>VXBB01019567.1:363290-389595 GCA_013399915.1 Illadopsis cleaveri | reverse complement strand
CCAGCCGCTGGCACGGGCTGCAACCGCAGATGGATCGGGAGCGGGCCCAGCCCTGCAGGGCTGGCACAGGCACCAGCACCACGCTCGCCAGCTCGGCTGCCATCGGGGGGAATGGCACATTCCTTCTGCTGGGAAAAGCAGCGATCCCTCCAGCAGCCCCGACCCCCCTTCCCCTGCACCCTGCAGCATCCAGCTGCAGAGCGGGTCCCTGTCCCCCACCTCTTTCCAAGGTGGCAGCAGGCGCCGTCCGCCCGGGAGATGCTGCGGCTTTATCCTCGTAAATCTGAGCTCTTTAATTTGGTCGGGGTGGCGGTCCCGGCTCGGGGATTGGCAGCACCCAGGGGATTTGTAGGGAGGGATGCTGAGCACAGCCTGGCCACCTCTTCATCTGCAGGGGCGGAGGGTGCTGAGCACCCGGGCTCATCCCACAGCTCAGCCATGCAAACTCCTCCTGCTCAACCTTTTTTTAAAGGATTTTTATAGAGATACTATATATTAGGTTGAAGATTAGGAAAAGGCTCATCCCACAGAGGAAGGCTGGGCACTGAAGAGTTTCCCCAGGGCAGTGGTCATGACATTAACCCTGCCAGAGTTTAAGGAATGTTTGGCATGCTTGGAGTGGTTCTGTGCAGAGCCAGGAGTTGGACTGGGTGATCCTTGGGGGTCCCTTCAGCTCAGGACATTCTGTGGTTCTGTGATAACCTTGTGTGGGTGGGGATCACACCTGAGCTGGAATCTGCTTTTTCCCACAAATTCCAGCCTGTGCTCTGAGCAGTCTAGGAAGATGTTTCCCAAAATTTGGAGCCACTGAAGCATCCCAAGATGCGGGGATGTGTAACAGTGACATGTTAGCAGCTCCCCCATCTCTTCAGTTGGCTGTGGGCCTGTGATTTTAGATTTTGTTTAGTGAATTCATGGCATCATGGCCTGGAGGCTGCAGCAGAGAAATAAGAAATATGGTTAAAATTTAAAATTAGCTGCCAGTAAAAGGGTTTTCCTGAACATTCTGCTGGTGTCCAGGTGAAGGTCATTTGGGTTTGTAGGGGGAACTTCAGCAGTTGTTGCATTTCGGTCTCTTAACCAGAGGGAGGGAGAAGCCCCTTTTGTTCCCCGTCTCCCTTTTGTGGGGGAGCTGCAAACAAGGAGGAAATGAGAAATCAGTCTGTAATCCTGAAAATCCTTTTCACTTTGAACACCCAGACTGCCTCTCTTCTGGAGCTACCACCCTTCTCTGGTCATCAGCTGTGCTGTTCTGCTGGTGTAACTTCAGAGGAAAGAAAATTATGTGCTTTGGCTTTCTTTTTTTCCCCATGAAATATTTGTAATAGTTCAGCTTGGTGGACTAAATATCCAGGATAAATCTGCCTTTGGGGGATTTTATATCACTGTGCATAATCTATAGTTTTGCATATACCTGCTGGTATTAGGTGCAAGATTGAAATTTCATCTCACAAATCAGTTTTCAATACTATCAATACTGGAATTTTAGTCTTTTTGCTAACTTTAAGACTTTTGTTTATGCTTAGTCTGTGATCTTTTTGAGAGTGCAAACAAGCTCAGGGCTGGAAATGGTCACAACAAAACACAGTTTAAAAGTCATTTGTAGCATAGACCAAAAAGGTTCCCCAGAGAAGTCATGGAACATGTTTTGGAACACATTGGCCAGAGAAGCTGTGGATGTCCCATCCCTGGAAGTATTAAAGACCAGGCTGGATGGGGCTTGGAGCAACCTGGGCTAGTGGAAGGTGCCTGCTCATGGGGTGGAATGAGATGAGATCCTTTCCTTAAAAATCCTTTCCAACCCAAACCAGTCTGTGATTCCATAATTCTATAAAACCTCATCCTGCCACCTGGAGCCAGACCAGGAGGTGGAACAGCTCCAGGTTTGTGGAGGTGATCAGAAACACTCAGCTGCTCCCAGCAAAATGCATCAGGATGGAGCTGGAAGCAACCTGTGCTGGACCATCCCTGGAATACGAGAAAATTGGCTGAGGATACAGGTCTGCCTGGAGCTGGGAAGATGGGCAATGCCAGCAGGAACAGCAGCCCAGGCATTCCCAGGGGAAGGCAACTGAGCCTCCTCTTCCAAGCTCTGCTCATTGCTAAACCACAGCACCTCTCTCCTCTTGCATTTTTTTCATTTGCTTCATGTTTATTCTGGCCTTGAACAGCTTAAGCCTCACTCCCGGCACAAAACCAAGTAACTTCCCTCTTGTTCTGTTCTTACCTGGCCTGGGATACAGAGGCCAAGTCCTTTAGGAAAATACACCACACTTTATATTGGCTCACTCAATACTAAAAAAGAAACCCACAGAAGACCCCTTCCCACACAGCCAAATTTTACAGCCCAGGAGCAAGCGTTGCCCTCCCCATCTCCAGGGATGGGGAGGGATTTTATTTATTGTAGCAGACAATTCATTAACTGTCAGGATCAGGAGGAATGGATGGATTCAGTTAGAGGAACCTGGGGGTATAAAACCACAGGTAAGTCCTGTTGGTGCTTCTCAAAATACCTGTACCTGCACAGAGCCACTGAACAATTCCAAGGAATCATTTCCTAAGGCAACCACTCACTGATGTTTTGGATACATTCAGAGAATAATTCACTTAACGGTGCTGTTTCAGGGACTTCCTTCAAACCAAGGTCAGCCTTTCCTTTGATTTCAGTTTGTTCTGGATCAGGACCTCCCTCCAGCACAGCTCTTGGATGGATCTGTGTGAGCCCAGGTTCTCCTCACACAACCCCAGTGCACCCAGTGGGGAGCTCGCTTGGCTCCTGGTTCTGGTGAAACACAAATTTCCTTTTGGCTCTGCTCTGCACATTTGGATTGCTTGCAGCAGCCCAGCTCTTCCCTCCCAGACCTGGGAGGAATCTGCAAGAAGAAAGAGGATGTCAGGAAGAGAAACTCTCAGAGTGCTGAGGGTCGGCTTTCCACGGCAGGTGTGGGGCTGGGAGCTGCCCGCTGCTCCTGCGAGCTTCCCCGAGCAAATGTCAGCTCCCTGCTCCATCAGGCCTTTACCTTTACAGCTTCAAGGAAATGACAGCTCCGAGCTGTTGCTTTGCAGGAGGGAATAGTGCAGGTCACATCCTCGGCTAATGCGAAATGGCATAATGGAATGCTGATTGATACCCGCCAGTAGCCTGGCTCTCTTGTTAGCTACGCAAATGCAGGTAGAAATCCTTGTTAATCTCAGATTTCAAAGCCTTGGTGGCCCTCGATTCGTGGAGGGAAGGTGCATCCACAGTGTGCAGCTACAGGTGGCCTCTGTCCTTCAGCAGCAAAGCTTTGAGGAGATTTAAATACTGACGGCAAGTGCCAAGGCAATCCTGACAAATTGAAGTGGAACCAGGGAGGTTGTGCTGAGAAAACCAAAGGAAGGACACCCCAGAAATGCCTGGCTGTGTGGCTGTGCAGACCTAGAGCTGGAGCTTACATATTGCCAGATTTTCTGAAGTTGGCTGAGCTCCTTTCAAAAGAAGCATTTTCAGGTGTCCCGTGGGACGCACTCTCCCCATCTCCATCCAGGATGAGAGCACAGCTCCCTGGTGCCAGGGAAAATGCTGCTTCTTGGAGCAGTGACTGCCTTTGAAGCCCAGTCAAATTCCTGTTTAAACAGGAATCTGGGAGTTCTTTGAAGAACAAACACAAGCTTAGGAAGGAGAACCAGCGTTGCTCCATTACCAACCATTTTGCCTTGGTGTTCCCTTTTCCGTGGGAAATACCAACATTTTGTGGTCAAGTTCATTATTTGCTTTGTACAAGAGCGGGGTGTTTTAAGCCAGGCAATGAGCTCTGCTCCTCATTCAAGTCATCAAAGGGCCGAGTATTCCTACTGATATTTAATACATTTCATCTCCATCTTTTAACGCATACAGTGTGTGTTTAAAAAGTACACTGTGTCTTTAAAAAAAACCCCTCAGCTTTGCCTGTTAATTTAGCTCCCCCCACACAGTCTCATTTACTGTTATCTATTTTTATTCTCACTGGGGATTAGGTAAGCAACTCGCAGTATTTCCAGCTGTCCTTTCAGCATCACTATTTGAAAACTGTGTAGACCACAAAGAACATAATTACAAAAACAAATTGCTGGTACAACCGCTCCACTAATAAGTAGGGACCTGTTGTAAGTCTGAAACTTAGAAAGACCATTTCAGACTTCTGTTTTCATTAAACCGTGGCTGCTGAGAGCAGATATTACTGCATTTCTTTTCTTTTTAAAGGCTCTGGGTTACCTGGAGTAATTTGTATATTACATTTTTTTTTCCTCTGGAAGTCCAAATCAGTTCTCTCAATGGAAAACATTACATAGGAGGGGTCATTCCACAAGTGGTTTGCATTAGTGCAAGAATTGCACTCGTGTACTAAGATGTTTAAGCACCTACAAAGTTGTCGCCAACCATCTGCACTGCTGGTAGCACTAAATCAGCCAGGCCCGTATGCAAAGCCAGAGTAATTTATCTGTCAGGCAGTATTTCATTTAAAACATATTCCTGTAAAATATGAAATACTTAGAGGCACCCACTTTCCTCTTTGAATCTGACGTTTTTCCATTACTGCACGGGCAAAATTGTCTTTTTAATGGAGCAAGGAAAGCTTTGTGCACCGGGGCTCTGGCATTAGGAGAGGGGTTTCAGTTTGCATTATGTTAATGGGCAATTATCAGTGCAGGGAAAATGAGGGATGTTGTAGGAGTGTGTGTTTGGGGCTGCTGCCTCTGCTCTGCTCAGGGCTGGGATGATGCTGGACTAGGTGGGATTTTCTCCTGCGGCTCCCTGTGATCCAAACCCAAACACAGAGAAGCCAAGGTGCTGTTTCACAGCCCTGCAGAGAAAGCCAGGTGAGCTTCAGGAAGCTTGAGTTTAATCTTTGAGTCAGATTTATGTGAGGAGCCCTTCTAAGTCTGGAAATACCCAGCACTGCTTTGCCATTCCCCAGGATGTGTGGGACTTACACTCTGTGTAGGATCCAGCACCAACCTGTGTATTTCTACAGTTCATGCTCCAAATTGTTTATGCAGAAAATCTGAGCGGGGGGTGGATGGAGAAATAATCCCATTTTGTCCTGTTCTTCCCTTTCTGCAAGGTACAGTGTCAATAAAACATTTTCAATAAACAAACTGACCAGCCCTAAGTTGCTGCTTTTAATATAAGACACAAAGTCTCAGTATGATTTTTCCAGATTCTGCACCTGATTAATGCCATACCACTTTGGCTGAATTTATGTTCAGGGAAAGTGCAGGGTGTATTTCCTTTGCAAACAGAAACAATATGTGCAGGCTCCTTCCCTTACCTGCACCAGATGCCCAGGAGAGGAGGAGAAGCAGGAAAACCTCAGCTGGGGTGGAGGCAGAGTGGCCAAAATCTGGGGACAAGGGATTTATTTAGGTTTTCTTAGGTTTATTTATTTAGGTTTATTTAATCAGGTTTTGCCATCCCACGACCAAAAGTTGTGGTCTTCACACTGCTGGGAGTGAAGCATTCAGACTGAAGCTGTGGCACCAAGGTAAGTTGATTCCAGAAATGTGAACATATGAACAAATAATTCAAGTAGCTGGAGTAATGGAATATCTGTTGACAGCAAAGACAACTGAGGTCATCAACGTCCCCATAATTTTATTTATCTAATAATTTCTAATTGTTTCAGAAGGCAGTGTTAGTTCAAGATTGGATATTTAAAGACAAGTGTTGTTACAACCAGGATATTGATAATTTCACAATAATACTCTTAGCAGTGATAAAACAACGTTCACCTCTGCTCCATGTCTGATAACATAATTATACATAAATTATCATATTCAATGCATTGAAAGTGAAAACTGAGGGCTTGTCACAGTGACAGAAAAATCTCTTTCAGGATTTGAAGCCAGGACGAGACCCAAAATTTCAAAAATTATCTAAATGTTTTTTTAAAAAGAAACTAAACAAATCCAATCTTTGTGTTTAAGAGGCTCATATGCATGAAAAGCAAAGCTGGCTGGAATGAAGGATTCCTAATTTTAATAGATGTGGGTTTCTCCTAAAAAACTCAGCTCCCATCTTCAGCTTTGATGCCCATTTTCAGCTGTGACTAAAAATGATGAATTTGGTCATTTATGTCTGGCCAGAATCAGGAAGAGTTAAAGCTGGAAGGAACCTCTGGAGATCCTCCAGCCCAATCCCCTGAAGAATGGAGGAAATCTGCACCTAGTCATGACACGGATCTGATCATATCCCAGAGAAATGGAATGGATTGGGTGGGAAGGGACCTCAAACCCATGCAGTCCCACCCCTGCCATGGCAGGGACACCTTCCACGGTCCCAGGCTGCTCCAAGCCCCAATGTCCAACCTGGCCTTGGGCACTACCAGCCAGAGAACACAGATATGAGCATCTCACACCCAGACATGCCTCTGGAAAAGGATATTTCCAATCTTTCTTTCCAGAGAAACATGGAAACAGCAGCACATTTGTCAAAGTAGACCCTGGCATAAAAAACATTTGGGTTCCTAAATTTGTTGCTCTGATGTTCCATCTCAAAGCCTTTCTGCCCTGTTTCTCTTTTCCACAAAAAAGGAGATTTCTAGGAAAAGTCTGTGGGCTGCAAGGGAGGCTAGACCCAAGTGCTCCCTTCCACTGCTGGCCTAACTTTTAAATCAGTTTTTAATTGCATGAAAAGCCGCCCTCATCCCTTTTGATTACATCCTTCTATCGCCCTCAGAACGGCAGCATCTGAACATCTTGTTAATAAAAGCTATTTTGGAAAATAAAACTCCTTTGGAATATATGAGGATTAACACTATATATAGACCACGATGGCTTAAAAGAGATTGTTATGGTCTATTGTGCAAATACATATTTACTAGAGCTTTTGAAATACAGATCATGCAAATATGTATTCAGGGACTTTTAAAAATGCAGATTATTGACCTGACAGATCATAAAGGCTCCTTTGAAACCATTCTGGGTTACAGTATCATGTAAATACTTATTTAGGCAATTTTTTAAAATCTTTGCAAGTACAGTCAGTGAAAATCTGCATGGAAATAAATGTTTTTTTCACCTGACAGCCATGGTGATGTTGAAAGTTAAATACCTGCCTCCCCTACATTTAGAAAATCCAAATCTTGTCCTATCTGAGGGTGGCCAAGATAGATCCCATGGGGTATAATACCACCTGTCAGGGAGGTGCTGACCACCCCAAGACTGCAGAATAATTCAGTTTTTTTATCACCTGATGAGCTGGGTGTGCAGCTCCTTACCCTGGAATCACATAATCCCAGGATGGTTTGGGTGGGAAGGGACCTTAAACCTCATCCAGTTCCTTCTCCTGTGATGGGCAGGGACACCTCCCACCATCCCAGGCTGCTCCAAGCCCCATCCACCCTGGCCTTGGACACTTCTCTGGGAAACTTCTAAGAGGGGATGGTGATAAAATATCTTATAACAAAGAGAGAAAAATGAATATTCCTCTTTTACAGGCCACGTACAACCAGCCAGGTAAGTGCAACTTCCAGCAGTACAGGCTGGATTTCAGCTGGCCATTTTGGGAATAAAAACTGTATTTATTGGCAATTTCCTGAACCAATTGATACTCTCAGTTTTCCACAGATCCCTTATTATTCAATATTACATCAATAATATAGTGGCACTGGTTAATTGGAATTCCTGTGCAGGACTAAGGAAGCAAAAGCAGCTTTCTGGGATGCCTGACCCTGTAGCACAGTGGTTGTTATGTTTTGTTATGTGTTACAACAACGCCGTCTTCCAAGAATTTGTGAATGTGTGTGAAACTGATTGTGCCAGGTGATTGGAATATTCCTGGAGCACAGACACTGCCTTGATGAATAGTGGTGTAAATGCTCCAGCAATTTTGCACATAAATGTGTCAGCTCTGGTCTACATAATGGAGAGAGGTCCTTTCATGGACTGGATAAAAGCGGGTTTATGAATCATGGAAAAACACGGGGAAAAAGCATGTTATGTGAATTTTCTTTGGAAAGTCCGGGGGAAAAAAAAAAAGAACAAAAAAAACCCAAAACAAAACCACCTGGAATCTGGCCAGAGCATTTTAGTGCTCTTTTGTCATTCTGCTGGTTGAAGAGAGCTGTTCATGGTGATTAACAAGGGTGTGCGCCTTTGGGTTTTTTTAAGATACAACTACAAACAAAAGGTAGTAAATTTAATTTTCATTAGGGTAGTATTACTGTTCCCTTACTTGGGGCAGGAATACACATTAACAAAAACTCCTTGTTACTTTCTCTCTGCAGATCTGGCTTCTATTTGCCTCGGCTGGAGGAAGGTTTGACTGAACATTCACGATTCAACCAGGCACCATAAAATCTCCTGCAAGAAAAATTTACTGTAGGTATAAAGTAAATCACGGAAAGGCTGTGCACGCTCATTTACAAAACACAGCCTCATTCCATTGTACCAGCAACAGCTCAGGGATGCACCTCGTGCACGCCCCTTTTTTAATGCTATTTGCTGGAATTTGGAGGATTTAAGACAGAGAAAGTGTCTTACGGTGTTACAAGCAGAGCCATGCAGGAAAAGCAAAATTTGCACGACTGGTTTTTTCAATATTAAAATGGTTTTGGGAGTTTTGAAGTCAGTTTCCATGATTTTCTTCCCCTCAGGTGATTCACAGGTATGGGAAAGATAAATATTCCTCGTGGCAGAGCTGTGGTGGACTGAAGCCACAGGTTCAGTGCTGGCAAGAAATCTAAATTCTGCTTCAGAAACTCCAGGATGGAACCCCAGAATTGTTTGGGCTGGAAAAGAACTTCTCAGATCATCAAGTCCAACTGTTCCCCAGCAACTCCACCACTGCTCCATGTCCCCAAGAGCCACATTCACATGGATTTTAAATCCCTCCAGGGATGGGGACTCCAGCACAGCCCTGGGCAGCTGGGACAGGGCTGGACAAACCTTTCCATGAAGGATTCTCCCCAAATATCCACCCTGAGCCTGCCCTGGCCCAGCCTGAGGCCGTTCCCTCTCCTCCTGTCCCTGTTCCCTGGGAGCAGAGCCCGACCCCCCCGGCTGTCCCCTCCTGTCAGGGACTTGTGCAGAGCCACAGGGTCCCCCCTGAGCCTCCTTTTCTCTAGGCTCAGCCCCTTTCCCAGCCCACCCAGCCTCTCCTTATCACACTTGTGCTCTAGTCCATGATTCTAAAGAGAATTTCAGGAACAAAAGCACAAAAAGGCAGCAGGTGCCACCTGTGGCATCACTTGTTTGGGAATGGGAAGCAGAGCAATGAAGAAGCTCCTTTGAGCAGGGGGCTTCACACATCCAGCCCCACACATCCAACCTGACCCTGGGGCTTCAACAGGAGGCATAGAGAGGGGGCAAAACACAAATGAGCTAATTAGCCTAATCACAAGGCCATCCTCAGTCACCCTTCGCTGGGCAAATCCACCCCAGCAGCCAGAATTAGGGGATTTAGGGAAAACTGATCCTGCTGCAGGGCCATAAACAGAGGAGTGCACCTGAAGTAGCCGTGGCCTCTGGGGGGTGCTGGGGGAAGTGAGAACCTGGTTACTGCAAAGACAAGTGACTGTGAAATCCTGCTTTATTCTCCCTGCCATAAAAGAGTTTTAGTTCTCCCAGGCAGTTGTTTGAGGGGTTGCTCTGTGTCCTGGGAGCAGAGACAGGGCTGCACCTAGGCCCTGTGTCGCCACGGCCCCTCCTGGGGACAGGCACTGTCCCATGGCCACAGATTGTTCTGGAAAACTGCAGGTTTCATGAGCTGGGAAGGGTCTGGGTTTGGCCTCTGTGAGCTGGTGCTGTGTCCTCCCTCGATACCCTCAGCCCTGCTCTGTTTTGCATGTGGATATTCCCAGTTTTGGTGGTGGGACAAGGAGGAATGGTTCTAAAGCAANATGAGTTTTAAGGCTCCTTCCAACCCAAAGCATTCCAGGATTCTGTGCTTGTAAGGAATAAAGTCAACCTGCACAGAAAGGTGTATTTGGATGGTGGGGAAATATTTTAAGGATACAGAGCTCTGCAAGGAACATTTGGGCCTCCATGAACCTCTTGATCTTCCTCTCCTTGCCTCAGCACTACACTGTGCTACCTAAATGTTTGCCTAAGGAGTGGATATTCAAATTTCATCAGAGAAAGTAAAAAAAAAAATTAATCTAATCTAAAAATGCTGTTGTCTTACAAAGTTGTGGTTAAACCAAACCTACTCTTTGTGGTCTTAACCCAATTGAAATAAGTGATTTCCCTTCCATTAAAGTTAATGTTAAAGAATCAAACCCTTACCTATGAAATATAAAAGTTCATGACACAGAATTTCATGTATCTCTGGTTACCTTCACATTACCTTCATTACAGATATTTTTTAGATTAATAAAGAGTAAACAAAAGTCTCTGAAAGCATAACCCAAGCACCAGGAAAATAGAAACTCACATTTTTAATTTATCCAGCACAGCTTCTGAAAACTCCACCTCCCAGCTTGTGCCTCAAATGTGCCCATTTTCCTTCCACATCTGATCTCAAATAACCTTGGAGGTTTCACACAATGCAGAGGAACCCCAGAAAATAATAAAGGTATTTGGTGAAATACTGCTTAGTCTCTGGGATAAACCTGGAGCACTGACTTGTATAGCTAGAGGCTTATTTTTAGATCCTCCAGAGAATTTGTGTGAAAAAGGAGAGAGAAAGAGAGAGGAAGAACCATTTAAATCATCATAACTTCATAACCCAGAATTTTGGATATGATTATTTGATAACAAGCAGCCGCAAATATATTTACAATTAAAATGGCTTTATTGGGATTTTAAAGCCTTTACCTAAAAAAACAAGTAAACAAATAAGTCTTTGCTTTGCATTAGCTCCTCCAAGAGGCCAGAACTGTTAAAAAATATATTTAAAAGGTTAACAAATGTGTCTATTTTAATAAATTATTGTAATGGTCAGTCCAAATCCAGACTCTTTTCTCCTTAGGGAGTGGGATGGCTGCCTCTGGAGAGGGTTTGGGAGGGAGCCTGGCCATGGGGACTTCAACAAGATGTGAGCTCAGGGGCCAGCCCTTTTCCTGGGAGAAGGGAAGGATGAGGAGCAAAATGTCCGTCAGGGGCTTTCCCAGGTGCTGGCACCACAGGCCAAGGCTAAAATCTGACCAGTGAATGGGGCAGAAGGGAAACAAGCTCAGAACACTGATAAATTTTAATTTCTTTCATCTTTTCCTTTCTTCTCCTACTCTTCTTTTATTCCTTTCCTTTCCTTTCCTTTCCTTTCCTTTCCTTTCCTTTCCTTTCCTTTCCTTTCCTTTCCTTTCCTTTCCTTTCCTTTCCTTTCCTTTCCTTTCCTTTCCTTTCCTTTCCTTTCCTTTCCTTTCCTTTCCTTTCCTTTCCTTTCCTTTCCTTTCCTTTCCTTTCCTTTCCTTTCCTTTCCTTTCCTTTCCTTTCCTTTCCTTTTCTCCCTTCCTTTCCTGAAGGGCCAGGAGGGAGCAGACTGGGTGGGAAAGGAAGTATATTTTACAGCACTTTCATTACTCAACTTGATGAGAGCTAATAAAAATTCTTAATTGAAAATAAGTACCTTAATGACAATATCATAATCAGGAGTTATATTTCCTATTTATTTCAATATAAAATACCTTCTTTCTGAACGAAATTATTCCGAGCAGTTTTCCTTATTGGCTCACACATTAGGAAGATAGTAAATACAGCTTTAAGTAGAATCACCTGTGCTTGGTTTTTCACTCCCAACTTTTCCTTTCTGTTGCTAAACCCAATATTAGATACTTTCCTAATTGTTATTGAAACATATACGGGCCCTTTCCCATATCTTTATTTGGCTTTTCGGTGTGGAGTCAGCATTTAATCCAAGCATTTGTGACATGGTTAACACCCACAATCATTTCCTGTTATGCCTCACACTGACTGGAGTGGGCTGCTGTATATTTTCCAACGCCCACTCTGCTGTCTTTACAATCAGATTATGCCATTAGACATAGACAATGAATCACTGTAATTATTCTAATATGGCCAAACTGCCTTTGAAGATTAACCCTTTCTGAGGATTTTGTAGTTAATTCTGTGTGGACCTGTGGTTACAAGGTGTTAAGAGGCTTCAGGGGTTTAAAACTGGGGAAAGGTTCATTTTAGTTCATAAAATACCCTTTAAAGTGCTGGGCTTGGCTTCTATAGAATGGCTGAGGAGTCCAAGCAAAGACAAAGAAGAAATAACAAATAAAAATTTAAAAATGAGGGGAAACTTCCTCAGGAGGGGAAGCAGAGGGGCAGCTCTGTGAGATTTAAATAATAAAGGGATGGAAGGACTGGGGGAATGGCTGGAGCTGTGTCAGGGCAGGTTTAGGCTGGATGTCAGAGAGGTTTAGGTTGGATTTCAGGGAAAGGTTCTTCCCCCAGAGGGTGCTGGGCACTGCCCAGGATCCTCAGGGAATGGGCACAACCCCAAGGCTGCCACAGCTCCAGGAGAGTTTGGACAACGCTCTCAGTGGGATTTTTGAAGTGTCTGTGCAGGGCCAGGAGCTGGACTTGATCCTTGTGGGTCCCTTCTAGCTCAGGATACTCCGTGGTTCTGTGTGAATCAGTGTTTTTAATCATAAGAATTCCTAGGGTGGAGTTATGAAGACAACAGCTCCAAGAAGAGGGAAGAGCGTAGGAGCGTTTGTGCATTTTGGGTTGGACAAAAAGCTCATTTTGTGCCTCTTGGAGGGTTTTGTTGAGGCTGTGAGGAAGGCACAGAGCCAAGCATCTGGTCCCCGTGTCCCACCCCAGTTACGAGGTTATTAAATGACTCTTTGCAAACACATTCCTGTCAACACACTGCAAAAATGATCCAAGGATACGTCTTCCCAACACCCTTTTGTTCCAATGCTCGCAGTAAATCGGCTCCTGATCAAAGTCAGGCGAGGACTAATTGGAAATCAAAAGTCCATTAGCATTGGAAATGTCATTTCTGCAGCGGGCTGGAGAGTTTTTTGCAAATAATTTGTTTAGGCCCCAAACTAACCATCATTAAATGAATGAAAGTCTCTATACGGACACCTTTTGACATTAATTTAGGCTAGTAATGTATCAGATTAGAGTTTAATATGAAATTCTGACTTGAGTAATTAAAATCTTATTACTTAAGTGGATATTCTCAGTTTAATGGGGATGCAGGGAATCAGTTTGCCCTGTTCTACCCTTAGTCAATAGAGAGGAGTGAACCCAAAGCAGGAGGAGAGGGATAAGATCAGGCACCATGGATGCTGTGCCCATCTCCCACCAAGTTTTGAGGATACACAGTCACCTTTAAAATGTTCATGTCTTCTACTCACAAAATCTGTAAAAGTAGTTCCTTGAATCAAATATGCAAATTATAGGCAAATCTAGGAGAAAACAGGAAAAAACACTTTCTAATCTTTTTATGTTTTTAATTTTTGTACTGAGAACTCTGCAAGGTTACCCAGAGGGAGGAGTGAAAAAAAAAAAAAAAAACCTCAAAATAATGAAGAGGAAAAACCTAATAATTAAATATAAGGAAAATAAACCTGGCTGCCCCAAACAGGGAAAATCTGGACAAAAACATAATGAAGAAAACATGAAATTCCAGTGCCATCTATGGGAAATATATATATACATAGAATTAGGGGAGGCACTGATGCAGAAAACAGAATTATTTTAAAGCCAAGAGAAATCTTGTAAAAAAGTCATGGAGTAGTGAAAGTTTTAAGCATTGAGTTCAGGTAAAAATCCATGTGCCTGTGGCAGAGAAAGTCCAACTGAGCCACTCAACCCAGTTTTGGACCACAACTGATGGGCAACACCTCTCTCCAGCTGGGATTTGCTGGTCTGAATTTCCAACAAAGCCAAGGTCCCAGCCTAGGACATCAAATTCCCACCATGGGACATGGAAAGGGATCTTGCTTGGGATCTTCAGGCCTGCCCTCTCAAATTCCCCATATTTTAATCAGCATGTGCATGAACAATATCTGACTCAGGGCTGGGGAATCCAGCCTGCTGCATGTAATGTGCTTTAGAAACTTTTGGGATGAAAGAGCCTTATAAATGCCAGATAAAGCATCATTACTTTCACTTCAGCTTTTACAGCTTTGGCAAAAACGTTCCTGTCAGGATGAAACTTGGCCTGCTTCTCCTGGGTTTGGGAGGGAATCTTTTTTTCCCAAATCTGAGGAATCTGGTTTGGCTGAATTTCAGTTCATTTAATGCAAAAAGGTTGAAAACATTTGACACTGAGACCTTTTTCTGAACTCAGCTCAAATCAGCTTTGTCTTGAAATGCCAAATCTGGCAAGTTCTTGCTCAGCTCTTTTTTGGAAGATTTTCCAAAAAGAAAAAAAACCTCTTCTCCTTCATTTCTCAATAACATATGTCCCACTTGCCATTCTTAATCTATTTTCTCAAATAATTCCCTACTGTTGGTAGATATGGTACTTTTACACTTCAGACTGAACGACATATATTGAAATCTGCTTAAATGATGTTTGAAAAGCAGTTTGCAAACAGGACAGCCCATCACCCAGTGTCCCATCTAATCACAGGGAGCACTGGCACTGCACTTGATCCAAGATTGTGGAAGTCAATGCTAGGACTTGTTTCATCTGCATTCAGCTGCTGGCACACATGAAATGAGGCACAAGAGGTCCTAAATTTAGTGGAATTTTTAACTCTTTGTTGGAGGAAGAAACATGAGTGACTGAGGGAGCTGGGAAAGGGGCTGAGCCTGGAGAAAAGGAGGCTCAGGGAGGACCTTGTGGCTCTGCACAACTCCCTGACAGGAGTGGGGGGTCAGGCTCTGCTCCCAGGGAACAGGGACAGGAGGAGAGGGAACAGCCTCAGGCTGGGCCAGGGGAGGCTCAGGGCGGACAGCAGCAGGAATTTCCCCATGGAAAGGGGGCTCAGGCCTTGGAAGTGCCCAGGGAGCTTTGGAGTGCTCATCCCTGGAGGTGTTCAAGGATTGACTGGATGTGACATAGAGCTCTGATCTGGTTGACAAGGTGGTTTTCAATCAAACTCTTACAACCTTAATGGTTCTATGATTTAATGAAAATAATATTTGGAAAGAAGGGAGAATTTTAAATTATACAAATGTGTGTGTGGATGTGTTTATGTACAGATAAAAATATACAAAAGAAAATAACCAGAAGCATCTTTGGAAGGCACTAAACTATTTACTGTCAGAGATCCACTATTCCCAGTATGCCCAGCACTGCTCACCAGGGAATTTTGAGGAAGACTCGGAGCAAACACAGCATCGTGCACATTTTTGCAGTGCTGCAGTGGAGTTGGAGCAGCAAAAATGCCATGGCAAATGCTGCTCTAAAGATCAATTTACCCACGGAAAGGTTTTTGAAGTGTCCACAGGAGAGAAGCCCAGAGCCACCCTCCAGGCACAGGGCAGGAGAAGATGAACAGGCATGAAATAAAACAGAGACCAGAAAAGAAGAGGAAGGAAGTTGGTGGACAAAATCTCAGCCAAGTGGGATGTTGAGGAGAGAACAGGAAACCTTGGACTTTCTGGCATGTACACTGAAATTAAATATACTGCTGGCATTTCTAACTGGCTCTTACATGGGCTTGGACATCACAATTTGCTTACTGAGATAGAAAAGCTGGCTCAGGAAAACGGGACAGACATGTTGTAATTTTTTTTTTCCCTGCTTGATTTTGTGTTAAAGACATAGATTGACTGTGTAAGGATCACCTTAGTGAAGTTGTGAGTGATTTATGACATGAGCAGCCCCGGAGAAGTGCGGGGAGCAGAGACGGGAAGTGCCGTGCTGGTTTTTGTTCTACACAGCTCAGCCAGAAAAATCCATTAAGTCCAGGCACTCAAAAAAGACGAAATCTCCTCCACATTTGTGTGTTTTTTCTCCTTTTACTGCTGTCCTCAGCAACAGGACCCTCTTCTCAATGTGTCAGACAATATCTGTCCTTTCCTTCTCTTGGTTCACCTGCTGATGAGCCACATCCCCCACTAACACAAACTGATGTATTTGAGAGTTTATGGTGCTTTTTAACACAGAAAACAGAAAGTTCCTCCCATCTCTCTGTAGGTAATCCTCAATCCTTTTGAAGTAGCTGCTAAACATCCTGGCTTTGCTGCTATTACCAGTGCAGGATACGAGCAAACACAGAAAGGCCTCCAGCAGCCAGAAAGAAAAAAATCACTTGGTTGAACTGATAATTCTGGAGGATTTTCTCACTCCCCCAGCATTTTAAACACACACAATCATGGTAAAACATTTCACTGTCATGCTTACATATGCATCTGGGTGCACATTGAACCACTGCTGAGACATTCCCAGTTTTCCTGTGAAGGTTCAGAGTTAACACAAGGAGTGTGGGTGCCTCCATCTCTCCATGGTGCAATTGGCCTTGGCTTCTTGGGAGTGACTGCCGGAATCTCATCCAGGAGCCTGTGCACCACGGAGAGCTGATGCACAGCATGTGTTGGTTGACAGGTCCCTGGCAGATCATCCCACATGTTTTGGAGATGGACCTGCGGAGCAATAGGATAAGAGGAAATGGTCTCAAGTTACAGCAGGGGAGGTTTAGATTGGATTTAAGGAAAAATTCTTCATGGAAAAGGCTGTCCAGCCCTGGCACATCTGCCCAAAGCAGTGCTGGCACCTCCATCCCTGGAGAGATTTAAAATCCATGTGGATGTGGCATTTGGGGACATGGGGCAGTGGTGGCTTTGGCAGTCCTGGGGAAGAGTTGGACTCAGTGATCTTAGAGGCTTTTTCCAACCAAAATAATTCAGTGATTCTATGATTTAAGGTCAGTACTTGGAGAGAAGAGACAGTAAAAATGCTAAACTTTCAGGGTTTGAAATTTTTACATCAATCTACTGCTGTGCAAATTAAGCAGAGTGACAAGCAGAATGGGTCAGCACAGGCAGGAGAGGTGTCTGTGCTGGGCTGTTTGGAGTCCACAGCCCCCTCAGTGGTATGAGTGAGAGAGAAAGAAAACACACAGGTGAGTAGGATGGTGGCTGAAGTGGAACAGGGCATGGCCAGGGGCACATAAACCATCCACACTCCAAAATTATCATTCCCTTTCTCTTCCTAACTCCTCTGACCACACCAGGTGCATGGGCAGGACAAAGGGAAGCCTGTGCTGCCTGGTCAGGTGGTGAGGAGAGCTCTGAGAAAGGGCAGGAGTGTTTTGTCTTTGTGAAAACACAAAGTCAGATTGTGCATTAACCACTTCCCAGCAAGGGAAGACATGTTACAGTTCAAATTAAGAGTAAAAATTTAGAGGGAGATGAAATAAAGAAAAGCTTTCAAACGCTGAATAAAAGACTTATTTTATTCTATCTGCCTATGTTTTCTGATGTGTGCATACATTGCATCTTTTGGGAGAGGAGGAGCATTTTCCCAGATTCCTGAGAAAAAGTTCAATTTTATAACTAATAAAATAAAATGAAAAGGTCCATCATGGCAAACAAGACATGCCTGTGATTTTCAGATCTGCTGAGTTTAAGTGTCTTTTTGGTGTATAGCTGGCATTAAGGGAATATTTTTTTACCTTTTTCTTCAGAGCTGAGTTGCAGAGGTCATGGCAAACCAGAGCTAGGGCTATTCAAAATTATGTTCATGCTTATAAACTGTCTTGACTGCTACAGGCTTTGCTATTTTCTTTAGAGACAAAACATACCCTCACACTCACTGCTCAGTATGTAGTAGAGCAATCTCAGGAGCCTGAGCTTTGTTTTTCTTTTAATTTTATTTGAAACTCTTCCAAATCCTGGAAGGGTTTCAAATCGGAGAGGGATCTTACCCAAGGACTCATTTTTAAAGCAAAGTCATACAGTGCAGCATTCTCTTTCCTGGATGTTATGTAAATGTTAAGCTCAGCCATCAATGCAGTGGGACATGTTTTTCCCACTGTCTCTGCAGTGGGTTTCCAGTGAAGACCTTCACTGTCAGCCAACTGTCCCCTGGTTCCAAACCCAGCTCTGTCCTTCTGCTTCTCCCCAGGAACACCTGGGTAGTCCAGAGGTAACAGCACTTTGATGCTTTCCTTTAGCATAGCACTAAAAAAAAAAACTTTTTCAAAGCAAAATAATGGGGAGAAAAGTGAGGAAGGAGAGCAGCTCATGCACTGCAGCAGCAGCAGCATTCCCCAGGAATTTTCACAGTGCATTTAACTGCAATTTTTGCTCCATCTAAAAAGGTTGATTGTTGGATCCTATATTAAATATTAGAGGCTGATGAGTAAAATTGAGTGTTTTGTAAGACTGGGATAGATTGTATTCTACCAGATACTGAGATATAGAATCATGGAATGAATAATGGCTATCCCATTCCACCTCTGCCATGGCAGGGGCACCTCCCACTGTCCCAGGCTCCTCCAAGCCCCAACATCCAACCTGGCCTTGGGCACTCCAGGGATTCAGGGGCAGCCACAGTTCTCTGGGCACCCATCCTCACAGGGAAGAATTTCTTCCTAATCTCTGATCAAAACCCACCTTCCCTCAGTCCAGGCCCTTCCCCGTGTCCTATCACTATATGAACTTATGAACTACATGCACTTATATTTTCCACCGAGATATAATATTATGTCCTAAAAGGGGCATAAACCATAATATTTTTAAGAGTCTCCTACATGCTAATGTCCCATTCTCTGAGCACCTACAGAACTTGCATTCCAAGGCTGTTCCCTTGTCCCCTGCTTGCAAACCTGTGGTGCACCACCAGACTTTCACTTCCAGCTGGACACCTCAACCTATTCAATTTTCAGGATGTGCTGAGCTAGGTTTTCCACCACAATTCCAAGGATGGACAAAGGCAACTGTACAATATCCTCTAAAAGGATGTCCAGGCTCTGCTTACAGATGCTCTGGAGCACAGTGAAACACTAGACAGTTTTTTTCTGCAGCACTATCATCCCATTTTACAATACTTCACTCATTCTATGTACCAAATGTAACACTGGCAGGGAGCGAGAGAAACAAAATCATTTAATTCTGTCATCCTCCACCACTGTCATCAAATGAGAGATTGGAAAGGAGGTCAATAGCAAAAGTACAATAGCTGCAGTGCTGAAATATTTTGGGTTATTCCTCTATGATACTGTGTTGTTTTCCAAGAGGGAAGTGAAGGCAATGTGTGTGAGAAGACCATTAGAAAGGAAGAAAAAAACCATCAGGAAAGATCAATGCTTGACTGAGCTATTTTATTAAATTCCCGCTGGATTTAGTCCGAGACTCAAGGCATGATACGATCAGAGCAGATTGCCTTGGGTTATTCCACTCTGAAGTTGTCCATATATCTGACATTGGTCATGACATATTTAATTTGAACTGGAAGTTCAGATTTAATGGTTGAATTCAAGTGGAACGGGAAGCACAGAACCAAGTCGGGACTTACTGTCCATGACTATTGCTGCTCACCTCCCTCACCAGGCATTAGTGCTGTGGGGGGGACCTGGAAAGAGCCCTGTGCTCCCTGGACAACCTTGGATGCAGGGTGAAAATCCCAGGAATGAGTAGCAGGGCCCAGAGTGGTTTCCAAGGGTGAGCTCACGCTACCAAAACCTCTGTGTGATGCAGTTTGCAGGAATGAGGTGAAACTTTGGCTTCCATGGGGCCAACAGGAATTTTACTACTGAGTGTAATGGCATTATCCTTGATGTAAAATCCCAAGGGAAAACAAAACAGAACAAAATAAAACCAAGGTAATATTTCCAGGCTGTCTGGTTCAACTGCTTGCTCATCCCCACTGAAATTTTATTTGGATGCAAGTAAATAATTCTGTGCATTGGTTACTGTACCAAACAGATGTTGCTGTTCTATCCCAACTGGTTGGTTTCAAGGGTATTTAAAATACTGTGCTGGGCAAGATTTAGCACATAAACACTGTTATCTACTGAAAAATGAGAATCAAGTTCTTATGAACACGTTATCCTGTGTCAAAATTGTGTCAGTAGAGCAGAACTGAAGGAATAATTAGGAGCAGAAGTCTTGTTAGTAGCAGAATTTTGCCTTAGCAAGAGTATTTCTAGACTTACTTTCTCTCACCACACATTTTCCAGCCCCAGTTATGCTCAGCCTAATAGGCACTGGTAACATCTTGCACTGACCTTCCCACAGTGCAGAAGTCAGCAGTGCCAAGTCTTTTTCGATGCTTGGAAGGACCCTGCTGGCTCCTGCACTTATCTGGATTCAGTGGGGTTTGACCTCTCCATGAAATCATTATGGAAACAAATCCATGTGCATTCCCTCCACAGCCAGCAATAAACACGATGAAGAACAAGGAAGTGAATGAACATTCAAAATGTGTCAGTACTCTTCGTCTGGAGGAGGTAAACCAAAACAGCTTTAATTTTTATTCCTGCACTGATTTACAAATCTGGGCCTTTTCAGCATCTTTGTTTGGGTTTTTTGTTGGTTTTTTTTTTTTAATTTGGTGGCTGTGACAAAACACAAATGCCTTGGGTGGCTTCAAGTGCAGAGTGAGGCACTGATGTCTGTCCTTCGGGGGTTTTCATTTCACATGTTGTCAGCTCTGATGTGCTGTTTAAGGTGAGATACACAAGTCTGAAGAGAAGGGGACACATCCCTCCCTGGCTGTCCAGCCACAGACAGGGACAGGGACAGGAGGGGGAAGAAAATTCACATGTGAAGGTTTCATGTTTTCACAGCAGATTCCTGTGACAGCTTCTCCACCTTCCCATTGCTCTCTTCAGACATGGAGATGGTGGCCCCACATCACCCCTGTGCTCTGAAAATGTTGGAATGCTCCCACTCGCCATGAATTCCTGAGCCCAAAGGCTGTTCAGGAGCTGTGGGGAGCACAGTCCCAAGCTCCACGAGCTGTTCCTCAAGGCCAACCCTTCACCACCCACCCCAGGGTGATGTGGGGGGCACGGGGATGGCACAGCCAGCTCCCCCAGCGCCACGCCCCACCCACAGCCCCTCCACACATCACCCACAAGTGGCACTTAGAGTTTTGGACAGCACCATTAATGTGAGAGGCACTTATGGAGATGGATCGGTATCCACCTGATGGCTGAGGTCATTTTCTCCTCCCATATGATTCATTGGGAGGGAATTAGGGAAAAATGGGAAAAGTATGCTGATGTAATGGTGCATTTTTCAGGAGCTCGTTCATTGTCTTCACCTTGAGCTTTCAGATGGGCTGAAGCTACGAGGCAAACAATAGGAAATCCTCCTTTAAAATCGTGCTAAGGAAGAAAAAAATTAAAAATAAGAGCTCCTTTATAGCCTGCCTCAACTCTGACTTATCAAACGTAAGGTGTTTGTTAGATGCAACAGGTTCCTTGCTACGAAGCAGTGTTCTTACATTCCTCACACCCCCTGTAGGCTTTGAAATCAGTGTTCAAAGTGGACTTTCTGAATTCATGAAAACCCACAGGTCTATAATACATCCCTAATGGAAGTCAAACATGACACCCTAGAGATAAAACACAGTGGCCTTACCCTCTGTTCACAGTAGGTGTCTGTGTATAATAAATATTTTATTTTACTACAAAAACAAATAACTAAACATACCCCCTGTGTTTGTTCTGAACTCTACAGTAGCTTTTGTGAGTTTACTATATTTCAAAGCTGAGGTAGGAAACCACAAAGTCACGTCAGTTATAATCCATGCTTGCACAAGGCAAGCCAGCTCTGATTCCAGCCCCACCAAGCTCCTGGGACCTGGGTGGCTTTGGCCCTCCAGGAGAGGACCCATGAGGAGGCCAGATGTGGGGTGGGAAGCCCACCAGGCACAGCCCCACCTTGCAAAGGATTCATAACACCAAAAACATCCGGTGGGTTTTGCTACTTTTAGCAAAGGTGGGTGGTGGTCCTGCAGGGTCTCAGTTAAATGGGAGCGTGTGCTCTGTTCTGCTGAGGGATCACTCTCATTCAAGGGGGGACATCCAAAATACATGGATGAGCTGACATCTAAAGAGAAGCAGAGTGTCTTCTCTGAGCTCTTCCATCATGGCCATGCTCTTGGTTTTACCTGTGACTATCACACTCCTCCATTATTTCTCATTTTCCTGGGATATTTACTCTGAGAGAGCCAAGTGTACATCAAAATGATCCCCCCCTTTTTCTTCTCCACCTTCAGGAGCTCTTCAGTTGTGGGCCTACAATTATGGAGAACCTCCTTAGCTTCAAAAAAGGGTGGAAGAGGTCTGCTGGAAAGGTGAGCCATGGTGAGGCCCGTCCCTCACCTCAGAGCAGGCCGCACAGCCAGGGCTGGCAGCAGGATCTCCTCAGCTTAACCCTGGTGGATACATGAGGAACAAAGCACACTTGCTGTGACAACATGGACTTATTGACTGATTTGACTTGGGAGGAATCTCAAAGATCATCTAATTCAAGCTCCCTGCCATGGGCAGGGACACCTTCCACTAGACCAGGGTGCTCCAAGGCCTGTCCAACCTGGCCTTGGACACTTCCAGGGTGGAGCATCTACCATCTCTAGGGAACTTGTTCCAGCGTTTTATGTTCTGCTCTTCTAAGGTGTCCACATTGCTCCCCTGGCTCTCTGGATGCAGTTTTATCCCACTGCTGCTTCCAGGCACAGACACCTTGGATATCATCCCTGGAGGATCCTGCAGCAGGAGCAGCCCCACAGAACTCAGAGCCTTCTCCATCAGTGCCTGCTGATCAGAGAATTGTGCTGCTTCCATCGCCCATGGATCAGGTTAGGAGGCATCACTCCTCTTTCAAGGGCAGTGTCGAACCACCCAACTTTTTAAATACGGATATATATGGAAAGGAAACGGAGAAATGTGCAGTAAATGTGCAGTTGCTGATGAATCACTGAGTTTTGACAGCTTTACACAGATATAACTGCACCCGGCCAATTTCTCAGCTGGTGTAAACTGGCATCCATCCATGGCCTGTAATGAAGGCAGCCCAATTTACACCAGCCAGCTGACCCATTTTTATTGATTTTCAATGATTTACATCGGGCTCAGGATGGAGTAATACGTTGTGGAATCAGGCCCACGAAGTATGGGCCCTAACCTTACATTATCAGGGAACTCCAAATTAGGATTTCTTGGTCTACCGTTATTTCATGCTTTTACATCTATCAAAAATGAGCTTTTCTAAGTGCTGCACCGTCAGGGTGTCATTATCTAGACACAATAATAAGAGAGTCAGGCACTGTAAAAACCCTGAAACCTTGACTCGTGGATTTATACAAGACATTTAATGTTATTTTAACATAGTATTTGGTATGTACTTTTATATGTTTCAGTGGCTTATATCATCATTCTTACTGCACTAAAACTTCCGTGTCCTTTTTCTTAAATAATATCCTTGTGTAAATTTTTTTGTAAGCTCTAGGTTTATTTTATGACCCATAAACTTTGACAATATATTAAAATCTTGGAGGAATTTAATATCAGGAGAAGATTATCTTTAAAAAATCATTTCTCCATGTTATAGAGACTTAGACACATTGAGTATGTTAAAAGGTTTAATAGCTGTTTATAAATTTTACTGCAACTGTCAATAACTTCATAATATATTAAACCAGTTAATAGGTCAGCAGAAAATATTTATAACGTGCTATAAACTGTTTACCCAGGAAATAAACTTAATTTCTAATGATAATGAAACATAAAAGTCAATGAATATTAATTTTAATATTTTATCCTAATTTAAACACAGTTTTACCATTTGTTGTAAACACTGAGCAGACATTAAAAGCACTGATTTTTCTAACTCCAGGCAAAAAACAAAAATCTCTGAAAGCTTCATCAGTGATGGGACTTTACATTGTACTGGAAGAAGATATTAGGAACACTGATCAAAAAAAAATCCATATAGATAAGAAACATAAGTAAGAAACTACACTTGGAAACATTTGGAAAATTTTAGATAGCACCTCTTCTTCCACATAACTTCTGCAAAGCTGAATTTTTGCCATTTGAAATGTTTTCACACCCAAATCCCATCTTTTTATTCCACTATAAACCTAAACATGCCTGATCCTGCAGCCTCCCACATCCCTCCTGTGCTGCAAGAGGCACGACCCAAGGGCTGGTGTTGGTCTGTCTCTCCCAATATGGAAAGTCCAACCACACCTCACTGTCCAAGGGCAAAATTAATTCCTATTTATACTGTGGATGTGCCCCCTCAGCTCAAAAATACCAGGATACCCAAATTCCCAGGGATTCCCAAATTTCCTAACTAGGAAACAGCTTTATTCCCATTCTGTTCCCACTCTGGATCACATAATAGACTATTTTAGCTGTTTTTCAGAGAGAAAAGGTCAAATCTTCCCAGGATCCCACATGGATCAGGCCATGTTCCTGCTCATTCCCAGGCAGACTGTGCCTGGCCAGTCATTCCAACTCTGAATTCCCTGTTCTTGCACCTCCATCCCATGGCCATAGCACCAAGAAAGGACTGGCAGGACTCTCACAGTGGTTTTCACACTACAAAGTTGACGAGCAGCACCCAATTAATTTTTTATATTTAATATTAGTCTTTATTAATCTAGTATTTTATTAATAGAATTTCTAAATATTTAATGCCAATTTTTATATGTAATACTAAGACTTATTAACCTCCTAANGCAATCCATCCGGTTGGATTGGGATGGGTGAGGACAGTGTTTGCCTTTCCCTCCTCATTCCCAACCTAATGTGAGTGCTGTGGCCTTATTTCCTCCCTATGAACCCTGCCAGGGTGACTGCAGCCCTCCCTCCTCTCCTAATGAGCCCTAATTATATTTATTTGTGCCTTAAGAGCAGCCTCACTAAGCAGCCCCGTCAGGAAACTCCCTGATTGCACATTCCTGAGGCACTGTGTGGATGCCATCCCGCCTGCAACCGCGTTTTTTTTTTTCCAGCCTCCAAATTAGCACCACAGTCACATAGCAAATTGGAATATGCATGTGGCTTCAGCACTGATATGGCGTTGCCTTCCCCTCTTCCTGACACTTTTGATGTTGCTCCCTTTCATCGTCGTCACCGTCCTGCTTCTGCAGCAGGCTCCACTTCTGAGGCCCTGTGCAGGGCATAATTAGGAGCTGCAGGACCAAGACATGAAGGTTGGGCTCTTGTTTGTCAGGAGGCAGCTCGGGGAAGGGCAGCTGGTCCCGCTGGGTGGGTGGGGACAGTGCCCACGCCACGGGGACACCCTTGGGCTGCTCCCTGGGCTGCATGGTCACCGAAGGGGTCAGCTTGGACACCCTCTCCTCAGAGTTAAGGTGAGGGAAACACCCCAAAAGCAGAGAAGCTCTCCCATGGTCTCACCTCTCCCATCCCAGAACTCTCCCTCCCAAGTCAGACTGGGGAAGGGAAGAGGTGGGAGGGTCCCTGACTGCCCTGGCAGAGCCAAGGGAGCCCTTCCTACCCTTTAACAAACCAGGGACAAGGCTTGCCACCTTCTAAGTATCTTTTCCTTACCTTTACAAGGATATAAATACACATTTCAGTGTAATAAACCCTTTTCCTGGCATTCCACTCCACACTTAGCATCCACGTGCCCCTTCCCATTTGGAAATTTGTTTCTAAACATCACAGTTTTCCTATAGTGCAGTAAAAACAGGGAGTTTTCAGTTTGCTGTTGCATAAGAGGCATCCCAGTCTCCCAGAGAATAACCATTTATCTAGGAAAAGTGCTGAACAAACAGGATTTATTGCAATAGTGCAGTTGGCTGATTACATCATGTTTGTTTTCCTGGAAAGGGATGGTGTTTGGAAAATAAACTTCTTTTTGTAAGAAAACCTGTGTACCTATCCAACAAAAATATCCTGTTAGTGTGAAGGAAGGACACCACCAGCCCTTCCCAGCTGTCAGACCCTTGGAGAGCAGGCCTGGGGGTGAAGGCACTGGGAGCCAAGGAAGTTGGAGCAGCTTCCAGACAATTCATTCCCAAACTGGAAGGGGCATGTGGACAGCTGTGGACAAGCTTCATGCTCACCATAACCTCTTTTTATTCCTGCACTGTGATTTGCAAGGGACAGTTTGGGTTCGAACTGAAAGAGGAGACATTTGGGTTAAAAGAGCAGGAAGGAATCCTTCCCTGGGAGGATGGGAGGCCATGGCACAGGGTGCCCAGAGAAGTTTTGGCTGCTCCTGGGTCTCTGGGAGTGTCCAAGGCCAGGTCAGACCAGGCTTGGAGCAACCTGGAATAGTGGAAGGTGAGATTTAAGGTCCCTTCCAACCCAAATCAGTCCATGATTCCATGACTTGGGTGTCACAAGGCTCATCCCAATACTTGGCCAATGTTTTTTGGTGTTGCAGGGATCCATAATCCTGTTACAGACCCTCGTATACCATGCTGGGCTCACCTCTTGCTGCTTCATGGGAAATGTCCTATTTCTGTGTTTTTAAGAGAGAAAAAAAAAAAAAAAAA
>VXBB01019567.1:343956-363211 GCA_013399915.1 Illadopsis cleaveri | reverse complement strand
AAAAAAAAAAAAGTGAAGACACAGTTGTGTGTTTACTCAAAACACTTCAGTATAAAATAATATAGTACTAAAAACAAAAGGTACCTCATCCTGCTGCCACCCCACTGGGCACCACACCGAGGGGGTCTCTGGCACGAGAGCAATTTTCTTACAATACCTCACATTCCACAAAATTAGGCACAGTCTATGTGTTAAGGAGGGAGCGTCAGATCAGTGTTGGCTTTGAATTCCCCTGCTTTTGTCAGCCTCATTATTACAGCTGGAATGTTATTAAAATGCTGCTCTTCGTCTGTTAATAATCATTTCACTTCTCTATCTCTGCCACATGAACTTTAGAACACTGTGAAATGGGTTTTGTAGTTGCATGTTTTTTTCAAGTTCATTGATCAAACATTTGTACATTTTAATGTTATAAATAATTGAAGAGCCTTCATTTTTCAGTGTTAAAATTAACTTTTCTGTTCTGCCTTTTAAAACTAGAACAAGGGGAAGTGTAATTTAAGCCATGAAAAGGCTGCAAAATACGTGAAACTCTCTGTAACCCTTTTCTGTGAGACTCTCCTCGTTTCACTTTGATTCTTGCCGAGACTGAAGTGTGTACAGCCAGCCCTTGACAGGCTCCTCCAGCAGGTTACTTGCTAGAGGAGTTCACCTATTTTCAGAGAAGTCTTTAAACATGGGATGGATACAAGGAGACTGTTTGAAGCCACCCAGCAGGTTTGGAAAAGCTGGGGGCAGGGAGGAACTGGAGGAGGTGGGAGCAGCAGAGCCAGACAGGGATGTTCTGATGAAGGACAGCAGTTTATGTCTCAGCGCACATTTTTCCTCCCTTCCTAAAGTGTGTGTTCAATAGGAATAAAACCTTTGGAATGAATGAAGCCAAGAATGACCCAGAGTTCAGGGAATGGGAAGGGGAAAGCATAAGGTTGCCTCTGGGAAGGAAAGCAAGACTGAAACCTGCACTGGCATCCTGTGAGGACAGTGAAAAGCAATTTGGTTTGATATAAAATTCCCATTCCTGGTGCTCCCAGACCTTCCTGCTGCACCAAAAGTTTCAACCAAACAGCTACACAAAGGGTGGCAAGAGGGCTTGTCCCTGAACCAGCCCTCAAATGGGGCTGAAGAGCAGACAGAAGAATATCCTGCAGTTTGCACAAGTTTGGGAAATCACCAGCAAAATTAACAGTATTTGGGTTTGTTGAAACAATTTGGTGATGTCAAGTGTGGGATCTTTCACTACAGATCTAAGCCTGACTCTAAATCTAGGTCAGACACAACCTCTCAAGTCAACCAAAGTTAATCAGCAGTACTGCTACACAAACTGCTGGAATGAGTCAGTGTGGAGCAAGCTGAATATTTCCAGTGTTTGGAAGAATATCACAAGCAGATGCTTATCCTACATATATCAGAAGACACTCAACCTCCTTCACTGAGGAGCTGTGCTGGGAATTTTCCTGTGAGGGAGTTCCCATGGGGGATGACTGTTCCTGACTCCAGCCAGGGTGGGATACTGTGGGAAAGGAAGATCCCAAATTCATGTTCAATTAATTTTGCCAGCCCCTGGAGCACCTTCATCCCAGAAAACACATGGATTTGGGAGAGGACTACCTGCCCACCAGCAGATTTTATGCTGAAAAAACACATACATGAGATAAGGTTCCCTGAAAGTTATGAGGAAATTATGAATCTTTACATTAAAAGGGGTAAACCATAAAGGCTGGGTGTTTCTCCACCCTTGGATTGCTACTCACTTGCTATGAATTTTATGAAAACAGTGTTGAGTGAAATGGAGATTTACTGAAAACACTAAAGCCAGTGTTGATGGAGCAAACAACCCTGACATGGTTCTGCCTGAATTCATTCCAAAGCCAGCATTCCCAGAGCCTCTGTGATGCCAGGAAAAGACAGACCCCATTCCTCAGCACCAGCTTAAGGAAATGGGCAAAGCTTTCTGCAGCAAATCCAGTTTGGCCTGAGCTGTACCCCCGGGCAAAAGCCAGGTCTGGCCACACAGAGCAGCACTTTGTGCTATGGGCATTAAAGTAAGAGCCAAAATGGCAGATTTAAACCCAGAAAATTGCAAAAGTTGCCTACTTGTGGCATCACACTCCAGAGAGCTGTAAATTGGAAAAACCGTAAGAGGAAGAGAAAGAAAAGGGAAATCCTGAAAATGAATACTTGGTTCCCTTGCTATCAACCACAGCTTTGATCTCTCATATGCTTCTGCACAAAACAATGGTTTAAGAAGTGAAGAGTGAAAGAAAAAGAAAAAAATCAGATGTCTGTTGAACTGAGCTGAAATAATAGGTAGGGTGAGGCTCTGTTCTTGATATCCCACTGTTAGCTCCAGGAGATCAGGAGGAAGGAAGACTTACCTCATCTCCTCAGCTGACAGAAAAGAAAAAAAACCCCAGAAATAAATAAGAAAAGAACATAGGGAAAAAAAAAAGGCAACTTTTAGAGATTGTCACAGTTTGAGGGCACACATGGATTGTTCTTGCAAAATCCACCCTTCAGTGTGCTGTGACATTCCTGTTATCCCCCTCAACAGGGGAATGCTCCTTTGGCAGAAGCTGGATCATCAGGGACAGCTCCTTGTCATGCACAGGGATCCTGAGATGTGGGTCCCACCTCATTCCTGAGCAGGCCTGGGATCCCTTTGGCTATGGTGCCAATTTGCCTGAGTGCCAACACTCCATAAAGAACTTTTTGCAATTATTTCTTGGAGCTACTTTTGCCCTGTGGTGCGCGGCGTTATCGGCCCCTCCAACAAGCACTCCAGCCCTCAGCATTAATCTTGGAATTCTCTGCATCTTCCAAGTTTTGGTCCACAGGAGGTTTTCCCCTTTTTTTCCCCTCCTCAGCGAGTGCCTGACTGGTGGGGATGGATTAAGACAAGCACAAGCAACACTGCATGGTAAATTCTTTCTTTGCATGACAGCTGGTTTGAATGTGTTACAGGATTGAGGAAAACATTGGTTCCATATTCACAGAGAGTCTCAGCTTTTCCAAAAGGCTTTGGCTCATCCACAAGAAGTTCAGATGCTGATATTCACTTATTTAATTCTTTACCAAACATGCAGAATCTCTGACAACCATTTGTTTAAATTACTAACACAACTTGCCGTTTTAATCTTTTTTTCCTATTAATCTGTGACAAACCATGGAATTTAATATTTTTTACCATGACTAATGTATGAAATTTCTTAGCTTTGTCTGTAATTTACAGAGAGCCCTGAATAATTGAGCCTTTAAGTTTAAAGGCTTATATTTTGTTATTCTAGCTGTGATGGCTTGTAATGGTTTGAAGAACCTGAGGGGCTTTAGTGATATGTGCCAATAAAAAAAATACCAAAACTGATCTCAGCCCTCCTTGTTTTCCTCTGTAGGCCTCCAATTATTATAGGGAGGGAGAAATAAAAGAAAATAAATAAGAGACAACATGGAGAGGGGGGGAAGACCAAGGAATTAATGTATTTCAATGACTGCATTAGAGTTTCCAGCACCTCTGCTGTCAAATTTCATCCTACACATTCCTTACCCTTGTTTAATAAATTACTGCTTTGCACTGTCAACCACAGCCATTTCAACAATAAAAAATATAATGAAAATGTAGGTAAAGGGTCAATCTTTCTACAGTGTGCAGACATCCCACAGATATCTACTTCCCCAGCTAAAAAGATCTTTGAATTCAGTAGTGCTGAGCCAGCCCAAGGCCCTCAGGAGACAAGGATTGAGGGCCAGGTTTGCCTTTACAAGATGAAGCCATGTTGTCCAGGTCATCTCTACACTCACAAGGGTGACATGAGCAAATTGTCACCTGAACCAGAAGACACAGAGACCCAATGGCCCCCAGCCCCTGGCCAGGTTTTGGCAGCTGAATGATGGGGCAGGACCTCACCTTTCCCCAGCCCTCCAGCCCACACCTGCTCTGCCAGAACTGCAAGGACTCTGATCCTGAAACCACTTGCTCATGGACCCATAACGACCCAGTGATGGCTCAGAGGACAGTCCCTAGAGGAACATTCCCTAATCTCTACATGGAATCATGAGACTGAAGACCCAGGAGCATTCTGGCAACCACTGAAACACAAACAGCACTGGTGAGATCTCTGTCTCTCATCTAGGAGGAATAAAAGAGCACAAAGAAGCTGCTGCTGCACATAAACGTTGGCAAATAGGTCTTGGAATGATGCAGAATACCAAGTGATCTAATGGCACCTTAGCCTTAAACCAGAGAGCACAGAAAGCCTTGGCATAAGGATGTTATATATATATTCCTCAGGTCATGTTATTTCTTTTAAATATTAATCAGAAAAATTGGAAAGCTTTATTATAAAGATGACAAATGCTACTGTGCCTCGAGGAAAGGTTGTGCACAGGATGTGCAAACTTGTACTTGTTTGATTCAACATGGTGACTGTGGGCTGCACTTTTAATGAGGGAAATAAAACATCCTCTTAATTGGCTATAAAAGGATGTGCACCACAGACTTGCTGAAACATTAGGCTGCATAGTTAGGACCTACTTTGTAACAATGCCTCATATTTATTAATATTATTTTTATTGGTTGCAAAATCTATGAGTTTATCTATATGATAGAAACAAAAGGCTTTTTTTTCTTTTTTTTTTTAAGGGAAAAGAGAGAAAGAAAGAAATTATATTTTACACAGGGTAAATTGAAAACATCAGCATAACCTACAGAGTAATGGCACTTTATCATGATTTATATATGGGAACATAACTGTTGCCAAAAAACATGGGTGACCTCTCCCTACCCTATATTAATAATTACAGTATGGAGATGGAAGCATGATATGTAGGACACTCCTCTCTACTACAAAAAATAAGGGGGGAACTGTACAAAAAATATAAAAAAGAGGCGTATCTGACTAGGAAGTGTTGACAGGCGTCGCATCTCATGCAATGAAAAACACATTATTGGAATCCACCCAAAACGCAGGTTTTATTCCAACTGTTCATGCTATATATTTATTTATTTTTATTTTAAATTAAGGAAGAGCAAGCTCTGAACACCCTTTCTGTTCAGGCTCTGGTGAGCACAGAGCACCTCCCTGAACGCTGCTGTGACATCTAAACTACAGGAAGGGGTTGACAGAGACAAAGCCAAACACTTGGTGACAACGCCTGAATCCCAGGCAGAGGGGTTTGGGGTCACTTGAGGGGTTTTTGTGTTTCTTAACAGATCCCTCCACCTGTCAGGTTAAAGCCATTTTCCCTACATGAATTTCAGCATTATATTAAGGAGATTATTTCTTAGAAAAACCATGGAGAATTGATAACAGCATTTTTTATATGGATGCCACTTTTTAAAAAAGCATTTTTCCTGCCCTCACCCTGAAAAAGTTTAAACTCATCCTTTAATGAGCCATCTGAAGCATTCTTTTGAATAACTCCAGCTGTGACATCCAAAAAAGGAGGGGATCCCACACAGGAGTCTCCCCACTCAGTGCCAAGACCAAGATTGCTGAGGCTGCTGCCAGCCCCCTTCACCAGACATCAACCTCAATGGGTAATGTAACAAACAAAGCCAAAATCATCCTCTAGAATAAAGAGTGCAAAATAAATTATTAAAAAAAAAATTCAGCAAAAGCTGCTTCAGTTTACAAATTCATGTTGAAACCTGTTAGTGATTGTGTTCTTGAGTTTTTATAAAGCTCTGTTACAGTCTTGAATTTGACATATGATGGAGCTTCCTGGATTAAATATCCTGATACTTTTTTGTCCCCCAGTAGACAAGGCAGGAAGAAATCTTCTTCCAAGATCCACAGTTGATTTTCCAGATTTTCATATCCTCAGGCTTATGAAATGCTGATCCAGAAGGAACACACCATCACTCTGTGCTAACTCCTCTCTTTGTGCAGCTCCAGGCAGGGAACAGCAGGGCTGGACACAGCACAGGTGAGGAGCAGCACTAAATCCAGCTGGACTGAGGAGGCTTGGCTGGAGCAGACACATTTTTTTCTCCTAAATGCCATGTTTAAACTCTCCTGCTTTGGGGCTGAGACCTCTGGAGGGACTGGACAGAAGAAATCTGACACCCACAAAAAAATTAAGGTCTTGATTTTATATCAAACCTAATGGCAGACACCCAGCAGCATCTTTATATCAGGTAAGATAAAGCAGCAAATAGGCTGCACTGATTTAAATCCACTCTTCTCTATTTTTCTTAGGTGAGTTTTGTTTCCCACTGAACCTTTCAGGCCCTGGAAAATGTAAAACGAAGGCAGGAAGCATAGGTTTAAATTATGTCAGACAAGATCAGACAGTGCCTGGAGCAGACAGGCTCTCTGCAGGTCCTCGCTGTCATGCTGCTCGGGCAGCCTTCTGGGAGAGCAGGAGGAGCTGGGGAGCAGCGAGCAGAGCAGGAAAACACGGCTGGAAAATAACAGAGCTCCCTGTGCTGGGGTTTCACCCCCACATCCCACTGCAGTGGCCCGGTGGGGTGTCCCGTCATTGGTGCTTTTCCTGCTTATCCAAAACAGGCACTGCTGCTTTGCTCCTTGCAGCCTCCTGGAATGGCAGGACCACTGATGCTTGAAAAATAGCTCTGAGTGCTGTGGAAAATACAAGAAAATTCTTAACACGACCTCTGGCTTCCTCAGAAAATTGGAATTGCCAGATCTTCACCATAACATGCAGATCCCAGAAATTCTACAGGATGAGGCACCTGAAATTAAGGAGAATATTTTTGCATGGCCAGTCCTTGCAGCAGCTGTATTGCTACCAGCTCGTTGTTAAAACCAACACTCAAGTTCACTTCATCCTATTTCCAGCAATTATAGCTACTTCAAATAGGGAATTTTAATGCAAGAAGTAGAATAAATGTCATTCCAGGAACACGTACATTGCTGTAATCTAATGTGAGTAAGAAGTCACTTGAGATGGAGAAACGCAACAGCCCCTTTAGGGCTAGTGCCACAGCAGAGGCAACAAAAGGGAAACCCTCGTTAATCCATTGGAAATATCATGTTAATAAATGAAAATGAGATAATGACTTTTGTGGCTAGCTGAATCTTGTCTAAAGCCTCTTATGAGCTTCATGTGTCTCAATTAGGGACTATGTTACAAGGTAAAAAAAAAAAAAAAAAAAAAAAAAAACAGCGGGGGGGGAAAAAAAAAAAAAAAAAAGAAAATCAGCTGCGGGCTGAACACAATAAAAAACAAAGTTAAATAAGGAAATGTACTTGGGATTATTATTATTGCAACCCTCCTGCCTGACCTAGAAGTGTCTTATGGTACAGATCCACCCTGAGCTCCCATTACAGCTTTTAATTGGAATTTCAGTAGCTGCTCCCGCAATGTGAGGAACAACTGAAGTTTGCTTTTCCCTTCCCTATCAAAGGACACAAAGTCAAAGTCCCTGATCCCACATCCCACCATCACACAGGTAAACTCTTGTGTTCCAACACCAGTGGCAAAGTCCCAACTATCCTCACTCAGTGAAAACCAGGCTGGGAACCAGACAGGAGGAGAGGGATTGGTTTCCCACCAGGCAGGGAGAGCACAGAACCTCCCAAGTTTCAGTGTCTGGGCAGGGAAGGAGGAATCTGGCCCCAACAGACTATTCCTTAGAGATTTTAATGTTTGAAGTCTGCGGTGCAGATTTGTCACAAATAAACACACCTCAGAATTTCAGCTTTTTGAAGTTTTGGTGGAAGAAGGTGTTTGATTCAAACCCAGAGTTTCTCTGCTTTGGGAAATTAAGAACAACCTAAAGGGTGCTACATATGAACCCTTATTAGTTTGTATCTTCCTAGACTGTTATCAGAGTTGTCCTTCTAAGGACTTCTAATAAGCAAAGATACTTATTTCCATAAAACCTACTTTCAATCAAGATTTTCCAGTAAGCAATTAAAAAATTCTACATCTTCATTATCTGGTAGCTAACATTCAAAAATGAGATATATATATGAAAAAACAATAAAATAAATGGACAGAAACAGTCATCTACCAGTGGAAATGCTGTTGTCCTTATCCCTGGAGAGATTTGAAAGCCATGTGGAGGTGGCAGTTGGGGACATGGGTTAGTAATGGCCTTGGCAATGCTGGGAAACAGTTGGACTTGATGGTCTTGAAGTCTCTTTCCAGCATTAACAATTGTATGATTCAAAATACTCCACTTTTCCAACCCTTTTCTCTAAACATTCCCTCTCCAAAATAGAATTTCATTAATTTTTTTCCAATATTTTTGTTGTTGCTCTTTCTGTGTCTTTTTTTTCAGTGGGTTTTTTTTTTGAGTCACAAAATGGTAACTCCTCATGAGTTCAGTTATTATAAGTTCATTTGGTATTCATGGAAATAGCGGTGATTATAATGAATTCATTTGATATTCATGTGCATGTCACATGTCCTTTGGTGGCAGTGCCATTGTCACTCAGCTCTCATTAGGCTATGCTCTCGTGTTGATATCCCTGCTCTGGTCCTGCACGTGGGACACGGACAGCACAGACACATCACATCCCCACTTCTACTCGCCATTTCTCACTTTAAGAAAAGCAGTTTTAGCATGTTATGATTCAATAAAAACCACAATTTCTCTCTCAGAATGGTTTGTAAACTGCTTTGTTTCCTTCCTGCTCCTCAGCCCTGTTCAGTTCTGAAAATGTGCAAGTGTTACTACAGAAAAAGAATTTACAACCTAACATATTGACTTTGTGCTCCTCTGCTCTTGCTTTTCAGCCGCAGTAATTCAGTGGGATAATTTGCTTCTGAAACTCTAAACTTGCCAGGATTTCAGGAATAACTTTCCATCTGAAGGGCTGTTTTTTGTGTGCCAGGCCTGTGATATTGCTGTTGAGAAGAGCTCAAGTTTAGAGCAGACATCAAATTCCCTGCTCACCTTCATAACGAAGCAATCAAGTCCTCAATATTTTTCATATTTCTGCACAAGATTATAAACAAGGATGCTCCAAAGGCCCTGGAGGAGTGAGGGGCTCAGGTCACACTCAATTGAGTGGGATTTATTTCCTTGAACCATTTTGGCCCCTCTCAAATCCTCCACTCTTTAACCATGCCAGCGACCGACCGCAAGCTTCTTGAGGCGCAACGTCGTGGGAGCCATCACGGTGACTTAAAACACAAAATGAGCAAGGCTAAGGTCAAAAGTTCTTCAAAAAGTCTAATATATACATCATACACATCCCCAGAGGAGTCAGCTCTATTCACCTTAATCCTGAATCAACACTGCCTCTGTAAGAGCAGCCCACGCCTCGTCCTCCGGGGCCACTCCTGCGCTTAAATTTGGATGCGGGAGCCTTGGCGGATTTGGGCTGTGGATCACCAGGGAAAGAAACCTGGCACTGCTTCTTGAGGGCTTGCAAAGCATCATTAAGGCTTTATTTCCCATCAGCCTCTACCCTCTCACTGGCACTGGACTCTGCAGTTCCCCAGTAGGCACTGGGATCCTCTCCCAGAGGTCCCCCTCGAAGTCACGTGGTGCCTCAAGCTTGGCACGTGGGATCAAGGAAAGGAGGAAGGAGCAGAAAAGGATTCTTGTCTCTTCATGCAAATTAATTGTTCTGAAAAACCCAATGTGCACACAAAACCAGCAGAAAACACACTGGTGTTAAATTTTCCAGGGACAGATGGACAGAGAGAGTTCTACCTCCAAGTAAGCGACAAGACTTAGATCTAAGTGCCCAAAGCTTCAATTTTTAGAAGAAACAAAACAAAAGCTAAAAAAACCCAAAGGAAAATATGATCAGCTCTTGTTTCTGTTTCTAATGAAAAGCTCTTGGTTGTGGCCAGGGCCACCTGGGGGTCACTCATCTATCATCAAAACAGATGCCATCCCAAATTTCCTAGCTGGCACCACCAGTAACGTTGTTATTTCTGTGTGCAGGCACTAAAAGCTTTTTGGGGCTTGTTTCCCCTCACAGAGGTAAATCACAGCGTGGGAAACACGTTCTACATGAATGATGGTCATTCTGACCACGGCTGCTCCTCTGTTCCTGTACTGCGGGATCAGGCAAAGATATTTGCTGGATTAAGCATGGTTTTGGCTCACATTTGTCTTTTGGTCATTTCTGCTGCACATCCTTCCACTGCACAGCACGGGAACCGTGTCCCTGCTCCTCACACACGAAGCAAACGTGATGCAGCTTTGTCTGCCAGAGGAAGCACAATACAGCTCTGGTGAGTTATTCCCACTTTTGGCATTCACACAGGTGCAGCTCGGAGCTGGACTCCACAGGCAGTTTACTGACCTATTGAGAAAATGTGCAGGCCAGGCTCAGAGATGTTTAACTCAGGAATAAATCTGGTAATTTATGGTTTAGCTGACAGCCCTGAACTGGGATTTGCAGCTTGTGCTCAGGGAAGGCTGAAAGGGGACCACTACCCAAGGGGTTCCAAGAGAGCTGGAGAGGGACCTTGGACAAGGGGCTGGAGTGACAGGACACAGGGAATGGCTCCCCACTGCCAGAGGGCAGGGCTGGATGGGATATTGGGAAGGAATTTTCCCCAACAAGGGCCTACATTCAAAACAATTTTTGGATAAATCATTCAAAAAATGAGATTTTTTTTTTTCCTGCCCCAAACCTATTTATGGTTCTTTGGTAAAGTAACTGAGCTGCACAACAGGCTAAAAACTTCACAAAACCAGTGAGCTGGGTAGGTTTAAAAACAAAGATGAAATTTCTGTTTGCCTTTCGGAGCTTTCCCCAGCCCTGACACACAGGCAGGATAAAATTCTAAAAGTTGATGTCATCTCAGCTGAAAGATTGAGGTCAATTCCAGCTCAATCCAGGAAAACACACAGATTCGGCATTCCTCTACCCAAACGCATGCCCTCCTCAGATTGTAGCTTTAGCATCTCCCCAAAACATTTAAAAATTAGTTAATTGACTGCTTGCTTATACTCTGCAAGCAAGATCAGGCCAAATATCAATACAGGGAGACATGTCTTGAAATAAGAGTGTGGCACATCTACGCCAAAACATCCTTTTGCATTGCTCTGCTGCTCCCAGTAAGTGCACGGCAACAATTTGCATCGAATTCACAAGGCTTTGCTGCACCAGTCAATTCAGATCAATAGAAAAAGGCTTTTACAAAGAAAACAAGTGTTGTGTGGAAAATAGTTCAGGCAGCAGGAGCATTTCACAGCCAGGCTTGGCAAATCAACAGACTTTTATCTGGAGTGAAAAAAGAGCCTGTCAGGTTTGAGCTGAGCACTGATTTCCAGCGTGTTCGGCCAGTTAGGGGCACACAAGGCTTGGTTAGGCAGGTCACACACCCTGGACAGCAGGATGAGGCCCTGGCACAGCTCCTAAATGGGAAAAAAACACCTGTACAGCAGCTCCCAGCAGCTGATCCCAGTGCAGAGATCTGGGGTAAAACCCTCCTGACCAGAACAGGGAGAGCTGAGTAGCCTGACAGTGAATTTGGCATGACCTTCATAAACCAACTTCTCCACCTGGTTTGGTGGTTATGGAATGAAGCAGTAGAGAAAGGTTCAAAACTGACTCGCTGCTTGAATTGTGAGGGTGAATTATGGACTGAAAGAGTTCTCACTTTTTTCCTGAGTAGCAGCTATTAATGACTCACTCCTGACGGCAGCGGAGGAAGATACAGACAAATGAGAAGCAGGTTAAAGAAGAAATATGGTTTCATAGACACAACAGCTTCATGCTCTGGGAAGAGAATGGAGTTATTCTAGCTTCTATCAACTTCCTCTTTTGTTCCTGTTAGGAACTTGAAGAATGAAATAATAGTTCCTGTTTAGTTCAATTAGACAGCTGTCAAAATTAACAAAAAAGGAAGGGGAAAGGGAATTATCAAAGCAGGCAGTTCTAAAAAGAAAGGAACTTGAGCACTCAGAAACTCTGACATTTGGATCTTAACCCTACAAATAGAGAATTCCAGACTGCAGTGGTTTGGAATGGACCTTAAAAATCATCCACTTCCACCCCCTGCCATGGGCAGGGATGTCTTTCACTGTCCCAGGCTGCTCCAAGCCCCATCCAACCCAACCTTAAAAAATTCCAGGAATGGGAAATCCACAACTTCTCTGGTCAAATAGGGTCAGCACACTGTGCTAGACCCCTCTTTGCCCAACATTTTATTTCCTACTTGCAGTCAGATACTAATATATAATACTAAAATACAGTATTTTGTACTAAATAGTATAAACAGTACTAAAAACGGTATTTTAGGGCCATCACTCCTAATCAAACCCACCAAGAGAAGTACACACAAAGTGAGCAAACCTATGACTAAAATTTCAAAACCTAAAAAGCATTTTCTTTTTTCTCATTGGGTGAGAGATTTATTTAAAGGTTCCATGTTCATTTTCCATATGTTCGCAACAAGGAAAAAAAAACCCAAAACACTCCAAGCAAGCACAGTTTAGGAAAGTGGATTTAAATAACACTAAGAAAAATGGGAGGGGCTTTATGCTGTGCTTCTACAATCTGATGGAAAAAAGTGATTTTTTAGAGCTGAGAGGATGCCGTGGTGCTTGTCTGTTCTGGCTCACATCACATCACCAGTGTCACTGAGCATGAGGCAACAGTGGTATTTCTATTTTTGTGCATAAAGTTCAGTACACATTGGAGAAGGGAACACAAATGCAGCTCCCATCACTAAAAAAACCCGTGCACTGCCTCCATTTTTTTCATCCTATTTCTCCACGAATTAGTACACTACTACAGCTTTACAATTAGGCTACTTTCCAGGTCATGCACGCAGCAAAAGTATTTCTGGCCCAGAACAAAAAATTAGTAAGATCTCTGCTGCATGTTTCCTTGTAGGTCAGAGCACACAGACAAATCCCTTTGCTCACTGGCATTTCAGGAGTGATGTACTTTTTGTTTTTACCTGTTTACACGAGCCTGGCAAACCCAGACCCTGGCACGTGTCGTGCTTGCAGCATTGTGACTTCATGCCATAAGAGAATTCAGGAATCTTTAATATTTACAATGGGATTTTTATAATAAAGGATGAATTTGGGTTGTTTTTTGGGTCGGTCGTTTTTCCTGCCTCATGTTTTTATTCTCTTTTCCTCCTGATACCAAAAATTTGGGGGATTTTATTTACAACGAGGGAGACAAATTAAAAATTGGCCTCTGGGAGCGATGCAAGTTCAGTAGAGGATGCATTTTACAAGCCAAGAAAACCCCTTTAGGTACAACTCTACCTGTTCCTTGTGCCACCTGGGCAGCTCATTTACACACTGAAGGTGCCACCTGCCCTCTGACCCACCACACACCTTTCCTTGCATGTCTTGATAGCAAAGATTAATTATTTGGCCTTTAACTATATAATTAGTGAAGAGATGGGTTATGCTAGCAAAGGACAGAGCTGATTCCAGCTCTGTTATTCCTGATTTTCCAGCACACTTAGATGGCAATGAAAGCTGCTTCCTTTTTCCCCTTGTTTGCATCAAACACATGCATATTCTTATTTCAGCTCCTTTTTTTTCCTTTATACTCCTTTTTATCAACACACATCCTGGGAATCTGAGTAAACTTAGAGAGTTTATCACTAGTTCATCTCCTCTCAAATTTCTCCTCGGCATCTTGAAACCTTCGAATCAGATCATCCTTTAAAGATTGCTTAACCCCCAAGTGAGTACAGATCCAGCTTTCCCAGGCTTTCTGCATGTAACAACTCCACAAGTTCACTTCTGTCATTGCTGCTGTCATTCTCTGCCCTTCCCAATCCCTGGGATGTCCATTGGGTGTCCCTGCCTTGGGCAGAGGAGCCACAAGAGATCTAGGTAAGTATTTTACAATGCACCAGATTAAACTCTTATATTTCCACAGTTCACACTTGTGTGGGTTTAACTTCTGCTTTGCATTAGTTCTACACCTGCTTCTCACCCAGAGTTCTGCCAAACCTTTGTTTGGTGAATATTTCCACAATTTAGAGCTACAAATGTAAAAATCCACAGTTTCTCTCGGGCAGAGCCGATGGATTGTTTTCTGCCACCCTTCCCCTGCTTTGCACAGGAGTTCTCTGCAGATTTAATCCACCACCTCCACTTTATTCACTCCACTGGGCAACACCTTCACTCAGGTTTTTCCAGAGGATGCAGAGAACTGTAGCTAAACCCTCAGGATCACTGGAAAAGCCCTCCCAGCCCATGGAGTCCCAGCTGTGCCCCATCCCCACCCTGTCCCCAGCCCAGAGCACTGAGTGCCACCTCCAGGAATTTCTGGGACACCTCCAGGGATGGGAATTCGAAACCTCCCTGGGCAGCCCCTGCCTATGTTTAACCCTTTCAGTGAAGTAGAGTTGTGAAATCAGCTGGAGATTCCTCCTGCCTCCACCTACACCTCACATCCCTCCCTCTTACACCAGCATTACTCCAACCCACACCCCAGTTCTGTGAGAAATCCTTTTGGATGAGTGCCTCGAGCCCAAAAAAGGCAGAATTAAGCCCAAAGTTCTCACCCATGCCTGCTTTCCACATCATCTCCCTAAAAAAATCCCCCTGATTTGTCAGACAGGATTTACCCTTTATGAAACCATGCTGACTGGTTTATTTCTCCAGATGTTTTGTGATCTCATCCGTTATTAATGTTGCTAGAGCTCTGCCTAGCACCAAGGTCAGATGTACTGGTCTATTATAGCCTGGCTGTTTTTCCCAGTCCTTTTTTTCCTGCTCCCCTCCAAACTGGGGTTGTATTTACTTCTCTCTAGTCCCTTGGTGTCTTCATTGTCTCAAAGGAGCCCAGATAAAAATCTTCATTTATTGAACCAGTAATCTCTTCAGTGATCTTGTTAAAGATTCCCCCAGTACATAACTCCTACTGCCTTGGAGCTCTCAGGGATTTTAACTTACACAAGTCTTATTCCAGCACAAAATTATCATATCCCAGAAACTTTGCTTCTATTCAACCTTGTGAACACTAAGGAGAAAGACATGTTCAGGCAGAGGATTTCAAAGTGAGTTTGGGAGTCTGGGTGCTCAATTCCCACCGTAATTAATGGGACAGGCACTTCCAAACCTCCTACAGAGTTCAGAAACTGGAACCTAAATGTTAAATCTATCAAACCTATATAGAACATACTAAAACCTAATGAAATTGTAGATAACTGATATATGACCTTCATTTTTTAAGCACATATTGTCGGTAAATATTTAATTTTTTTTGTTGGCAATATTTATTTTCAGTCCAGATAGTTCAGTAAAGGAGCCTGTGAGGGGATTTTATTGTTTGTTTGTTTGTCTGTTTGTCTGTTTGTCTGTCTGTTTGTCTGTTTGTCTGTTTGTTTGTTTGTTTTAAGGCTGCTGGCTTCTCTGGGTTCCATCTGGAAGGCCTCAGCATTGGTGAATATCCTCGATTTTGACATGTTCTGTGCTTCCCATGGGCAGCCAGAAGCCTCTTTCCTGTCCTTAGTTTGCCTCCAGCCCCAGACACTCAGGCCCTTCCCATGTCCCCTCATGCTCACATCCAGTGTCAAGTTTACAAAGTATTTGTTTTTTACCAAAATCTTCAAAATCTTCCTGCATTTTTGCAGCCTTTCCACAGGACTATTGGCTGGCTCATCCCCAAAGCCCCTTCCTTCAGTGTTCATCTCTATGTTAATAAATTCCACTCATTTCTGCATCACTTCCAAGGATATTTTCCATGGTTTCCCAGCTGATCTGCACTGTTATCACCCAGCCATGCTTTGGGAGCTGAACTCCAGGGCTGCAAAACCTTTGGTTTGGTCTCTGCAGGAGCCTGAGAAGTGGGAGGTGACAGAGGACACAATGTCCATCCCACTTCTCCAGGACAACAACTCAACCCTGCACCCACTCTGACCCCACTCTGCCACCTCACTCTTGCCAGGTAAAATTCCAGCAGCTATTCACCCTCCAAACCAGAAGGAAACTCCAGCAGATTTGCAAGAACTCTCAGCATAAATCTCTGCTTTCAGGCCTTGCTCCTTCTGGAGCTTTCTGCCTTTCTTCCATGCAGATTTTCCAAGCATTTGGAACAAGGTGGTTTTTGAGGTCCCTCCCAACCCAAAGCAGTCTGTGATTCTTGAATCTGGGTTTTACCTTATGAAATCTGGGCTCCACTCACCATTGGTTACTTCAACTTGTGGCAAAACAGAAGACAAAATACCTCAAGTCATTGTTTTACTGGAGGTCTGAGTTGTTTGTTACAGGCTCTCTCCAATGACACCCACTCCGAGTTTAGAGGCTGCAGGATATTAATATTAACAATGTAAATAACAGACAATTCTTCAGAGGCCAAAGGAACTTGTCTCCAATTTTCAAAGGATGTGCTTTTCTTAACTAAGGCTAATTAGCTGTGATCTTCATATAAGCAACCAAAAAAAAAATTGCATTTGATTTTACATTTTTAAACAGTTGCAAAGAATGTCCTATTTATCCAAAACAGACTTTTTAGGATCATTACCAAGTTCTCAAGCATGTACAAATTACTGTCCCCAAGATTATTTTCCTTATACAGAGTATTTAGAGAGAATTTGTTTCTTGCAGCCATCTCCAACCATTGGAGGGAATTTCCTTCTGAGAAATGTATTTCTCCAGTCCTGGCTTGTAAATAAACACCTGCTGGTTACTTCTTTCTTCTACAAATTTGTGCATTCATTGTAAGAAACAATGAAACAAAGATGTTCATATGTCATGCACAACATTTTCTAGAGCCAAATGGAAAGAGCCTCTTTACAACAAGGACTTTTTCAGCTTCAGGACAGTTTGTGCCGTGAACAAAAGCTGGGGGCTGATTAGAACAGCATTTCTGGGGAAGGTGTGACTTGAAAGCAGGGCAGTGAGCAGGACTAAGTGTAATGTGCATTATAAATGCAAAAAGGATTCCAAAGTTAACTTCCAGTCCTTTGCATGGGATGTTTTCACAGGCTGAACATCACATCCTTCTGCAGGAGCTACCAGAGCTGCATTAGCATTTCTGCCTTTAGAGGGGTGGCTAAACCTTCTTAGGTTCATTAAAACTCCTTTGCTTCACCTAAGCATGGGGAGAGCTGATCTGGTGATGTTCCAGAAGACTTTCCCAGATTTATTCCCTCCCTAGGCCAGAAGGTTCCTGGAGCTCTGGTTACAGGGTTCACCCCGATCAAATCCACCTCATGTTTTATGTGCTTCGCAGAGATCCCTCCCTTCCTCAATGACTGTTGCTGTAATTACACAAATTATCTGCTCCACTGTCACTTCCAGTCAAAGGTGTCATCGAAAATTAAAAATTCATGTAAAAACTAGAGATGTTACTCTTCTGAGCAGACAGTTCAGACCTGAGCTGGTTTCACAATGTTTGGTTTCTCTTCCCACGTGCAGTGAGGAGCTGAGCCAAGGCACACGTGGTTGCCGTGCCCTCCAGCTCACAGTATTTTATCTTAAACATAATTTTGTTGTTGAATTTCAGGCCTCAAATTCATTAGGATTTAATTTAAGTACATTTTATTAACATATTGATGTGCTATAGCCATTCCAAATCCTGCTGTGGCACCACCAGTGTCCATGGAAAACTCTCTCTTCTTCACTCCCACCACCACAGAGGGGTTTGGAGAAGGAATTCCCACATGGAGAAGGGCAAGGAAGCTGCTCTTTGGGATTTGTGTGGCACAAATTTGAGATGCAAACAGCCCCTGCACTGGGAACCTCTGGCTGAATCTGCTCTGATCACAGATCAGGAATAAGCCCGAGGTGGAAAACACCACACCTGCCTTCCCCTGCCCTCTCCAGGAATGCTGAAGGCACTGGCACAACTCAACACTGAGCTTTGGTTCAGAAATCAGCCAGGAAAATATCCAGGGAAAAACACTCACTTGTAAAGCTCCAGGGGGAAAACAGGGAGGGAAAACTAAAAAAAAGAAAGAAGCAGAAACCTTGAGCAATGACCCAACCCTACTCCTCAGTGTCTGAGGAGATTTTTTGGCTGCACATCTCCTGGAAATGTGGGCTGTATTTTTTTTCAATCCAATAGTACCTCTAAACACAGAACAGCTCAAGTAACTTAAACCATCTCAATTATTTTATGGCCACAACAAGTGCAATCACACAGAAGTTGTGATTTGGCTGTTGCCATTTGTTTAAAGTTCAAGGTGAGGAGAGAGGAGCACTGACCATTTCCACCAGCCAATATTTTCGCAGCAGAGAAAGTTTTGTGCTTACTCCACGCTCTACAGCTGCCTCAACAAATTCATCAGGATGAAAATACTCTGCTTTTCCTTTTGTAGACAGACTTAACAATTTGAGTTGAGTTCTGAGGCTGGATGTGCCCATTGACCCATTCCCAGTGTGGGTGTTTTCATACCCAACCAGTTAATTGCCCATAAAGATTCATAATGTAACATGACGGGAAGAACCACCAGATGTGACTCGTTAAAGTCTCATGTAGAGAGCTTGGAAATCAGGGAAACCTTGTTTTTCCAGACCAGGACAGCATTTCAGGCTTAAATAAATGCTCTGTATCAGGTCTTTTTCCCCCCCTACTTTTTCTAAGCAAGATTGTCAGGAGAGAGAAGAAAAAAAAAAATAAAAGGAGGGAGATGTTCAGGAAAGAAACAAATTTTATTTAGAGGTTGAAGACGTGCTGAAATAATGATAGTTCTTCTTGAATGCAAAGATTACGCTGCAGCTGAGCTGCTCACAAGTGCTCTCTGCTGCTCCTGGAAGAGTTAAGCCTAAGGAAAAGCTGAGCTTTGAGAGCAGCCTTACAGCACCACGTGTTCACTGCTATTTTCCCCTGGATGCTCTGTTTGGGGAGAGGCTGCAAGCAAAGCTTGGTGGAACAAGATGTGAAGTTTTGGATGGTTTTATACTCTGAGAAGTCATGTGAGATCCAATTCATCCAAGGAAAGAAATGTCTTGTTCTTCCTACAGATTTCAGTGGGGCAGGAACTCACAGAATCTCACCAATGTAAACTGTGGAAATAAATACTGGATGTGTAGGAACAGAATATTTAAAATGTAGCATAATTTGGAAAGAAAAAAACTCAAAAACCCAGAAAACAATTTTTAAATCCTCTTGGCTACTCTTTATTTAATTCAGTTAAACTCAGCTCAGGAAGCTGGAGAATCTTGCAGGACTTCCTTGCTTGAATGCACACCAGAAGAGCATAAGAGAGAGAATAAAAAACTACTATTTAATGCATCATTTCTTTCACCTGGCATTGATCCTAAGACTAAACTCTGAAATTTATGCTCAACACAATTTAATTCAAGTCCAGTGCAGTTGTTGAACTGCTCATATTTGGTCCAGTTGTACCAGCCTGGTTGTTCCTGCACCACAGCCTAAACTTCCTTCAAATACAA
>VXBB01019567.1:332741-343078 GCA_013399915.1 Illadopsis cleaveri | reverse complement strand
CTGGCCAGGGCTACACCCAAGGTGGACCCAAAATGGTCACAAAATGGACGACTGATCACAAGATCTTACATTTTTATAAGTTTTGGTCCATTTGCATATTGGGGTTTAATTGTCCAATTCCAGCTCCAGGTTGTGAGGTCCCATCCTTCTTGTTCCTCCCTTCAGCCACCCTTGTTTGTGCTTTTGGGCCTGAAAGTTGTCCTTGGTGTGCAGCAGGAGAAGGATTTGTTTTGTGTCCCTGCTGTGTGCAGAGCTGAGTGACACTGAATGTGAGCTCAGAATTGCACCCCTGGGCAGCACAGAATCTGAAATACATGAAAGATAAAACTTAAGGCATCACTGCTGTGCAGTCCCCANTGCTCTGTGCAGAGCCGAGTGACACTGAATGTGAGGGTCAGAACTGCACCCCTGGGCAGCACAGAGTCTGAAAATATGAAAGCTCAAACTTAAGGCATCACTGCTGTGCAGTCCCCACCTGGATTTGCCTTTCCCAGGGAGATCCAGAGGATTTCCTGCTTCCAGGGCCAAAACTCCTCCTGAACTCAGAGCTGGCCACAGCAGCACTGAACAAACCTTGCTGTGCCCCTCCTTGGAGGGGATAGGACAGGGCAGGAATGCTGCACTGTGTTGGAGGTTTTGCACAAACAGGATGGGACCACTGGGAGACGTTCCTCAAGCCTTTATTCAGGTTCAGACAACTGAAAGATGGCAACAGCTCATGTCTTGCCAGCAGCAGCCAAAGATTTCTTTGTTACAGGGCATTTAAAAAACTTTTCAGCCAATAGCATATTGCTAAAGCTTACAGACAATTGTTCTACCAATCACTAAAAGCACAGGGACACCTGCTTCAAACAATGCTTGCTTGGATGCCTTCTATTAACAATACACAATATTCCATTATTAACCTTAAAACCTTCTACTATCTTGCTGGGCATATTTTTTTGCAGCTTTAAGGTCTATCCTGGCCAAACCTAAAACTCAAACTATTGTTTCATGTCCTTGCTTTCTGTACTATTGTAATTTTTCTTACTTTCAAGCTTTANTGAGAAGTCATGTGAGATCCAATTCATCCAAGGAAAGAAATGTCTTGTTCTTCCTACAGATTTCAGTGGGGCAGGAACTCACAGAATCTCACCAATGTAAACTGTAGAAATAAATACTGGATGTGTAGGAACAGAATATTTAAAATGTAGCATAATTTGGAAAGAAAAAAACTCAAAAACCCAGAAAACAATTTTTAAATCCTCTTGGCTACTCTTTATTTAATTCAGTTAAACTCAGCTCAGGAAGCTGGAGAATCTTGCAGGACTTCCTTGCTTGAATGCACACCAGAAGAGCATAAGAGAGAGAATAAAAAACTACTATTTAATGCATCATTTCTTTCACCTGGCATTGATCCTAAGACTAAACTCTGAAATTTATGCTCAACACTATTTAATTCAAGTCCAGAGCAGGTGTTGAACTGTTCCTATTGGGTCCAGTTGTACCAGCCTGGTTGTTCCTGCACCACAGCCTAAACTTCCTTCAAATACAAGGGAGCTTAGAGAAAGAAAACAAATTTTAAGTCAGATTTGAATGGATTCATTTCATTTGGGCAGCATTTTATCCTTAGCATTTTTCCAGTCAGAACTTCCTGGGGTTTTTGTTGGTGATGCAACAAGAACTGGTAAAAGTAAGGAGCAGTGGTGAACTCCGAGTACTTGGAATATTGCACAGAGGGGAAAGCCCATAAAACCACAGAGAAATCATAAAATTACCTTCTCTTTGGCCGGATGAAGGAATTTGTGAGAGTAGATGTTGCTGTGCCTAATTCAGGAAATCAACAAGTAGAGAACATGCAATGCTGAAATTTTCTTCATTTGTCTTTAAAAATTTTAGGTATTTAGGACTGGAGTGTGTTTTCTGTAAGGCCACAGAGAAAAAGACAAGGACTATGTATATGAAGCACTATTTAAAGTGAAAGGCTATTAAAAGAAAAATTTAATCTCTAATTTAAAAAATTAGAGCTTTAGAAAATTAGAGCTCCTAATTTAAAAAATTAGTTTTTCCTGAAGCAAACACTTTATTTTGCCCAAAATCAGAAATGCGGTTCATAACATAACTCAGGAATTCTACCATTACATTTTGGCTGTAAACAGAGTGCACTGCCACCTAAAAATAAAAAGATGTCTGACAGATTAAACAATCCCTTTATCGCTTCAGGTGACACAAATCCAGCTTCATTCACCTGAGCGTTGATTGTTTCAGTTTTTCAGCATGAAAGAAAAACAAAAGTTTACAACTTTTTCATTAATGTGGCTTCAGCAAGACTTTCTAAAAAGCTCTCAATCATGGCAGAGCTTTGAGACCATTGCAAAAAGTGTTACTACCCCTCCCAAAGTACATCTCACCCAAATGATGATGTAATTAATAAAAACCCAGCTGGCAGCTGACATGACTGATCTATTGACTCCCCAGTTCTTGCACAGAAAGGGCTAGAGGACAGGACAAGAGCTCAGCCAAGACGTGTGAAAAGGTCACTGGCGCTCACCTGGAAAGAGGATGTCAAGTAGACAGCAAAAAACTCCATTCAGCAGCAAAAAAATCCCTCCCAAGCTGCAAAACCCTTCCCAGGAAATCCCCTCCACTTCCCGGGGTGCTGCTGATGCCTTGGGAAGGCTGAGCTGGAACAGAAACTGGACAGAGCTGGAGAATGAAGTAGAGATTTATTAGAAGGTCTTTAGGTACACCTTGGGCAGGACAAGAGCCTGGCCAGGGCTACACCCAAGGTGGACCCAAAATGGTCACAAAATGGACGACTGATCACAAGATCTTACATTTTTATAAGTTTTGGTCCATTTGCATATTGGGGTTTAATTGTCCAATTCCAGCTCCAGGTTGTGAGGTCCCATCCTTCTTGTTCCTCCCTTCAGCCACCCTTGTTTGTGCTTTTGGGCCTGAAAGTTGTCCTTGGTGTGCAGCAGGAGAAGGATTTGTTTTGTGTCCCTGCTGTGTGCAGAGCTGAGTGACACTGAATGTGAGCTCAGAATTGCACCCCTGGGCAGCACAGAATCTGAAATACATGAAAGATAAAACTTAAGGCATCACTGCTGTGCAGTCCCCACCTGGATTTGCCTTTCCCAGGGAGATCCAGAGGATTTCCTGCTTCCAGGGCCAAAACTCCTCCTGAACTCAGAGCTGGCCACAGCAGCACTGAACAAACCTTGCTGTGCCCCTCCTTGGAGGGGATAGGACAGGGCAGGAATGCTGCACTGTGTTGGAGGTTTTGCACAAACAGGATGGGACCACTGGGAGACGTTCCTCAAGCCTTTATTCAGGTTCAGACAACTGAAAGATGGCAACAGCTCATGTCTTGCCAGCAGCAGCCAAAGATTTCTTTGTTACAGGGCATTTAAAAAACTTTTCAGCCAATAGCATATTGCTAAAGCTTACAGACAATTGTTCTACCAATCACTAAAAGCACAGGGACACCTGCTTCAAACAATGCTTGCTTGGATGCCTTCTATTAACAATACACAATATTCCATTATTAACCTTAAAACCTTCTACTATCTTGCTGGGCATATTTTTTTGCAGCTTTAAGGTCTATCCTGGCCAAACCTAAAACTCAAACTATTGTTTCATGTCCTTGCTTTCTGTACTATTGTAATTTTTCCTACTTTCAAGCTTTAGAGCTGCAGCTAGTTCTAATTTCTTCTGCTCTTTTCTGTTTCTGGGGCCTTCACAGCTTTCACAGCTTTCTGAAAGTCTTCTTACCTTTGGTATTTCCCACACTGCACCTCCAAGGAGAATGGCCCCGAGAAATCCAGCCTCCTCCCCGAGCTCCTCTTAATTATCTCCCAGCTCTTTGAAGTTGAGAAGTTGCTAAAATTTATGGAAACAAGGACTAGCAAAGAAAAAAAAATCTTCTTGCGGCCTGAAAAAGCATCACTAGGATGGGGAAATGGAAAGGGGACAGTCTCCCTTCACAGGAATATCCTTGTCAGGATTTTGGAAGTTCGTGTCCCTAATTTAGACACCTACTTAAGAGACATGAGGTTAAATCACCACCTCACTTCTCATTCGTTTTCCTGCCCTTGGTGCTCTCTTGGAAAACAAAAAGGCCAGCAGCACTGAGTCTTCGGCTGTTCACACCTCTTTATTTCCCAGAACTGCTTTCTGATTGTCTCTTTAGGGATGTGTGACTCTCCGATTTGATTTTAAGCACTGCCAGGCAATCCCGATACTTTGCAAAGCAGTTTTGCCTTGTCTGCTCCCGATTACCTGCAAAGCAGGTAAAGCTCTCCTCTCCTCTCCTCTCCTCTCCACTCCTCTCCCCTAGAGGTGTTGTGTCCTCTCACAAAACCCTGCCAAGGTGAAAAGCATCACCTGCGAAACACCGTGAGAGGTTCAGCTTTATTAATTCAGCAATTCTCATTAGACTCTTATAGCATCACCTTTTGCAAAGAGAAAACAGACAGGATTTTTTTTTAAATTTTGTTTCTGCTGATTATGTGCCTAAACCCATGCAATATTGGTGTAAAAGGACTTAGGACCTATAAATTGCATTTAAGAAATGTCTGAGAGGACAGACAGCATTTCCATCACACACACCTATTAGGTTTAATGTGACAAACAAAATTTTACTGGATTATTTATATTTTTAAAGTATCAGCTGAGGCATTTCAATCCTGGACCTTCTTAAGTATTCGTTGCCTCTAAATGAACTGGATGTGTTGTATAATGGAATTACTAGATTTGTATTAAATTGTAGCTTTGGGACCCATCACTGTGTGATGCTATCTACTTTCAACTGGCTTTGTTTATCACAGAGAAGGGAACTAAATTAGCATAAGATACTACAAAGTAGTAAAGGGATTTTAGGACCCTGTCTATTTGACCTCCTATTGACCTGGGCTAATTCATATTCTCCCTGGGATGCTCTAACAGGTCATTTTGTATTTGGGAGAAAAAAAAAAAAAATCAGGTCGACTTATGGCTGCACATCCCTCATCCCTGTGGCAGCGGATACACGGAATTCCCTCTCTGCTCTCTCACACACACAGGGCTCTGCTCCTCCTTGAAAGGAAAATGAACTTTTATTTGTAAATTACCACATAAGAGGTTGTTATTTGTCTTACTTATTGCATTCCCCTGGCTGCTGTGAGAGCGGAGCCGTTTGTAACGTCGGCAGTGGCAGCAGGGACATGGAATGGGGATGTTTTGGGGAGGAATTAAAGGAAGGAAACATGGATTTAAGTGATTTGGGGAGGAGCAAGGATGATAATAATAATATTAATAATAAACATTAGAATAGATGAGTAAGGGGGTAAAAAAGCCTGGTCAGGTGTCAATAATTTGCTGTTCAGTACATTTGTATATATACACAAATATGTATATATAAATTTTCACCCTGGAAGAAAGAATGTGGGTATGACTTAATCACAACCTGCCAGTACCTGAAGGGAGCCTACAACAAAGACTGAGGTGGACTATTTAAATGAGCCAAGGGCGAATAGATTCAAACTGAAATAGAGTTGGTTTAGACTGGATATTAGAAGGAAATTCTTTGCTGTGAGAGTGCTGAGGCACTGGAACAGCTTGTCCAGAGAAGTTGTAGATGCTCCATCCCTGGAAGTGTTCAAGGCCAGGTTGGATGGGGCTTTGAGCTTACCCTGGCCTAGTGGAAGGTGTGCAAGGAGAAGGAAATGTTCCTGCACACTCAGGGACACACATGGACACACTCACACAAGGCATTTCCCACATCGATGTTCACAGACTCACCACAGAAAGGCCTGGGTTGGAAGGGATCCTGAACATCACCTTGTTCCATGGGCAGGGACATCTTCCTCCAGACCAAGTTGTTCCAAGCCTCATCCAACCTGGCCTCAAACATTCCCATTTATCCTGCTGCATAATGCCTGGAGGGAATAGTTTTGGTGTAAAGAGAGTCCTAGAGGAGATAGGGGAGCTGCACAGGAGGATCTGCTTTGTCCAGCTTGGAGGAGGGACTTGACCCTAAAACACTTGGCCCTCAGACTGATTTTTGTAGGAAATCAGGCTGATTCTTCCTTCAGTTGTGTGAAAGGCTACCTTTCATCACGACAGAAAATTTCCATGGAAATAACAACATTTTCCACAGGATAAAAAGAATTTCCCACACTATTGTCTTTCCACCCTTCAAGATCCTGCACCCCAAATACCCACAGCTTCCCCTTGTTGTGGGGAACAGCCTTTTGGGACAATCCTCAAGATGCAAGAGTATGCAGAGGTGGGCTGGGAAGGGTTGTGGGAGCCAGGTCCAACTCTGGATGAGGAAGGGATGTTTGGTTGTGTTTAGGAAGGCAGCAGTAATGCAGACAGAGGACATTTAATGTGACCCCTCATTGCTCTGCACCACAGCAATGCCCTTTCAAAGAAGCCAAATGTGTCCTCTGCTCTGAACCTTGAAAGTTCCTCCACAACACTCATGGATTTGGTCCTTAAATCAACTCGGATCTCAATGGCCTCCTCAGATTTCTGCTGCAATTTCTTTTTCCCCCCCGCTTTAACTTCTATTTAGTAAAATAATAATAATTTAAAAAATAACCTAGATATTTAGTCAAAGGTTGTTGTTGGTAATTCCAGAAACTGAAGCCTATTTTTTTGCAGTGAAAAGCATGAAATGAACTCCAGCCGTCGCTCTGCAGTGCAAGGGGCTGATGAATTACAATGGCAGCCTGCTTTATTCTCCTTAATAAGAAATTAGATCACAATAGGGATTTACCAAAATTACCTTGAAGTGTTTGTGGGTTTGAGTGATTGGACAATTTGCACTCAAATTGTGTCGAATCATCTGAGTTCCAGCATCTGTCTCTTCAGTTGGGCTGCTTTAAAAACGCCCTGGTCTCCTCTAACAGGAGCCTGCTCATGAATGCAGAGGCTCAACCCCACACAATATTTGTTTGTTTTCTTCCCATTTTTCCAAATTGCCTTATTGATAATTTTCTGAGAACTTCCCAGATTTCTGTGGCGACTTTACCAACTGCTGTTTCAGGTGAGGAGCGAGTGGTTTGCTTAAGAAATGGATTAAATACTGTTATTTAGACTTTTCCTAACCTATATCCCTAATATTCACCTAATTATTCACCAGTATCCTTTATTAGAGATGCAGTTTGCAGGAGCTCAGTGTGGAGCTGGAATGGGTGCTGAAATTCCTGCAAGGAGCCCCTGGAATGGTGTTTTTAAGGAAGCCCACACCATTTCATTAGGAGGCAGGAGACACAGGCTGATGTGCTGCATCTTGAATAACTTCGGGAAATCTTTTAAGTCAACCCTGTGTTTTAGTCAACAGGGAAGGTTTGACCTTTAACCCCCCAACAACCATCTGTTTCATTATTTATCTGAGGGAATCAGAGAGTTTTTGTTCTCTCACAAAAGTCCCTGACACCAAGATATTTCTAATAGCAGAAATTTTTCATTCTTGTCACTGTTCCTTTTGAAAATACAGGTATTTTCATACAACACGTAGCTAATGAGTGAAACTTCAGAATCCAACCTTTCTCTATAATCACAGGAACAGGGATTAAAGAGGTCCCACTAGTGAGGAACATGAAAATTAATTATTGAGCTTCTTGTTTTATCCTCCCCATCTGTCTGATATTCTCGAGCACAGAAGGAGTTAGACAATTAAATTACTTCTCCTTTTACCTCATCGGGATGTTCTCTGTACCTTTTCCCTAACTCCAGAGGCTCCCAAATTCTGCCTATTTATTACCAAACGTGTGGGTGTTTGCCTGTGCAAGGGCAGGGGCTTCTGGTTTTCCTGAATGCCAAGAAATCAGCCAAGCTTTTCAAAACATTCATCTCCACTGAGCGCACTTTAAAATGGTTTTTCTCCTTCTAAGGCTTGCAGGAAATCCTTTCAGGGAGACACAATCCTTGCAAGGAACACAAAAAAAATTTTAAATTATTATGATCAGTCTTTGTGCAAAGAGAAAGGCACAAAGGCACTTGTACACAGGAGAAAAGAAAGAGTAAAAATAACAGCGAGAGAGGGATGTGCACTTGATATGTCAAGTGTGGGGGATACACTCTCCTTTAAAAACACTCATGAAATTCCCTCAGAAGTCACTGGGAAGTGCCCCAGTGCATCTGCCCAGGGCAAAATTAGACCCATTATATTTAGCTTTCCTGAGAAACCCTCGGTTTTGTAACATGTTTATATTTCTGTCATTATTTTTGGCAGCTAAACAAGTGAAGAATTTCATTTCTAGCAACTAGTTAAGACAGTTGGGGCAATTAATTTGTTTTATTTAACAATAAAGCTGTCACTTGGCAGTGCTGGGAATGAGAGTAACTCCAGCACGATGCTGGTGGAGCCTTTTCCCTGCTCGGGAAGGAGAAACTTCAGAGCTCCGTGTGTGAGTGTGTGTGTTTATCATCACTTTTGGCTCACTTGATATTGTTTTGCTTGAGGTGAAGCCAAAGGGTAAAAACTGCTAAAGTGGGCCCAGACCAAGATAAACACACATCCCTGAGACATTTTTTTTTACTGAGGGATCACAGTCTGAATAAAGAATAATCCTTAAACTTTTGATTTATTTTCCCTTCAGCTCGAGCGTGTCTGACTCGCTCATTCCGCGGCAGTGCCAGGCTCAGCTTAGCTGATCAGGTAACACACAGGTAAAACTCAGGCTGAGATAAACCAGATCAAAAGCAGAGCCTTGGACAGAACCTTTACACTTATACTTGCAATATTGAGCCTTTTGAGGAGAAACACAAGGATTGCTCCTTTATTTTGGGAAGGGTTTGGCTTTGGGCCATGCCCCGGTCCCGGCACTGCACAGAGATACCTTTGCTTGCAAGGCCAGCTCATTAAAATTAGTATGTGGTCCTTGTTCTAGGAAAACACACTGGAGTTACTTCTGGAAATAGATGGAGCTGACCCTTGAAAATAGTCATAATAACATTAAATCATCCAGAGAGAATTTAATTCAAGAGGGAAAAAATAGTATGAAAAGCAACTTTTTTTTTAAAGACTACCACTTAAAAATGGTAATAAAGACAAATTAACTCAGGCTGGTTGTGGCTAGAGGGGGAAAAGCTGGCATGTGCCCCATAGGGAGGGTGGGCACAAAGTCAAGGGTTCTCCCCACCTTGTGGTGCTTGGGACACAATTCCCAGCACATCAAGTTCAAGAAACTTCCAAATCTACCCAAAGTAGCCAAAGGATCATCAGATTTCTCATATAAAATGTGTGTAATGGGCCCCCTGGAAGGAGCAGGATATTGAGAAGGGACAGAATGATTTATCTACACCAAAACAAGGTGGTAGGGGAGAACCTACAGCAAGATGTTTCCTAAGAGCAGCAAAAGCTCCTAAGGAGGAGGATGGATGCCTCAAAAACAACTGTAAGAGAATTTATGCTGGCAGATAAACCAAGCAAAAAAAGGTAAATAACAAAAAAGGTGGTAAAATTTAATTTTGGACAGCTCAAGGACCACTTGAATTGCAACAGGGAGTATTAAATGGTAGAACTGAGTGAATCATGCCAATTGATTTTGGAGTAAATTTGCTTCGATCTCCTAATGAATGCAAAGAGTTTGCAATGCAAGTGATCCTCCAGTCATGCTGGACCTATGGACACATCCCTCAGTGCTGTGAAGATGGGGAAACAGTTGGGAATCAGCCCTGGATGTACCTCTGCAGCCCCAGGACAGCCTGTATCCATTGGGATTGTCCATCCACAGCCACCAGCTCCTGGTGTTGGAGATGGAGACCTTGGCAGTGGCTGGTGCATGACTGAGTTGACAGAAGAAATGCATTGCTTCCAAGAGAAATAAAATTCACCTGGAATTTCACTTGAGGAAAGGAGGAATTGTGTAACAATGGTGCTGCTATCGACTGTGCTGTTTCCACTGGTAGGGTAATAGCACAGGTTGAAGCTTTTATTTGAAATATGTTTTTTTCTGGATTATTCACTCAACATTTATATATTGATTATTAGAGTCACAAAACCCTTTAGGCTGGAAAAGCCCTCCAAGATCATGGAACCCAACCATTCCCCTAGCACTTCCAAGGCTGTCACTAACCCAGGTCCCCAAGTGCCACATCCACATGGCTTTTCAGTCCCTCCAGGGGATTAGCATTCAAATGCTAAATTTTGCAGAGAACAAAATAATCTGTGTCGGCTGGAAATGGGCGTGAAAAATTCGAGGAAGACGGGCAGCAGCCAGGGACAGGGAGATGACAAACAGAAACCCAACCATACTTAAGCGAAAACCTATTCAGATGGAAACATTGAATGTTCTCTGTGGTGGGTTCTGAACTGCCTGGAAACAACAAAAGCCAAGAGAAAACTTAAAAAAAAAAAAAAA
>VXBB01019567.1:287445-323997 GCA_013399915.1 Illadopsis cleaveri | reverse complement strand
AAAATAAATAATGAAGGTTTGTTGTTGTTTTCTTTTCTAACAAAACATTTTCTTGTGGGTTTTTTTACTTTTTGGAGAGGTGCTCTGGGTACTGCAGACATTTTGGTGATCAGTCTTTTCTGTGTGCTGAACTTTCGTGTTCCAGCCATCCTGGATGAGTGAACTCCCAACACCCCGTGTACATCCAACACACCACAGCAGGATGGGAGGCAGCCTGGATTTTTGGAAGACACAAGACAGTCAAGACATGGATTCTGCAAGGAAATGAGGGAATCCAGCTTTAATTTCCAAGAGGCCTCTAGTATAATTTCAGCATCCTGTTACACTCTGGACTCTCTTGTTTTGCACATACAGGAACCCAATTAGAGCTGTCCAAAGAGCCTTAAAAAAGAAAAAGTATGAACTTAAGAAGCTTTGATTCTTTTCTGCTCAAGATACTCCAGTTCTCAGTAACAGCTGATATGCCAAAGCTTTGGACAGAGCTTTCCCACTTTCTCAAATATGATTTCTTAATCTTTTTTCTTCTGAAGTCTAATCAGGACAGGGGATATTTTGGATAGGAATAATTCCAAACCCCATTTTTTTCCCCTTTTTTTCCTAAAAAATCCAAATTATTAACTCCCTTCTCTGCGCTTCTGGTGCACGAGCCCTGCATTTCCTCATTTTTGACACAAGTGGGATTAGTGGAGGTTTGTAACAAAGGCTTTTCTGACAGTCTGCATAGCCACAGCCAAACCCAGGAATACTGGGAATCCTGATGAGAAAGCCTGCTCGTTTCTAACCCAACGAGGTTTGGAAAAGTATTTAAACTTTTGGAGCTTAACTAAACCTTCAAACCTTTGGGTATTGTCACACTGGGAACTGTGATAACTGCAGGTTTTATTATATGTCTTTCTCCTGCTATTTAATGTCCAATTAATTTCATGATAGGGCATATTAAAAAGATGCTTCATGTATGGAGGAGGGTTGCATTGTGCTCTAACCACTTATTGTAAAGCCACAGAGGGTATTTTAAAATAAGTAAATACAAATTTGTCCTAATTTTTACTTAAAAACCCAGTTCTTGGTTTACTCCAAGGTTTTAAAAGATTATGGAGCATGACTTTTTTTTATTTTCTTAGGAAAACTAAGCATCACTCTGGAGAATAAATATCCCTCAGACCCCTATAAAAATCATGACACAAGGCCAGCATATGGAAATTATTTTCCTCTTGACCGTGACTCGCAGAAGAGACGCCTAGAAATATTGTGGTGTTTGTTGGTAGCAGCCTTGTTAAACTGCTCCTCCCCGCAAGGACAATAAAGTGGAAGCACTTAACAGCCCCGGCAGGGCCATCAGAAACCCTCCCTTCTGTCTGGGTGCCACTGCAGGAGCTGAAATTCATCTCAGCACTCGGGATAAGTGCGGGGTGAACTCGATTTTAAAGGCTCAGGGCAGGTTTGGGAAGCTGTTGAATATTCAATCGTTAATTGGCTCCTTTTGCTGCAAGAAGCTGCCCCCAGGACAGGGACAGGTCTCTCCTGGTGCTGGCCTGGAGCTGTAAACACATCTCTGGGCTGCTCAGGTGCTCAGAAGGAAGTGGCATTTGGGATGTGGAATATCTGGATGTGTTCTTGCAGGGCTGGAATCCTAGAACATCCTAAACTGGAAGGGATCCATGAGGATTACTGAGTTCAGCTCCTGGCCCTGCACATGCTATCCCCAGGATCACACCACGTGCCTGAGAGCATTGTCCAAACACTCCCTGAGCTCTGGAATGCTGGATAGGGATAATCCGCATGGTTCAGGTGTGCCCTACCACTCACAACCATCCCAATCCTCTTCTCTGTTGAGGTGACACAGAAATGCAGCTTGGTACAAAACCTCTGGATACACTTTAGGTTTTTCCCTAAAGATCCCAGCTATCCAGACTTCATTTAAAATCCCAATTCTGTTCAAGGCATCCTTTCCAAATGGGTGCCTTTGAGTTTGCATTGCCCTGTGGCTGTGGACATCAAACAGGGCTGAACAGTGTATCCCACGTAGGAGTGTCTCACATTAAGGGCACTTAATGTGCCCAATTCCATCCCCTCAGGTTTCCTGCTGTTGACATGGGATGAACTTGAAGGCACAAGAGATGCTATCAGCTCACACTTCAGCAGAATATAATGGGACATATGCATTTTCATTCCTTTCTTTTCTAAGTCACCACCCACAGCTTCGTTTCCATGCCTAAATATAGAAGGGTGATGTTTGCACGTTCTTTTGTTCTAAAATTCAATTAATTTTTTATTAGCAGAATTAAATAATTAATAATTTTCCTTAAACTTTCCAAAACTCTCCGCTGCTGGAAGGACCTCACAGTGCCTACACCACACAGATCTGCTCCCTGCAAAACTTTTTAAACAATTCCAGCCTCCAGCATCGGCAGCAAGGTTCAATTTTTGTGGCTGTCAGATGAAAAAGGGCCCTGCTCCTCTCAGGAACATGCAAAGTGTTTCACCCAGAGTGATATTTGCCTAAAAGATTTCTCTCTCCAGCTTTTCACTCAGAAACCTTCTGCCAGTTGTGTCCCAAGGACCAGCTGCTGGGAAATTTAGTGGAAATGAGTATAAAGAGAGAAGAGGGAAAATTGTTTTGCCATTTATTCCAAACCAATTCTGGCATGAGATGAACATAGATAGGAAGCCATATTTATAAAGGGCACTCTCTATGCAGTGCTAGCTCTGGGTATGTCCCCTCTGATAGCCTTAATTCCAAAAAACAGATTAGAACTATCCAAGATCCAACATTTTTTCATAAAGGCTTGTGGTTTGTTTTTTCCCCTGCCTTTTGTGGACTATATAGCGTGGGCTGTAAAGCCAAGAGGGATCTATAGGATGAGAGAGGACAGTTCTCTCCTCTGCTTTCCTCACTACCGGAATTAAAGTCTTGTTCATAGATACAGAGTGCAAATTGAATACTTAGCCCAGCCCTCTCCGCGCTCATTCTGCCCTCTTTGAAGTTGAACAAATGAAGGGTTACTTCTCAGGCAAGGAAAAAAAATTGAGGTTGATTAACCATGGGCATGCATAATTTATATGGAGTTTGAACATCCTGTGAAAATGGGCCAAAGATGTTTCTTTATAAATTGGGCTCTATGAATTGGAGATGATCTTTAGCATTTATTATTGCTCAGGCAGCGTCGGGGGCATGTGGCTCTGCATTGTCTGACTCAGTTTCCTCCCAGCCACTCAATTCAAATGCTCAGCTCTCTGTCAGCATCACCAAAGTCAGGCTTTGCATCTTGTTACAGCCCTCCAGTGCTGCCCCGTGGTTTGTGGGATGAGGAGAGCTGTTTGGGAACTGTAGGATTCCCATTCAAAACGATGCCTGCTGGAAGGAAACCAGGAAAAACGCTTTGTGAATCTGACCTCAGTCCAGGTAGCACACTGCCTGGTCTCTGACAAACCTTGCATGTGCCTTTAAGAAACAAAAATTAATGCAAAGCTTATTACAATCCTGGTGGTTGCTAACGCTTTCTCTCTTCCACTGTCCAAGTGTCTGAATTTCAGCTTCAGATGAGTGTGGCCTGCTGGGATTTGAGCTGCCAGTTTAATTAGTGTTCAGTAATTTCAATAATGAGTGACAATTCATTGGGGCTTTTAGGTTGGTCTTCTGTTCAGAAGCAAATCAATAATCCACAGTTTTTCCCCTTCTTTAAAGACAAGAAAGTGGCATGTGAGTTACATCAGATGAGAGAAAATAAATGAGGAAAAGCACAACTCCCTCAGTAACTTGAGAGGCAATTGGCTTTAATGGTGTGGGCAGCCTCCCTGGTTTGTTGATGTTATTGGATGAACAGAAAGGTCATTAGTATCTGGAAAGGGGCTCCAAAGATTCTCACAGTAAACAATTTGCCCTGGCTGTAACCATAGTGATTTGGGTAAATGAACACAGGTATACGGATTACTACTGTATTCCCCAGGCTGCCTATATTATTGCCTCAGAAGATATAAAAACAATTGAGGCTAATTGTATGAGAGTGAGTTTATTACAAACATAAATGGAAGGGGAAAAGAAACCAGATATATTGTTCAGAAGCTTTTTTAATCTCTTAATTTTATATGTACATGTGCACATATATATGTGGCGCATGGAATGCGTTGGTGAAAGCGCTCCGTCTCTGTGTACATTTCCACGTGGAAACATGCCCTGATAAATCTTCTCTGGAGCTGGCCTCCAGTTTGGTCCACAGGCCAAACTGCTGCTTTTTTCTTTGGTCCACAGGCCAAACTGGAATGCAGGTTTTCCCCTCACTGCCTGGAGCAGGGTGTTTTCCACCACAGGTGCTTGTTCTCCGGCTCAGGCGCCTCGGTGCTGGTTGGCGCTGGAGTTTGGAATGCTGAAGAACTACAAAACCATTTATTTTTTCAACCTTGGAAGACTGAGAAGAACAGAACTGCCTGGAAACTGGGGAAAAAGGCATTTACCCCAAGCAAGATGTCTTCTGCATCCCCAGTCCAGTACTGAGGAGTCACCCACTCCACCCATGGCATTGCACTGACGTACAGGAGCAGCATTTTTTTGGAAGTTGCATTGCTCTCTTTTGTTACAGCAACAAAGAGCCAGCCTTGGCGAGGGGTTGTGATTTGCAGTATACAAACCCATTAAAAAAACACAAATGAAATACCCAGCTGGGAAGGTCAAGTCTAATGAGGTGGTCTGTTGTGAGAAGTGGTAGCTCACAGCATCCCCCATGTAGGCCAGAGGTGATTCCAAGTGAACAGCTGCTTATAATTATTATAATCTGACACTTTTCATCCACCTCAGGTGCTATTTTTTTCTCACAAGAGAGCAGATTAATTGTATATCAACTGATATACATAAAAAAGGGTTTGATAGAAGGCTTAATAAAGTAACATTAAATAGGCGCTCCCACTGAAATTCTAATGTGTATATTCTTAATTAAATTCCCTTGTACAGTACAGTAATTCAGGTGCATTTGGATTCCTTTATCTTCCGCTGCATATAAAGTTTAAAATTATTGTTGCTATGAAACTAAAGGCAAATAGGAAGGGAAAAAACCCTGCGAGTCTGACCCACATAGGCCCCTCTTCTGGAGGGAGAAAAATCAGTTAATGCTCCATCTCTCATTCTGCGCCTCGTCTACTCAGGCCCTCGGTATTCTCATGTTAAAGAATACGCTCTCCCATTAGAATTTCAATAGAGCCCTGCTCCCAGGTGAAAAGGCAATATCCACATTAAAATGAAGATATTATTAAAAAAAAAGAAAGTACCATGTGCAGAAGTCTATTGACATCACTCTGGAGGGAAACTGTTGATTTAGAGGAGGAGAGGTAGTTGGGTGTGTGTTTAAATTGAACATCTGATAGCGCCGTTCCGCCGCTGTTTACTGCTGTTCAGCAGCCAAACACACAATGTTTACACGACTTCCCAGCATGTCCTTCCTCACAAATCGTAAAAAAAATAAACCCAGTATTACCCACAACAAGGAATATCCCAATTAAACCCCATCTCTGAGCAGTATTAAATTGCAGGGTTTGCTGTGAGGAGGGAACTTCCTTCACAGCACGGGCGTGCGGGGTTTAATCAGACACGTTCAGCACGACTGCTGGAAAGAAAAAAAAATGAATGGAATCTCCTGAGTCCCACGATGTTTCCTATTGAAATGAATGAAAAACACATGGGGTTTGCTGAGGATTTCAGGCTGGGCCTTCAGAGACCCTGCTGTCTTCCAGCACTGTGTACTCAGCGTGTGCAATGGGGAGCCTCAAGAAGTGGACATTTGTGTGCCCTTTTCCAGGGGCCCACCAGGACTCCAACGCTCCATAAGATGCCCCATGTTACGCTGGATCTGCTTGAGATCCATTTGGCTTGGATGTCTTGAATGATCAGATTTTTATTCACACCTCTTTTTATATGAACAGAAAGTGTATTTTATTAAATACACTTAAATACACTTTTCTTCCACTCCTGTTTCTAGTGCTCCTTTCTTCCAGGAGGCTTTTGGATATTTCATAAACAAAGCATGTCAGGGTGACTTTTGTCTTGTTAGTTTGAACAAGTTTGGATTTTAAATGGCTTTTTTTCCCTTCATAATCACACATGCTACAAAAAACACTTGTAAAGATCAGATCCTCCCTTATTTGACACCTGTTTTTTTGAGGAGTTGCCCCTAACTACAGGCTTGGCAGGTGCCTCTCCAAGGGATGATAAATGTTGCATAAAATCAACCAGATGGGCAGAAATATTCTAATTTTGTTTTAAAACACACCTGTAAAATTGGTGAAGATGACATCCATTGGAAGTGGTAGCTGCTGTAACAGGTGAGAGAAGCATTCAATTTTACCTCTTTATAGACCTGATCAAAAGTCTTCTAATCCATGTTTTTCTATTTAAAAAACATTTTTTTTAGAATTATTTTTTCAAGATCCTTGAAAAATCCTTCTCTCAGTGCCGTCCTCAAGCCACCAGGGACAGTTTTGCATCTCCTCCAGTCTGCTGACCAGCACACAGATTTCCTCACATCCATACAAACACTAATTCATGTGAATTTCTTGGGATGACCTCAGCTTCCCATGGAGTCATTAGGTCATTGTTTAGCCTACAGCATATAAGGAGGAATTTGTTTATTTTTCTAAATACTTCTGTTCAAAGCTCAGTGCCGGACAATGTCCTATGGTGTTAAATGGCACATTCCAGTCTAATCCCAAATTTCCTTAGTATTTGGGAGGGATCACCTTTTTCTATTAATTAGAATTTATTTCCATTTTTAATTTTGAACTTGTCAAGCAATTTTTCAAACCTAAGAAAATCAATTCTAGTCCATAAAAACCTTTAGACTGGAGAGAAGGAAGGAGATGTAACGTTCTTGAGATAAAGTTACACCATATTTTGATAACATGGGGTTTAATGAACCCCAAATACAGCCTTGCTATTATCCAGCTCACATTACACATCAAAGCAAATGTGAGACTTGCAAAAAAATTTTTATATGTATTTGCAATTTACCCCCAGACATGTATTCAACCCAGACAGGTACTAGATCCTATAAGAAGTGTCTCTTCTCTTTTTTTTTTTTGTATGACATGACCCCCTTTAGAAAACATCAACTTCCTCTCCCATCTGAGACAGGAAAAGAGGAAAAACTTCAAGAAATAATTTACAATTCATCAAGCTACTGCAGGGGGAGAAAAAAAAAATGCTAGAGCTGCCCCTGATTTAACTTGATTATTTATTGGAGAGAAAAAATTTTTGAAGTCATCCAGTATCATTTGAGTTTTTTGTGCTTGCCCTGAACTTCCCAGGTTGCTGAGGTGTGATCATGAAGAATTGCATGAGCTCGTCCCTCTACCAGCTTTGCTCCCAGACATCAAAGATTTTGTCCAAGAATTCTCTAGTCTTGGTTGCCTCTGAGCCCTTGAGCCCTTGAACAGAGAAACGGTGGGTGGGAAACTGTGGTAAAGCAGAAATATTAAAATATAATACCAAATGTAATGGTCCTGTTTTGATAGAAGCAGAATGATTTGGGTTGGAAGGGACCTTAAAGGTCATCTCAGTCCAAACCCCCCTAGACCAAAATGCCAGACCAGGTCTGCAACTCAACTTGCAGCTCAAAAACTTTTGATGCAGATGCAGTTTGAAAGCAAAAGGTGCTGTGTATGAGCAGAGTATATAAAATATATTCCAAAGGAAGTGGTTGGCAGGGGTAGTGTGGATGACAGCTGACTGCAGCTGCAGTGAATAATTACAGTCATATTTGCACTGGTCCAGGATATCTTTTAAAATAAATTACAGACTCATCACCCCACTGCCTCCTGGCAAACAGAATTAAACATTAATGTATCAACAGTTTATTAAAGACAATAAAGTCTTTTTTAAAAACAACTGTACTTAGCAACTGTTGGGGAAAAAACAGAGAGCACTAGCTCAGCCATTTGAAGTAAATTTGTAAAAATCAAGTGATTGAATATGGCTGGTATTCGGATGTAAATTTCTTACTGGAAACTGAGATGAAATCCTACACATCTTCAGATGCCTGGGAGGTTTGTCATCCTCGCTGCTACAAGCCATTGGTGGAACTGACTCTGTAGTGGGAGTATTCAAAACTTTTTACAGACAAAACCCATGGAACAGAGCCTAGTGGGCATCGGATTACCTGCCGCACGTCCTTATCCACACTCTTGTGCTGAGTGCATCTAAATGCTTCAGCTGGATGGGGTGAAAATCTGCTGACATCATCCATGGACTCTGCTCTGATTTTCCTGTAAGCAAATACTGAAATAACCATGGGAGAACAGCAGTTAGATGAGGAGAAATGCTAAGATCCTGATTCAGCAAAAGCTTTTACAAAGGTATTTAAAGTTAAGCACATGCTTAAGTGCTCTGCTGAATCAGGGCCTGGGGGAGGTCTTGTTATCTATGAAAGATTTCTAAGTGGGACGTGGAGAAGGAAACCAAGGTGTACAGTTACAGGAGTGTAAAGAGAAATGGAGATGTGGGAAAAGTTTTGTACTGTTTGAACTTGCTCAAGAAACTCCACAAAGATGTGTAGGAGCAAATATCCAGTCAGATGAAAGCAGAGGTGGAACAAAGGGAACAGGGCAGGGAGAGGGAGCTGCAGGAACAAGAAGTGACATTCCAGCAGGTGAATAGCAGAGGAAAACTTTGCTGCTGTACCTGGAAGGATAAAGTACTCTAGCTAAAAAAAAAGCAAAAAACAACAACAACAACAACAACAACAACAACAACAACAAACCACCACCACCACCACCACCAACAAAAAACCCTCACCACCACCAACAACAACAACAAAAAAACCCAAAAACAAACAAACAAACAAACAAAAAATCCCAACAAAAACCCAGCCAAAAAAACCCTTATCTCTTAACATCTATAACCCTCCCCAAGATCTCATTATCATCAGCTCCAGAAGGGAGGAGGAAATATTGACATTCTGACCCTGACATGTGCTCAGATGATCAGAGCATGGTGTTGATAACACCAAGGCTGTGGGTTTGATCCCTGCATGAACCATTCACTCAAGAGCTGGACTCAATGATCCTTCTGGGTCCCTTCCAACTCAAACTATTCTGTGATTCTGTGGTTCTGTAATTCAAGTTTTTAGCTTGAAAAAAGCTGTTGGGTTTTTGGGTCTTCTGGTCCTCTCAACCATTTAGTGACGTCCTGTGTTGGATGTCACCTTAATTTGGGGAGGGTAGAGGACCAATCAGCCAGCTGGGGTTCTGTGCAGGTTAAATCATCCCAAGCTCACATGCTGGAGAACCTCTCTGCAAAGTGAAACACGGGGCAGGGAGGGGAAATGAAGTGGGATTTCCTTGAAATGTCCTCTCCTGATTCAAACCAGCTCTTTTAATCCTTCCGCTTTAGCAGTCCTCTTTCCTCTGTTGGTTATGAAAAAGTTCAGAATGAAAACTCAGATGGTGTAAATAGACCAAAGACTCTTAAAAACTTTTTTTAAAAGGTTATTTCAAATGACTGGTGTCTTTAAGCCTGATGAGTCCTTATTCTTGAACCAGGAAGGAAGAGGAAGCTTCCTTGCCAAAAAAGTTTACTGAGGTGGTTCCTGCAGTGGAGAAATGTGCTGAGTGTTCCGGGGCTGTTTTTTTCTTGGCAGCAGGTTTCCTCTGGGTATTTCTTTGATTATGCCCATGTAATATGATGATTATCAGATTTCAGTCACTGGTGCTGCTCTCCAGCTTGGTTTGTTGCAATAAATTAACCCAGGCCTTGTGCTTAGCCCTGTATCAGGGTGCTTTAATCACGTAACGTGACCATCAGATTCTCTGTCCACAAATTGGCCACAAGTTTGGTCAAATTATCAAATTACATTACTGGAGTAATATTAAAATCATGTGAGCGGGTTTTAAATCCCAGTAGTTCATGAACTTTTTTTAATATCTGCCAAGCTGAACAATGGGACCCTTTGCAATCCCCCAGTGAGCACCTATTAAAACCACAATTTACAACTATACATATCATCTAACGTGTTAACCAGGTGTTCCAGTGTTATTGTTTGAAATTCTACCTAGGTTTAAATCAAATGAAGAAAAGCCAAAAGTCCAATTAAAATCCCACATTGCCTCTTTATCGTGTGTAGGTGAAAGACATTTGTTATGGATTTAATGGCAGAAATCTCATAAAATTTTAGGCCATCCTCTTTTCTTCCCAGTTTCTTGTTTCTTGCTCCGATTCTCACAGCTTACTGGCATTTCCTGTTCTTAGCTGTAAAAAAAATAGAATAAATCTAGGAATTTCTGGCTTAATTTTAGTAGCATCCTGGACACTCCAGCAGAATTTGACAATTGAGTGTTGTCATGGGATATTAAAATCCTGCAGTGGGCCCATTTAAGCTATTATTTCATAGGCTGTCCCTTAATCAGTTCCATCCCTCGGCTGTGCACTCTTTGCCAACATGTGTCTATTTTATTTAATAGTTCAGTGACAACAAATTTATGTTGCTAAGCTCCAAAAAGTAAACCTTACCAAAATACCTCCCCAAACTGCCTTTACAGACATCCACCAAAGTAATATGGAATTCAGTTGTCTTCACTTGGCCATAATTACTTCCAGACCCAGGCTGCCTATCTTTGTCTTTGGCCATTTTTCTCATTCCACCCCAGCCCAGAAACCATGGTGTTTCTTTACATTTATGGTTTTCTACTTAGATTTCATTGTCACCCACTCCTCCTACCTTTTGATTTTAGCAGACCTTGACATTTAACTAGTGACCTAGCTCTCCCTCCAAATATATGTTTGCTTCTCTGTTTGACAAAAGGCTTGGCTTTTCAGTGCCCAATAAAACAAATTAATTTTCTTTCAGTGAGACAGCCTTCCCCACCCCCCTTCTTTTCTCAGGCATTAAAATTGGGACAGTGTAAAAAGTCACCGTTGCCTTGCTAATTTGAAATCCATTGAATAATATGATAAATGAGAGCAACTTTTTGTGCAGAATTAGTGAAACTGGCAAAAAATAAATGTGTCAGTTACAGCACATCTGTTCCCTTTTACGCTTTACTTAAGAAAATAATTCTTGCCAGATTTTACCCACCCATAATAATTACACAATTTTTACAGATGTAGTTTGTAACAGCTTCACTTTGGTCCAAAACCTTTAATATGACTTGCAATGAATTTACTCCTTGGCTTGCACTTTATTATGTTTTTGCAATAAAAGGGCTGAGGTAAAGTTATTTGTTTCCAGCTCTGCACCTTTTGCTAACATTTTTATAAACAAAGCTGCTAGGCTCAAAATGATTGTTGCTGTCATCACCACTGTTACCATTGCAATTACTGCACGGTTTGCATTTGGACATTTCATTTGGCTCTTGCTCCCAGTCTGTTTTCCTTGTCCTTAATTATCTGTTCTGTGGGAGCACCAGACCAGCAAGAAGGGCACTCATGCATGTCCAGCTGCAAATGATAAACCATCATGACTTCCATTGATATTTAAAGACAACGCTACTAATTATTGGAGATGTGGCCTGGCTGGGAAATTTTGAAGCAGATCCAGGAATCTCCACGTTTCAGGAGCTGTAGGGCCTGGAGGTTTGATTTGGCCCCTGGAAACACATCCCAAGCTCCAAAGTTCAGGTCATTCCATGCCAGGGGCTCGGCGTGGGCCAAGCTCTAATTGTAACAGCATGGCAGGCAGTGCCACCATCGTTAGGCTCTGTCTCAGGTTTACAGCCATTTGCAAAACTTTATAAATCAGATGCAAATATTTTCAGCTGCTGAAACTTGCCATAAAATAGCCTGGCCTTAGTCCAAATGAATCCTGACATCCAATTTTTTAAAAGGAGAAAAAAAAAAGTTAGATGAAGGAAAGAGAAGTTGCAGTTTCTGACCAAGAGCAGATAGGATGTATCAGGTTTCTTTTTTGGGGCCAGATACTTAAAAAAAAAAAATGGATTCATGGGGAGCAGCACATTATTCCATGAGCAGAACCAGCCCACTAACGATGCTTTGGAAGACAAGGCTCTGTTTAATTAACAGCCATAGACTGAGTAGTGCCCACACGCTGATTTTGAGCTCGCAAATTAAGCCTCTATTACTTTTAAAAGGGAGGAGTGACAAGCTGAGTGGAGGTGACGCTCTCAGCCACCTCTGAGCACGTGTTTGGTGCCCACACCGATCTCTACCCGCTATTATTGTTATTATAATTCATGGTATAAACTGTAACCACTTGCAACTGCTCCACACTGCACAACCCAATTAAGAGCAACAGAGATGGCTGCACTTAATGGGTCCAATGACATGATAATGCCTTCAAAGGGTCAGTGCCCTACATTGCACATCAATGGCAGTTGACACACTGTTTTTTAATGCTACCACTTAAATATGCATTAGAGGTTTGAAAGCAGCATTGAAGTAATGAGAAGGGTTAGGCTTAAACTTATAAGTGCAAGTAAAGTGTGACCTGCAAATATAAGTGTTGATAAATTCGGGATAGCTTTTCTTTTTTTTCTTTAAGTGTAAAAGCACTTTTCAGACTCAGGTATTTTTATTTCTGTGTTCCTGCAAAACCTAAAGCATTTACTGAGTTTGTTAGGAGCAGTGAAGCTTCACCAGATGAAGCCTGTAAATGGGACAGGGCTTCTTTACTCACAATGTGATGGCACCGTGCCCATAAATGTATGATTTTTGAAACAGAGTTTAGGAAACTGTTCAACGTGCAATCACAACATGAAATAACATCTTGTCACAGCTTGCCAAAGAGCTGGGCATGATTCCCTACTGCTCTGAACCCTGTTCCTAGGCAAATCTTTTAAGTCCCTTTTGCAGCACCTCCAAGAGACAGAACAGCAGTGAGGTCCAGGGCATGCTCCCAAGGCAGATCCCAATTCCAGGAGGGTTCCCACCTGATCAGGAGTGGTGTAACAACCTAACAAAGTCCTCTTCTGATGGCAGCAGGGTCCTTGGTGTTTTGGGGTTGCTTATCAAGCTGCTCCCACTGTTTTATCACTTCAATCTGTTTTGGTTTGTTTTGTAGATAGCTCTGAGACACCTAATCAGAACGAAATAAGGGTAGACATACAGGATGAGCTATTAGGGGCTAAGAGGCTTCCAATTTCACTATCAGTTCCAGTCTGGATTTTTTAGAAGTTGGACACCAAGGCCATGAGAGTCAGGTGGCATCAAACCTGTTTTGCACATAGAGATCTGTCTGATCCTCTCCTCCACTCAGCTGTCCCAGGGAAATTAGGCAAATTCACTTTGAGTCCTGCAGCCTTTGTGGGGTTTTCTGTGATGAAGCAAATCAAGCTCTGAAATCCAAATTGCCTCTTCCTGGCCTTGGCTGGGATGCTGCATCCACAGCATGTGCACGGGCAGGGCTGCAGGGGACCCAGGGTGAGCACTGAACCTCTGATTCCCTTTAAATTAGGGAAAAAAAAATTAAAAAGAAAAAAAATGCATCTAATATTTTGGCTGTTGAACGATTTTTTAAAAATCCAACATCGTCCCTCTAATCCCATCTGAACATGGTGTGCATGCGATTTAAACATGTTAATAATCACTCCCCGCTCCTGTCATTTAATCTCTTTCTTTAAGTTGTTTGGGCAGACTCTGGAGCCCGTCCAGTTCCCTTTTCCGGCTGCGCCCTTTCCCTCGCACCCCTGGCACGTGGTGGGGCCCATTTTCTGGGAGATAACAGAACACCGTTAGCCCTGCAGTGCTGACAGCCCTCACCACACCAACACCCTTCACCCGGCGCCGGCGCGCAGCTGCCGCTCGCTCTCTCCTCGAGCCCGAGCCTGAGCGGCACAAAGAGAGACTGGTGCTGTGGAGGCGGCACATTTCCCCAGCAACGCCGGCGATTCCTCCCCCATTTACGGCAGGAACCGGCTGTAATGAATTTAGATTATATTCAGCTCTACCACTGCTGCTTAATTCACTCGGTGGCCTTGATGTTATAGGAGATGAGCAAAGGGACCGGGGGTAAATCCAGTTGACTTGGTGTTAAAGTTAACATTAACAACAGTAACAGCAAGCTCCCGGTGTTCGACTGTCACTGACCCTTCAACACGACTCAAAAGCTCTGTGATTCCCATATTTCCCCTGCTAAAGCAAATACAAGCCCGGGCGGCGGCACGCGGTTGGTTTTGAGCGTGCCCTGCGCTGGGTGGTCTGGGGACTTATCCTACTTCCCATCTCATTTGCCTGCAAACGCCTTCACCTTGTCAGGGCCAATAATTATCCGGCCAGCGATGCTCAGAGCTGCCATTCCTTAAGATTGGATGAGATTGAAGAGGCTGAGGCTCGGCTCCTCTGTGCATTTTCTCCGTCAGTTAGTGTATACACTGGGGGCCCGGCGAGCCCTACAGCAGAGCTACACTAACTTTCTCTCCCCTTCCTTATTATGGAGCTTAATAACAGCAGGCAGTGTATTAATATGTAAGAGATCAAGAGATTATTGATTAGAATCACTTGGCTAATATCCCCTGTCTGTCATGTAGTTCAGCAGCCCTTTCATGATTTTTTGTGTCAGTCCATTTAAATATTCATGACAGAGTTGCTTTGTACCTCCACGGCTGAATTTCTAATTAATCTGTCAAAAGAAATACAATATGCCCCTAAGCCTTATTATTATAAGGGTCAGCTGAAACAGAGCTGGCCTGGCTAGGCCTAAGGGGTAATTAATTATAACAATGCGGTGTTTACCTTCGTCAGTACCTGCGGCCTAAATGAGTGCTAAATTAGACTCAAACCACTTCAGTCCGTGTTTGAAGCACCCCGATATGCCAGACTAAATCATAATGATGGGGAGGAGAGAGCGGAGAGCCGCTCCTGTGTAACAACATAATCAGCAATTATAGCTAGGAAATGGGGAGAAGGGGGAATTTTATCTCATTAGAAGAGCCCGAGCAGAAAGTTTTTTTTTCTGTCACCAGCTCTTTTCTTTCGAATTCAAATGATCCCACTCTAAAGGTGAGGGATCTCAAATTTAATTCCAGTGCAGAAAGCCAGCCTAATTAGTGGTATACTTTGGCTAAAATATGAATGACATTTGCTCCAGCTTGCAGCGGCCTATTAATAGAGGGTGTCAGAGTGAAACATTAAGTGTATCATTCTTCTGTCAATTTATTTCTGTCATTATTGTTTCTTTATTTCCTCTGCCACATTATGGTCACTAATTTCTTCTCACTTTTATGAGATTCTTAATGTGGGCCTTTAATGAACTCCAAAAACTCAACCACAACTCTGAAATTAAAATACTAGTCTCCTGTCAGTGTGACGCGACAGAGTAAAACTTGAATAGTATCATTCTTCTGTCAATTTATTTCTGTCATGATTTTTCTTTATACCCTGCCACATTATGCCCACTAGTTTAATTCCATTTTTATGTGACTTGTTAATGTGAATTTTAGGTGGCTTTTAATCACCTCCAAATTTGTAGAATATCACAATAAATCATAACTGTATCCCCTCTTATGACAATTTATTTCTGTCATTATTTTTTATTTCTCCTTCCTTATTACAACTCCTAGTTTCATCTCCTCCTCTGTGACCTTTACATAGTTGCATTTTGAAAAGAGGGAGAACAGCCAAAGTTTCCCCTTTTGCAGTATCATCTTGCAGTGATGCTCTGTCCACCCAGTGATGCTCTGTCCACCTGGTGATGCTCTGTCCAGCCAGGAGCACTCAGCCTGCCCAGGGGTGCTCTGTCCAGCCAGGAATGTTTTGTTTTTCCAGGGATACTCCACCTTTCTCCACCATCCCAGCCATAACTCCATCACCCACAAAGAGTGCTGTGAGCCTTGGTGTGCCCCAAACAGCAGGACCCTGGCCCAGCATCCCCAACGTGCTTCCCTCGAGGGTTGGGTTTTAAATAAATGACATTTCATTAATGCTATTGATTGGGGCCAGTCTAATTCATCTGTGTAATGAACAGGGGTAATTAATTTAGGGTGGCGATTCTCATTTCCAGTGATCACTGAGGAGCAGTTGAAGCAGGCTGGGGCTGCAGCACCAGGAGTTAACGTGGGGTGTTCATTGCAACACACCCCAGACCTCCCTTTACAGAAACATTTTAATAAGAAAACTTCAACAAGCAAAGAAACTGACACCAGTTATTGGGTAGTGACTCAAAAAAAACCCCAACAAAACAACCAAAAAAAAAAATGTTTTTACCATTTTTTTCCATCCCTCAAATAGCTGCACATCTAAACTTCAGCCTGGCTGAGGAGAAGATGGAGTAATCCCCAGCCAGTCTTTTGGAACTGTGAATAAAGCATCTGTAAATGATGAAAAAGGAGATGAGGGGGATCTTTTTCCCTGAGATGATTGCAAACACGATCGTTCACAGACCTTTCCTTCTGCCTGGACCAGCATCATCTCTCCATATCCCTGGAGGGTGATGCTAGGCAGTGGGGAGACCCAAACCATGCCACTGTCACTGCAGAGCTATTGTGGGTGGCACTTCAGCCCCCTGGAGTGCTCCAAAAGAAGGTGGAAACCATTCCCATGGGGCTCAGACCATTGCACATCTTGGCCTTGACTTTTTCCCAACCATCCCTTCTGTCTGCACTCCTGGCATATACAAAAATTCTGCAGGAAATGAAGCCCCAAATTCTCAGCTGGAGTAAGTTAGAGGGCTTAAAGCCTTGCCCAGAGAAGTGGGGTTTTCCAGGAAGGCAATGGCTTTCCAGGGATGTGGGGTCACAGTAATGGAGGAGAAACAAAAGGAAAATCAGATGAGTCTGGCAGCACAAGAAAAAAGTAAGTGGTAATAACATGATTAAGCTAAGACAAAATTGATTTGGATTGGATTTGGGATGTAAAGGTACTGATTATCTCATTAAGTGATCTGGAGAAATGCAGAGAGACCTGGGTGCTGAAGCTCTGCTGCTTTTGGCTGGTGTGGACCCAAATCTGATTCAACTCACTTTGGCAAATCTGCCAGCAAAGCTCCAAAGATGTGCATTTCTCCAGACCACCTGATGAAAACATCAGTACCTGCACATCCAAAACCTCCCTGGGAACATGTGAGGTCCTGAGGATGCCAAAGGGATGTTTCATTCCTCAGTTTCCTGGCAGTCCATGAAGCTGATGCTCCATGGGCACAGCCATGCTCTGAACACTTCCCAAAGCTGAATATCCTGTGCTCCTTTTGGAGTAGGAGCAAGCAAACAAATGGCACAAAGGAGAATTCTTCTGAGAGTGTGGCCCCATATTTCCTGCATCCATCTGCTATGGCTAAACCCATAATAAATATCTCAAACCCATAAGAAATATCTCATCTTTAACCTCTAGGCTGCCATGAATTAGGTGGCAGCGTGTGGCATGCATGGGTAGGATGCCCTGGGAAGATCTGCAGCAGGGGCCAGTCCCAGCTAGAGTCCTGATGCAGGATGTTCCATGACTGTAGGGTTTAACTCAATCCATATTTAAACTCTATCCATATTTGCCTTTTCCCATTTTTTCCCTGAATATTTGCAAATATTCACAGGATGTCACGAGGAGTTGGCATTGGTCACTTGGACACTCTTTGGTGGCTGCAAGTGGTGGCTCATCTAAACCACATCATTTTCTTCCAAATCCAACTCCTTGGATATGTTTCATACAGCAATCTTTACATTTTTGAGCTTGAGGACCCAAAAATGGAGAGAAGCTCCACAAAACTGGATTTTAAGATCCATTAAATCAGGCTAAGCAGCATCTCAGTGTAATGTCACATTAACAAGGCCAACTCTTGCTGTCCTACTAAGGCTGTCTACAGACTGTTAAAGCATGAAAGTCCTCTAATTTCATAAAAACCCAAAGTATTCCAATTTCCATACAGTAGTGCTTTTGTATCTAATTTAAAATGAGTAACAAGCTTGCTCTATACATACAACAGATCATTAACTTGATAAGATACTGGTAGCATATTAAGTGAATATTGTGTTTGCTAGCAAAACAAATACAGAAGAGAAATTTGGTAATGCAAAAGATTTTTTATATCATTAGGAGCGGGCCATCTTTTGGTATTTAAATAAGTAAACTGAATTCCATCACTGAGCACTCCAGCTTTTTTTTTTTTCTTTTCCTTTAATTTAAAGCAAAAGATGGAGAAGAATCCCTACTGAAGTGAAAGGCTCAGGCCAGATTATTTTAATAATTTTATTTATTTATTTTATTTTTGGAGGGTGCAATTATCTGAGACATTAACTTTTATAGTTTTACTTCTCCTTTTGTATTTCCAGCCTTGCCAATTCTGAATGCAAAGATCTGGTTTTATTTTCATCCAAGCTGTGTGTCACATTTTGTCAAGTCTGTTTTTCTCTCTTTCAATATTTGCCTATATAAAAGTAGATTTTCAACCTATGAAGCCTGTATCAGTAACATGCATATTATTTTAATCACAAAAAGGTCAAAACTTTCTATCTAATTTCATATTAAAGCACTCTTTAAAATTCCAGCACACTGGAGAGAGAAAAACATTAACAAAAAAATATTTACACACGGGGTGTTTCTTAAAGAATTAATTATAATAATCTCAGAAAAAGGGCCTAAAGGGGGAACATACCAAGAGGACTGAGGCTGGTGGGATGGGAAATAGATAAATATATGTAGGCAAATGCACACATCCCTGCACGCTGTTTATACATAAATATATTGGCAAAATTTGAAGTTCTTCCCCATGCGACCATGGCAGGGCCACAGAGTCTGTTCCTTTGTCTTTATCCGTGAATATTTTGGGTGGTTTTTTTGTAGGAAGAGTGATTTCCTGTGTGTTGGCATGAGTGTGCTGGTGGGTACCATAGCAGGGATGCAGGGACTGCTGGACAGAGCTGCAGGGATGCGGGGACTGCTGGATAGAGTTACAGGGATGCAGGAATTGCTGGGGACCACTGCAGGGATGCAGGTGCTTCTTTCTCTGGCTGCAGGAGCAGAACGGAACACGAACTGCATTTCAGAATCACCCAGAAAGGCCCAAAAGGTGCCACTTAAAGGACATCTGCCAGCTCAGTTTAGGGGTTTCCTTTCCAGGCCGACAAAATTCCCAATTTATTTCCTTTGATATCTGTATTTACCAAGCTAACTTCTGTTAGACATTCAGAAAAATCCTTAAAAAGATGACAAGGGAGACGGTGGACAGAGCTATGGAGCTTGCAGACTTCCGTGGGGTTTTTTTAATTCTGTCAGCTGGATATTGACTGACTTTCTAATGCACACTCCTCTAATTCTTAATTAGAATGACATAGCTAATTAATAAGTTTTTTCCAATTATAAATTAACTTAGGATCAGAACTCTGGCTTTGCATGTAATTTCCTATAATCGCTAAAGCTACTGCAAAAACATGTCTCCTACCAACCGTAACTTTTTTATTTAACACAGACAGACAAGTTCTCACTGGGTTTAAATTTTACAGCAAATTATCTCTGTTGGGATTTATGAAGGGAAATTTAAAAAAAAAAAATCAGAAGAGTTTTCTCTTTTCTTTTTTTTTCTCCTTTTTCTTTTTTTTTTTTTTTTTTTCCAATGCTTCTTTCTTTCTTAAACAAAGTAGCATCTCTTAATGGACAATTTCTCCCCGAGATTTAAAAGGAATTCATCTTAATATTTTAATGTTATTACAGGGAAGGAAGAAAGAGAGCAGGTGATAATTCGTTTTTTCATAACTGTTACCACCTTTTCATGGTTTCTGCAAAAATGATTTGGGAGGATCCCGCATGCTGCTCATTTATAGAATCTTAACTGGAGAGACACTTATCTCTTTAGTAATGAACCAGTGTAATTAAAGGTGGGAATGTGGAAGAGTTCAGGCACTGGCAACATGTCACATAGTTGGCTGCTGCAATTCCTCAGTGGTTTATCAAAGACTACTCCTTTAATATGGAGATTACACTTATGTACTTGTCTGAACTTGAAAGGCATTTGCCTAATTTACTTATTAATGAGATGTAAATCTATTTGTACGGCACGTCACAAGTTTCCTGAAATCACTGCTACTTAACCGGTGATAAACCCTATGATTTAAACGAAAAATAATACATTTAGCTTTCCACATTCATTCTGTTAAAAATTGATATAGTCTATGTTAAATTTATTAATATTGCTTGCTGTCATTCAGTTTGCAGCTCTTACTGAAATATGACTTGACAGCGGCCGCATTAAAGATGTATGCCATTGTATTCAACAAAGATTAATGAAGCCCGGTAAAAATAGCTGTAAAAGAGAAAGTGATCCGAATGTAAAATCAGTGAATTAAATGAGGCCTTGCATACCATTTGTTAATATGCATGAGGAGGGAGGCAGCGAATGAAAATGTCTCCCTGCAAAGTTCATTTGGGAATGTTTCAATATTGTCTGAATATCACCAAACTCTTGAACGGCAGCTTTAATAGAGCCCCGCGTAGTGCCGGGGTCTGCGCGTGCCTGGGGAAGGGCTGGGCACGAAACCCACCTCACCTGCAAACAGGAGGGGAGCCTGAAGTAAAAATAATAATGGTAATCATCCTCTCAGCCTAATAATATAAATACATCCAGGATAGCTGAGTGTTCTCCTTCTTCCCCCCACTCCACCTTTCTCTGTCTTTCAATATTCAGGCTTTAATGCTCCGTGCCTCTTTTTCTGGAAGAATCGCATGCGGCAACACTTACAACGCTTGGAATTCTCTGGATTTCTGGAAGGTTAATGCGTCTGTCTGTCTGTGTGTCACAGCCACTCGTGTAGTGGAAGACTTTACCCACTTCTTTGAGTATTATTTGCAGGTTGTGACTCATTTCCTCAGCCCTCGTTATGAAACGCTCCTGAATTTTGAGTGCACAGGTTAAGACTTTCAGATAAATTAGCGCTGACAGAAAAAAACGTGCAGGAGCCACAGTGTAAACACACCCTATTTATCAATCAAGGCACTGAGAGGTTTTGATGGACTTGAGCTGTTGCTGATGGGCTCATTTGCGGGTTTGAACACCAAGACAAAGATTTGCAGAAAAAACCGAGTTGAAATATTTCGCTTCAGTGGTTTAAAAATATATGTATTAATCCTGCTGCCCCTTTGGTAGTAAAGTAGTTAATGCACCCGAAAGACTGTCAGCTTGGAGGCAATTTGGAGCTATAATGTATACACGTGTGGTGCAAAAGCTTGTAGAAAAGCTCTGCCTAAAGCATAAACTTTCCCTAAAGAATGAACACGGGTGTTCAAACTGAGAGCAATTCAGAGCGATTTTTGTCACCAGGCTCAGCTTGCAGCACCTGATTTTTGTCTCAACAGGTATCCAGGTGTGCTCCATGGGTAGGGTCTGTGGAAGGGACAGGGATGGAGCCTGGAGCTCCCTGGTATTCTGGTCCAGAGATGGAGGAGGAGGAAGCCATGAGCTCCTGTAGTATCCAAGTGATCTCCAGCAAGTCCCTAAATCTCCTGTTAACCACATTGAAAAAGAATCTTTACCTTTAAGGACACAGGATGCTCAAGTTTGTGTTTTTGAGGTTCTGCAGGATATGGGATCAGTTTATTTAATCCCAAATTAGTGACGCAAGTGGTAAACATCCCTGCTAACTTAACAGATATTTCTTATTAAAATTTTGCATTTGGAGAAATTCGTTCTCTTTCATGCAATAAATTGGTGCATGAAACAAAGGAAAAAACCTCAAGTCAAGTCAGTATATATATATCTGAGAGGTGGTAAACTTCGGGTATCAGGCTCCATGAGGCTTCTGTATGAATTTAAAAAAAAATTCAAATGCAAAGAAATCCAAGTTTACGATTTTTTGTTTGATATATGGATTTTTTTTTGATTTATACTCTCCATTTAAAAACACTAAATTTTTGTGCTGAAAATTTTCCTACTTCTCTAATTGGGTGACCATTAAAAAATTGAGATGTGGGAACCAATGTTAATTTACATTTTTTAATAACTTTCGGATTATTTTGTAGAAACCTAGAAAGCATAAGGATGGCAGGCCCAGCATTACAATGCTAAAAAATGGCAAATGTGTACAGTTTCAAACACTGGATGACAGGAGAAATTTCTTTTTGCAACTCAGTGTCCTTCAAATGTCATGTTTGAAGGAACTCCTGATATCCATGCAATATCTGCTTCTGCTTCAGCTTAATTAAGAACATTTGTCCAGCTGCAAGACTTTAGTTCATCAAGAGTAGACATTAAAAAAAACAACAGCAAACACCCAATGGGGGAAGAAGCGAGGCGCCCTTTGGGTTCCCAGTCTCCCTGATTAGAGCTAATTAAAACCATTCATAAGGAAACCTGTGCTGATGGTCACACTCAGGCTGCTGGGATTTGGCTTTGGCTGCAGCAGCAGCACCCCATGGAATGACCTATTTGCTTCCCCTGTCCTCTGAGCACAGAGGGAGGCAACGCCAGTAGAAGGCAAGGACCTGGATAATGAAGTGACACAATTAGGGTGAAGTTGCTCTTGGTTTGTTCTCATCTCTTCTGTCTTTAACCCACCCAAAATCTCCACAGCTTGGGGACACCCTTCCCCTTGGTCAAGCAAACACCCCTGCCCTGTGCCAAATCTCCCATTAATGTCTTACTGGGCTTGAGGTGACAAAGATCTGCAAGGGGAAAAGGAGGGGAAAGTCTTGGAGTTTTAGAATTAGAAAAGCCAAAAAATGTTAACTGGTGTAAGGAGAAACTTCTCATTCCAACACAAGATTGTGATTCCTTTGAGCAGAAGGAGGAAGAATTGTTGGTGTTTATGTGAGAAATCAAAAACAGCAGAGAATGAAAACCTCATCAAAGGAGCATAACCCTCATCCCTGATGGTGGAGTGTGCCCAACCATTGGGCCATTATAGGGAGCAGGAACCCCAAGACTGGCAGACCAAGCAAGTCATCACTGACGATCTCTCAAACAAGTTTTAAACATGTATTTCTGTTATTATTGCTTTGTAAAAATACAAAAACTTGCCAGAGGGCATGGGAAAGACCCCAGGCCAGAGCCACACCACAGCAGGAAGGAAATCATTTCTCAGCAGGTGATCACACCAAGCAATGTGATGCCAAGAGTGGTGGCCAGGCCCCCAGTCACTGCTGTGCCTTCAACACACACCTCCACTCTTCCCACTCACACCCTCCTTTCCAGGATGCTGGATTTCTGTGAAATGTCTTGAGCTTGGCATCATCCATGGGCAGTAACCCTCCATGTAACCCTTTGACATCTACCAATTCCTGCAAAGGGCACAAAAGTCATGGTCGGACACCACCTCACCCTCACCCCACATCAGAGCTGGACCCCTGCAATGTCCCTTCACGCTAAAAATGGGAAAATAGTTCAAAAGGAAGTGGGGGGAGAACACCCAGATCTCTGATTTTTTTTATAATCTTGACATTTGCTCTTTAGGTTTAGTTGTGGCCCTCTGGCAAAGGCAAACACTGCAATTTGCATTGTTTTTGGCTTTATTTTCACCCCTGGTAGGCTGCAAAAAGCCCCCAGTCTGTGGTGACAGCAGTGTCTCCTCACTTGTGCAACAACACAAACATACTGGCAGCTGTATTAATTCTCCATTTATTTTGTTTTAGCAATTTCATTAATTATAAACCTGTTCAGTGTTTGACAATGAGCTATCGCAATGCATTTGTTTACAAATAGGTTTAACACTGAAGATGGTGTCTGTATAAAACAAAATTTAAAAAAAAAAAAAAAAGACCATTTTTCACAGAAATGTTAGTCCCTGGAGTGGAAAATAACCCTTAAATTCCACCAGTAAAATTTTAATTTTCCAAAATGCCACACATTTGCTATAAATAGCTGTCATCTGTCAAATAAACGGAGCAAGTCCTGGGAGCCTCCCGATCAAAGGAGACCATTCCGGAGGCAGCCTTTGTCTTAAATGGGTCTGTAGACATGGCTTGTGTTGGTTTTTGAGTAATCCCAGCCTGTTTATAATCTCATCTATTTCATGGAGAGGATATGAAAATAGCTCCCCACTGTATGAAAATTATCTATATTCCAGTGCAGACAATGGAGTCAGTCTATTGAAAATAATGGAGTGAACTCAGCTACGCAGTTTATTTCAATGTGGAAAGTCTTTGCACATCATAATATCAAATAAACTCTGCTGAAAACATCATCCTCATATAATTGTATTATACAGGAGTAGTGTCACCTTTTGTTTAGAAGAGGACCATTATGCTTTTATGATATACTTTAAGGGGAGCTAGATGGTACCATTGATTCCTGTACTAGCATTTTATATCAAAAGCCCGATGTCTGCAGCCCAGGTCACTGAAATCACAAATGAAGTGAATTTAATGGTCTAAGTTTGGTCTCCAGAGAACAACAGAATAGTTAGTACCATCATAAAGTCTGACAATGTAGCCCTTTTGGCAGGTTTTTGTTGATAATAGGCTTGAACTGCAATCTTTTCACCATGGTATAAGAGGATCTGTTAAAGCAGGCTTCGGATACTCGGGGAGAATAAAGTAGGGAAGGCTGCAAAGCACAATATCATGCACACCTGCACTGTACCTAGAGTAAGGTTAATGCAGTAATATCTGTGTGAAAACTGCCTCACCCCCACATTAAAAGCAGCTTATCATTAGGGATTACCAAGCCACTGCACCAGCTGCAAGTCTTTACTTAAAGACTTAAAGGTAAAGCTCTTACAGTTCCCAATCCAGTGACATTTGCAGCTCACTATAATTTATTGAATATCTTCCAAAGAGCAAACACAGGATTTCTCTTGGTACTGTTTTAGTTGGGTTGTAAACGTTTGCCATTTACCAAGAGGGGAAAAAAAAAATAAAGGCAGGCGCATTTACACTTTTGCAAAGCATCATGTAATATTTTGAACCTGTCTTTTCATGCTGACTCTTTTCATGTTCAATCTAAACACTGTTTACTCATTTAAAGTCTTGTTACAGCTCAGCTATGAAGTACGGTGCCTACACACTTTCAAAGCTTCTGTGAGAGCACCTTGTTCCCAGGTTTCATTAGGAAGACCCACGCTTGTCTGAAGAAAATGTGAATTTTTAAAACTTCCTGTAGCAGACATTCAGAAACGTTCCCCCTTCAGCACTTCATAGTCCTGCTACCGAGACCTTTAGAGACTTAATACAGATAAGGATCTTGAAAAGAGAATTTATTGAGGTTATCTCCATTTAGGAGGCACGCTGATCTATTGATGAAAATTAAAAAGAAATGGTTAAATAAGCCAAATTACACGCTGGGTGATGAAACATTTCCTGTGCCTTGCCAGTAACATGCATGCAAATTATATTAATAGGCTATAATTATGTAAACTTTATTATGTGTGTTAAAGATAACATTAAAATTATAAGACAAACGACACTTAATCACCAATGGAGGGCAATGATAAAAGACTCAAGAAAATTAACAGGCAGCATTGAGATTGTTGTGGGTGCTACAGCCCAAGGAGTACAACAAGCTATAGCATTTTATAAAATAATAACCCTTGCACAGTTCTGCTCACCATCAAACTGCTTTACAAACATTAACTAATTATTAAACAAGCATTTGAGGCCTCCTGGCTAAATATATCCCCTGGCTGCAAATATGCAAAATGGGCTCCACACACTTAACTCATGAGCTGGACATTTGGCTGGTTCTCACCACACCATCCTCTCCCACACTGAATTTGCCAAGACAGCAAAAAAATGACTTGTATACCATTGGAAACAGAAGAGAAGGATGAAATTGGTGTGCTGGGCTGGTCACCTGGATTCACAGCTCCTCCAGAGCAATTTCTCTTGGTAAATCATATCCAGAGTAGTCTTTCAGCCAGGACACATTTCCCCACTTGTGTTGAATTTCACGGGTCTGTTCCCAGCCAGAGCACACAAGGCCCAGTTTCACTCATGAGAGGTTCAATTTTGCCCCAGTGTGGAAATTTTCTCTCCATCAAACAGCTGTTTTCGTGACTTAATCCCTGTTTCCAGGCACTTGGAAAAGCAAGGAATCTTCTACAGGGGAGCCTGAAGCTCCCTGGCATGGAGAACCTCTGCTGAAGGTGCATCAGCAGGACCAATGTGAATTTATCCAAGCTGACAGAGACACCCCAAACCCTCACTGATATGGGCAAAAAGGGTATCCCTGTGCTTTGGCAGCTGTGCCAAAATGTGAAATCTCCCTACCTCACCAGAAGCTGATATTTCTCTTGGTGCAGGGCCTTCACTATAAATATTTTTGCCACTGCAGAAATAACACAAATCACAAGTTTATCAACTCCTTATGGTGTCTCCTTCAGCAGAGACTTTGCTGCCAAAAAAGCAAGAAAGATGGCAAATTCTCAATGTTTTGGAGTTTTCACAAGATATCACTACATCCAGAAAATAAAAGCCAGTCATTCCAATCACAAGTTCCAAGCTTGCCTCAACAATTTTGATTCCTCAGCAGAAAAAGGAGACTTCAACTTACAGATATCTTATGAAAACAACATCTGATTAAAACAAAAGATATCTGAGTCCTTAGTTCCAAACTGACAAGTGGTGTTGCCTTGGCTCAGCCCTGAAACATTTTAAATTAAACCCATCTCTGCATCCTAACTTCTTATTCCAGTTTCTCCTGCAGGTTCCCACCTCCTTGAAGTGGCCATGCAATTGATATTTTTCTCTAGTTTTGATACAAGAAGGAACACTAAAAAAATGAATGGTTATTTAATAGCATTGTCAGTGCAGTTTTGGAATATAAAATTCTCTGAGTACATATCCAATATGGAATTTTTCAGAATTGTTACAGAAAAGGAATTATTGAGTTTTACATCCCAAACAACTTCTATTGTGTGGAGGAATATAAGTATTGTAATATAATTATTTCCTCAGTGTTGAAGCATTGGGGAAAGTGAAACTTCTTGCCGCCTATAATCCCCTTCTGAATAACAGCTGATAGAGGTAATAAAGATCATGGAGATTTCATTGTGAAAAAAACATAAGGCACACTGGTTCTTCATAATCCAAAAGTTACTTGGCTTCATTGTTGTGTTCAGTATCATTATTTGTAATTGAATAACACTGTTTATTTTGAACTGAGAAATAAAAAGCATAGGAATTATTTATTTAGAATAAATCATTGCAGCATGCTGGGGCACACAATGAGCCTCTCCTTGGCATATATGAACAATTTATAAACACTGCATTCGATGACAAGAGAAAATCAAGGATTAAACACGACCAAGAGTGAAGTACCACACCGAGTCTTCCAGGTTGTACTGGCATATAAAAGTCTCTCTTCTCTGAAGGCAAATTGTGCTCTTTGGTCAGAGCTTTTGTTCTCCTGCCTGTCCAAAACCAGGCAGATGTGCCCATTAACACCCCTGAAAGACCAAAACACCGCGGCCTCGATCCGGCATCTCCGGCTGCGCTAAGCAGTTCTACGTGCCAGCCTTTGATCTGTATTTTCTAAACTTCATAACAAAACTTCAATAAAAAAAAAAAAACTATTAGCTGCAAATTAGACATTCTCATGGAAGCCTAGAATTATTTTTCAGGACAGAGGGCTCAATTTCCCAATCTCAGGTGTATGATTAAAATCAATTAAATCACTCTTCCAATGTCAGCGGCAAGATTCTCCTGACAAATGAAATTATGCGAGAAAAGTGTTCTCTTCACTCTTCAACCCTTTCTCAGCATCACTCACATCCACAAATGAGATCAAAATTTTCAGCTCGGGGATTTCAGAGATATTTTCCATAAGAACATGAAAAATCCCAGGAACCCTATGTAAGTAGACTTTATAGTCTCTAGTGGCGAGATGCTGATGGCCTCTGTATGTTAGATATATTCATGACTAACTAAAATGAAAAGTTCGAGTGGAATTTAACCATTTGGGGACCGCACCAGCATTTCTTTCATAAATTAAAGTTTTAACAGTGGAATTATGTACCAGACTCTAGGATACATGTAGTAACCTTTCTGTGTCTCTTTTCATTCCCAGGGAAGTCCCTCGTGGCTTTCCCCTATTGAAAACCTGAATTTTATCAATCTCTCTCAGCTGCTTGCAGACACGAGAGCAGCAAAGCAGCCTCGACTTCAAATGACCACATCATTTGCAGAGGCCCTGAAGGGTTAATAGTTACTTACAGTCTTGAGACAAAACAAGGTGTGCTATTCTAAAAAGTAGAGAAATAAACCTTTTGATGAGAAGCACCACTTGAAAGGCAGAGATATCTCATTTCCAGAGGTGTTCTGACGTGGCTGAACTGTACCTTCAGCAAATTATTTACCTCTTAATTTGTTAAAACATATGGGCTTAGAGGTAACTTTGCCCATGAGGCGTACATCTATATTATATGCTTGTTTGGTTTGACTTCATTTTCCTTGGAGACTTGAACAAATGTTTTCGGCATTTCATAAGTTGTTGTTTTTTTTTTTTCCTTCCCTCACGTGTTCCAGGCAGCAGTGTTACATATGTATTTTGTTTCTTTTTGACTCTGTTTAAAGAGGAACTGGCTAATTTACAGCACAACAGGCAAAGTGGAGCAATGTTTCAGGATGAGAAGTGCAGCCTATTTATAAATCTGTGTGAGAGCTGCTTTCCAGCTCCTTCCATCCCAACCCGCCCAGGCCAGGCTGGGCTTTGGGGTTGTTTTCAAATCACTGCAAACAACCTATTCCTCTGCAAAGTAGAAAATGACAATTTGTGTCTTCTTGTTGAGCTTTATCTTCTTTGATATAAAAGAACAGAAAAACCAGCAAACTCCACATAAGGCTCCTGTTGAGAGTGGGTTTAGAGGAGATATTAGAAAAAAAATCCTTCCCTGTGAGGGTGAGGAGGGTCTGGCACAGATTGTCCAGAGAAGCTGGGGCTGCCTCATCCCTGGAAGTGTCCAAACCCAGGCTAGACAGGGCTTGGAGCACCCTGAAATAGTGGAATTTGTCCCTGCCCATGGCAGGGAGTGGAACTGTGTGGGCTTCTATGTCTCTTCCAACCCAAAGCATTCCATAATCTCTATTTTAATCCCTCAGAACAAAACCACTTACTGAGCACTTGGACAAGGGCTTGTCCTGCTCACAAATTTAAAACTAATCCAAAAGTATTTGTGCAATGATCACCAATGGTCATGGAAACAGCACCGTGCATTTGGGGTGGGCTGTGGCTGGAAAAGTTCATAGGTGGGATGTTCCTTGTGGTGTGTCAAAAGAGCTGATTGAAGGGTGCAGTTTGGCAAGGGAAGAGTGAGAGGAAACGGACTCAAGGCCTTAAAACCAACTAATTAATCTTATTTTGAAGTTCTGGTCAAATATTTACAACTGTTGAAAATTATTATACTGTTACATGGTGTCTTTCAAGAGAGCTCTCTACAAGACCAGCAGAAAGACAGGGAGCTCTTTTGTATTTCCTCATGTTCCTTGCCCTCCATTCCACATAAAATGAGGAATTTCTTGATCTAGATCCACCACATTTTTAGCTTACACATCTCTGTCCCTGCTATGAAGACCAAACAAACCAATATCCACCATTTGTTGTGTCTCACAGGAAAGATCTGCACAAAACTGGTTCCAAGGTGAGATTCCCACCTTTTGGTTTTTTTTTTTCCTAACTCTGTTATATTGTTTAACTAAAATGTGGGAAAACTGGAGCAAAACTTGATTGGTTTAAAATGGTAACATGATAATTGTCAGCCTGGAGAGGAAGAAAAGCCAGAAAACCACCAGGGGCTGGCTGGAGGCTGGAGGGCACCTCCTTCTTGCTTTTGGGTGGGGTTTTTTTGTTTTGTTTTCTGTGCATGAAATCAACACCTCAAAGTGCTTTTTGGTTTTCCATTTGTTTATTCCAGCCATAAATATTTTATCACTTAAAAAGGGAAGCAATGCTTGCTCCTAATTGTTTTTGATTAAATATGCTAATTACTTTTTGGAATATTAATGACACATACGGTACTAAATGTTTTAATAATGCAATGAAATAAGCCAGAAAATATAACTACAAATTAACCTGAAACTGCTACATGGTTTTTATAAGTTTATGTTATAACAACACAAATCTAGAGGAAAACATCCAAGACAAAACAGTATTTCTTTTTTGGTGTCTGCAGTTCAACTAAACCAGAAAACTTAAGCAAACAAATTCCCTGAGTGAACAGAAAGTTGCCACACTTTGGGATCACTTTTTTTCACTGCAGGACAAGGAGGAGAGAAATAAAACCCAGCTGAATATGAAAATATCTCGTAAGAGATGCTGGAATGAATCACAAAATTTTGCTTCCTGCGTCCAAAATGGTCCTGAAGTTCATCTTTGAGGAGCACAGAGATGACAGCAACAGCGATGCTGAATTAGTCTGTGATCCCCAAGCAGTCACTGGGCAGGAAACATTAAAGTTTTGCCATCCAACATTATTCCTGCATTTCTTACTGAACTTACCATTTACAATTTTATTTTTAATTTTTTTTTTTCTTATACAAGAGAAGATAAAACCTCTTTGTTCTGGTGCTTGCAGGAGGTGGGCATGGCACGAGAATGGAAATGCCTTTTCAATGCCTTGGCAGGCTGAAATCCAGCTCCCTACCTACGGCAGGCAGGCTCCCCAATTCCCAGGACAATCACACTGACACAATTAAATTCTTCCTCTTCTGTTACAGAACTATATGCAATGGTTAGTATTACATTACACTGAAAATAATTAATATTGTGGGGGGAGTTGCATGTTTGTGTGTTAAAGACTTGACCTTTTAATTTGTTTTTCCCTCAGAAATGTTTTGCAATCTAATGATTTGTAGAGACAGTTCAAAGTTGCCAGATAGTCTGTCTAAGCTTTCCACAGTAACTATGATTTTATTTTGCCATATTCAGTGTCAAGGAACTGGTTTTCCTTGCTGTGGTGTGGAAAACACTCATGGGGAAGTTTATTTTTGTCAAATTTGGTAGAACAGGAGTGTTTTATTGCTGGGAAACTATGCACTGAGCATCACAACCTATGCACACCTTGAGAGTGATGTCAGAATTGGACCAACAAAGAGAAACAAGATAAAGAGAAATGGTTATTTGGAAACAAATGTTTTAAAAGAAATTAAATTACTGTGAAATAGCAGTTTTCTTGTTACCTACCTGCTGGGAAAAAGGTGTCAGCCTCTTTTGTGTTTAATTGTCTTGATGTGCCAATGGCGGATCAGAAACTGATACATTTTTGCTAATTGATAAGCAAGAGCCTGGAAATTTTCCCTGTCAGGAATTACCAGCGTTATTAGTGGCACACTGAGGGCTGCAAGGCAGCCAGTAGCTCCTCCGTGCTGACCTGTGGGTCTCCAAAGGAAACACTCTGGGAATCCTCCCTCTGAGATGTACCTTGAGCATATGGATGTGTCTTTGACTGGACTTTTAGCTATGACACATCCATGCTTTGCTAGCTAAGCCTGAATTATTAAATGATGCTATGGACTGTGCCCATAGAGGACCTAGGACCTGCTTCTGAAATGCTAATGAAGCCAGCAGGAAAGAATTCTTTAGATTTTTCTCCTGGATTTAATTTCTTAAGTTCAGAAACTCAGGTGAGAAACTGCTATTTTAAACCAGCTTGGATTTGATATTTGGGAGTCTTCCACAGAGGAATTTTTTTTTTTTTTTTAATTAAATTTGATCTCAAAACACAAATTTGTTTGAAGATCAGCAAAACCAAAGAAACTAATTTACAAATTGTATTTAACTCCAAAGGCCTGTGCTCTTCTAGATTTAAGCTCAGACAGAAACTGGACTGATGAAACATGGAAAGAAAAAATAATATTCTGGGTTTTTTAGTTCACTGCCATGCTAAAGCCACTAAAAATCTGTTGAATGTGTTTATTCCTAGATTTAGTTTAGTTCTGCTGACCTTGAGGGTGCAGCTGTTTGGGTATCAAACACTGGGTGGTAGTAGGGTCCCAGTGGCACTTTTCCATTGATTTTTGAGAGTTGGAATAGGACAGACATGAAGAGAGAAGAGCTTTCAGCCCTACCCATCTTCCTGCCCCTCTCAGGGTGAGAATCTGTTGGAACCCTGGAAATGTAGATTTTAATATTTTAGTGTATAGTAATATACATAAAGCAAGATGGAGGATTTAGGGGGTTGGCTAAGTACTTCTTTCACCTTCTTCATGGGTTTGGGTGGCTTTTTCTAAATGGGTGAAAAGGTCCTCATTGCAGACTTTGGGTGGTCATTATTGGGTTAAAAGTATAAAAAAAATATAGGTGTCATCTCGTTATTGGATAATTAGTGCTTAAAAGACCATGGAAAGAGTTAGAGACAGAGCCATTTCCTACCTTGTTGGCTGGAACTCACAACTTGTGAGACTGTATTTTAGATAAGAATTAGTAAACAACTGAGTCCGAGCACGAGAAAACTGCATCTCTCGTGCTTTAATCCTGGCTCTAACAGCAGAAAAGAAGATAAAAAAACCCACAAGAATCCTTTGAAGAGGGACACTGGGAAGATGTGTTTTTATGCAGATCACCATAGACCATGGGCAGACTGCAAGCCTGGGCACGGGTGGGCAGAGGCAAAACACGTGAGACAAAGAAGCAGTAATTAAGGACAATATCATCAGGATAGAAACTTTTAGGAAGCTCAAATGCACAGAAGGAAAACCCAGATGGAGACTTTGAAACACTGAGGTTCAAAAGGTTTTGAGGTTCAAAAAACATTTGAACCTCACGGCCAAGGCCAAACCCTTAAAAAAAAGGCATTAAAGGAAAGCTCTGACTGCTCACAGAGTAAAGAAAGGACTGTGGGGCACCAGTTTTATCCGAGTGCTCTGGCAGTAGCTTCAGCTGCCCACCCTAGGGACGTCCTCACCTCCTGGGCTCCATCAATCCACTGCCATGCTCCGGAAGCTCTGCCACCTCTCCAGCCAGGGAGTGATGAATGAGCAGAGCCAGCTCGTGGCCGTGTCCGCGTCTGCTCGGGACAGAATTCGGAATATTCATCTCATCTCGCCGCTGACCTTTCTCTGCTCTGCAAACCTGAAAGGTCTGGGCTGCATAATCATATCTTGGGATAAAAAGATAAGTGAACTACCAGATAAACAGTGGAGTGTTTACATGACCTTATGGTTTTACAGTCCATATTAATTTTTAATTGCACTGTTAAAATATAGTAAATATCTATTATACAAATTAAGTGGTAATAGGTATTTGTGGGTTTTTTTCATGAATTAATCTTAAAATAAGCTGATTACATAAATCTTTAGCCAAGCAGTGGCTAATCCTGGGCACAAACATTACTTTGATAAGATACATTCAAACAAACATTTTTGTGGCAAAATGTTATCAGATACTAACACATAATTAGTCTAAGACATTTGGTTCAATGTGAGCGTTTTCGAGTTGTGATCATTAAGTGAAGGTATTGGGAGAAATCCAAAAGGGAGCAGAGGATTGTAAGCACTTCAGAGTTCCTTTGTGGATTCCGATTAGGCTGCTGGATTCGCTGCTGTTTCCTTATGTAAACATATTCACATATTGCCATGGTGGGGAAATCTTTATCAAATTATTGGCAAACAAAGTGATGTTCATGTAGATGAAATTATTATTTATCCGGATCTGGATGGGGCTGAAAGAGAAATTGGGGGAGAGGACGGGAACTGATGCAGGGAGTGGAACCCCAAGTTCATTTGGAGTCTCAGCAGTGAGAGGTGCCCCTTGTTTCTGTCACCACGAGGAAGGGAACATGGGGATGCAGGAATAACCTGCAATATTAATGTTGGCTGTTGGCGCATGGATTTAGTTCTTAGCCTGTCTTTCTTGGATTTACAGGACTTTTCATATGACCTTCATTTATTTGAGTAAATTTCCTTATTTTTCAGCTGCACTAAAAGTATTAAACCAAAAGGACCTGTAATAACTTCATTTATTTATCCAATACTCCGAAAGGACTATTGATTAATACATAATAAATAAAGGTTTTTAAGATGCTTAATAGTGGCTTAATAGTGGAATCTAGTAAATACTTAATTAGAGAGGGTTATTGAACTCAGACAATGGCTATTTGACATGCTGGGATGCCGAGGAATAGCCCCTTAATTGACAGCAAACTCCACTGGATGGAGCCTGCCTAAAGAATTGTTGGTAATAGCTCAGAATGGCCGTGATGAAGCCACTTGGTGAAGGCACTTGTTGTCGATTCAGCTCCTTAATAGCTCCATGAGAGCCTGCAGGAAGAGCCCTGAGGAGTGCTGGGTGTGCCCAGGAGGAGACAAAAGATCTCTAGGAATTTTTTTTTTCTAAACACGGGAAGTGATTCCAGCTGTATGGAGGATCAGTCACAGAACCACGGAATGGGTTGAGTTGAAAGGGACCTTAAAGCTCATCTTGCTCCACCTCTGTCATGAGCAAGGACATCTTCCACTGTCCCAGGTTGCTCCAACCTGGCCTTGGGCACTGCCAGTGATCCAGGGGTAGCCACAGCTGCTCTGGGCACCCTGTGCCAGGGCCTGCCCACCCTCCCAGGGAACAATTCCTTCCCAATGTCTCGTCTAAATCTACCCACTTGGAGCTTAAAGCCATTCCCTGTGTCCTGTCCCTCCATCCCTTGTCCCCAGTCCCTCTCCAGCTCTCCTGGAGCCCATTTAGGCCCTGGCAGGAGCTCTGAGCTCTCCCTGGAGCCTTTTCCTCTCCAGGTGAGCACCCCCAGCTTTACCCACACATTATCCCTGTGCTGATAGCTGAAAAACTCATGGATCCCAGCGTTTTCCTCAAGGGACTTGGGTGGCACCCCAGTGTCACAGGGTGCTGGAAAGCACAGAACTCTGGTTTATCCAGGACCAGGCACTAGGCAATTTTACAGCACAAACCCACATGTAAATCATTTAAGTCTAAACAATTTACCAGCCTGTTACATTACACAGGGTCACATTTTAAAGGATCTGGATATTTTTTTCCCATCAAATGGAAAAACTCGGGATTTCCTGCATTCAGAAGTTTGGGCTGGCACAGGGTGCCTGCGGATGTTGGTGGGTTAAAAGCAGCATTTCTGGCTTTGAAAGGTGTTATTTTGAAAGTTCTCATGAGCAAAGCAATTGTTTGCCTTTCCACTTAGAGTGTTTGGTTTCTTGTTCCATGAAGTAGAGACAGTATAACTAAGCTGCTCCTCACTGCTTAAAAAGAAAAATAAATTGGAAATTTCTTAGAGACGCTGTTTTCTTTCCAGCCTCTCCCCCTCACTACACAAACACATGGGGCTGGAGCTCTGTTTGGGATTTAACTCCTGATTCCTGGTAAAAGCAGGACTTCCAATTCCATTGTCATACAGGTGAAGTTAAACTTGGTCACAAGTGTCTGAAAACTCAAGGCTTTGGACCATGTTTGGAAAAATACAAATTATTGGCACAAGGGAGGAAATCTGTGCCCTTCTGATTTGATCTATGGTGTTTTCTTCCCGGGTTTGCAACGAAAAATCATCACTATAACTGGATGTCACTTTAAAGATAAGATTGACTGTCATACGCTATAAAATCACCTCCTTTGTCAGATTATCCTGCACAAATGGAGTACATGGAGTGTTTCTGTGACAGATGAAAGCAGATCTTTGCACAGAAGGAAGAGCCACGGCAGCACCAGCACAGGCTCTGACAGTTCATCCAGACAGGAATTGTGTCCTTGGGGACAGGGACATGGGTGGGTAGGACCCTTTAAGACCACAAGAGTAGGAGCAGCCCACTGTTCCCCTCCACAAGGAGCACAAAATCAGCTGCCTCCATCACCCTCCATCCAACTCACCTGCAAAATATTGCATTTGGTTACTTTCTTCCCCAAATCCTCTTGGTTGGCCTCTATCAGACTCAGCTCTTGGGCATTCATGCAGGGCCAGCAGCCCCTGGGACCTCACCAAAACGTCTGGGTGAGGAATGAGGGTGCACCCCCAGGAAAATCCTGCCCTTCACCTTCCTCCTTTCTCTGTCCTAGGTGTGGAATTTCACCAGCCTGTGCAATTCCATGAACCCAACACCCAAGGACCAGCTGCTGCTTCATCCAACCCAGGGACAAAAATGGATCCCAAGTCTCCTTTCCTTCAACTTACATATTTAAAGACTGGAAATCACAAGTCCTTCCCTGCCAAACAATTATATCTACTAATTTAGATGAGAACTTAATATTATATCTTTATAAAGTGCTAGATATATAAAAAATCTATTTAGATTTAATATTGCAGTAGCATCTGGTCTTTTCATCTAATTTAAAACCTTTAAAGGAGGGAAACCTCCAGCAAGAAATAATATTCATAAGCATTCCAAGACTTCTCCCTGCTTCCCTTCCTTTAAAGAGTAATAAGAAATCTCCCCCTACAGGCCTTGGCTGCCTAATGCAAGGTAAGGAGATGATTCTGGGCTGAGAGCCGTCTTCTTAAATCCTGGGGAATCTCTAAACGCTGCTCAGGACTGGGATGGATGTGGAGGAGAGGGATTCCAGCTCCTCTCCTGTGCCAGCCTCCACCACGCTCCCGCGGGAGGAGCTCCCGGCCAAGCGCCACAGGGGCACTTCTGCAAAGTGCTCACAATTATCTCCTGCATTTTTTACTCTTTATTACCACAACTCCACTGGGGGAAAAAAAAAACCAAAAACAAAAAAGAACAAACAAACCAAACCAAGCCAAACCAAAACAAACTAACAAAAACCAAAAAAACCACCCCATTTTGACTAGAAAACTATTTCCTTTTTTTCTTTTTTTTTT
>VXBB01019567.1:251099-287386 GCA_013399915.1 Illadopsis cleaveri | reverse complement strand
TTTTTTTTTTTTTTACCTGTTTTAAGGGAAGAAATTAATAGGATAAAAATGCAAATGACATCCTTCCTCTGCACAGGAAAAAAACCCCTTGTGCTGCTTTATTTACCAATTGCCTGTTGTTTTAAGCTATTCACCAGGAACCAATATCACATATAGAGCACCAGCAAACCCAAACGATGGTAATGCAACCTGCAATTCCAAATAACACAAAGAGACTTTATATCCCCAAATTATTCTCCATTTCATTTAGGGAAGGCCTGCTTGGGGATTAGGGTAGTTGTTTGTTTATTTGAATTCATTACAGAACTGGGAGTTTATTATATTCTGTACTCACTGTAAGGTAATCAAAATATAGATGGAAATTGGAAGATTTTTATTGGTGCCATTTACGAAAGCTTTACACTGTGAGAGAACTGGAGCGCCTTGAAAAACTTGACGTGGAAGTTGCAGACTTCTTGTGCTTTTAGAAATCTCATTCCCAAATTATCTCAGTTATTTGATTTAACAGAAGCCTCACTTTTTACAGCTTTCCATCCACATCTCTTTCCTGTACAATATAATCAGATCTAATTTATTGGAAATTCACTGGCTGCAAACCAGAACCGACCCCCAGCTTGATTTGTTTTCCACAACACAAAATTCAACCAAAGGAATGTAATTGAGAAGGAACTTCCCCATTGCCATTTCCATTTGCTCCCAGTGCCTCCATCATTTTATTTATTCCAGTAGTAAAAATAAATCTTTAATTGGAAGGAAAGTGATAACTGAAGTTTAATTAAGCTAAGCCAATAAAGTGAAGGGAAATTACCAGACTAATGTCATGCACTGAAAAGAGGCCATGCAGGGCTGCAATTTGGGCTGCTCTGGAGTGGCCTGTGGAGAGCTCACTCAGAAGGCAAGAGAAGCTCTGGTCTTCTCCTGCAGTCCCACCTGGGACAAGGAGACATTCCAGCCACCTTCTTCTTTCCACCATTTCCTGGCCATGCTGGGTTAAAGCTTGGACTCAATGATTTTAGAAGTATTTCCCAATTTAAATGATTCCATTATTTTTTCTGATGCATCCAACCTTCCCAGGGGATGCTTGGGGACATCCCACTGGGGAAGTCTCCATCTGGGTCACATCCACCATGGCTGTGAGCTGACTCTTCTTCCCCAACAATTCCCAGTGCCATCAGCAATGTAAAACCCACCTACCCATCTGCTTCATGCATTGAAAGGTATTTTAGGGTTTCTGTTGCAAACCCCTTTTTCCCCCTGCCAGGATTCTAGGAGTTTTGCAAAGTGGGAGGAAGGGTCCATGCCCCAGCGTGGCCCTTGCAGGCAGAGGGAGAGCAGGGAGGATTCATTTTCGCTGCCCAAACTTCCAGACACGACATCTGCCAGGAAGATCCTGGGAACAAACGCTGAGCTTCCTGCCAGCACGTCTGCCAGGGTTCAGCCTTATTTCATATTTATAAATATGCTTTGGTAACAAACAATAGCTGCTCCTGCTTTTCCAGTCAGAGCTGTGAATGCTGGTGTACTGGCAGCGTGTCCTTTTTTCACACTACCAGATTTATAAATTGCAAAGCCATAAGGGCTGACTGTGACTGGGTAGTTCCAGCTCAGCATTGAATTTCCCCCAGCAACCTGAACTAGATTTTTTTTTTTTGAGCAAAACAACACCTCCTAAAAATAATTTCAAAAATAAAGAACTCCCTACGCTTCCTAGTATGGTCTTGTGTCAGTTCATCACTCTCAACATTAAAAAACATGTACCTTAATTACTCTTCTGAATTTATTTCCAGCCACTGACCTTGTTATATCTTTGTCTGATAGATGAAAGTACCCATTATTAAAGTTCACTTCATCATGTGGGTGTGTATAGGCCATGGTCAAGTCATCCTTAACCTTCTCTTTGATAAGCTAAATAAACCCAACCCTGGAATCCTTTCCTATAAGCTGCATGTTCATTAATCATTAGCCTGGTTTTCCCTCAGAAACCTCTTCTCCTGAACCACAGCCTTTGAGGACAGCAGCCTCTGTCATCCCTAAACAGCCAGGTGTGCCCAGGAGCAAAGTGGAATAACGAGATCCATATAACCACCTTGTCCATATCCCACTGCTCCCTTTCCCAGCTGCTCCATCCCCATGGGGCAGCTCCTCTTCCACCTTGATGGATAAAGTGTCCTTCAGTTCTTGCTCCAATGCCTGCCACCCTCGCCCATTGGTACCTTGGACATCCATAATTTTATGCTTTCTTCCAGGTTCTGTAAACTAAAGAACCCTCCCAAATGATGGGAAGTGTTGATTCCAGAAAATCTGAGGCTTGGTACGTGACTGATTTCATAACCATGAGCTGATTCCAGTCACAGATCAACTACCAACCACACCAATCACCAGCCATGGCATTCCCCCCATCAGCACTTCATTAATTGAATACTCAGGTTTCTAAGGCAGCATTTTATCTGGAATTAATATTAATAGCTTGTTTCCCATACTTTTAGTTATATTAGCATTTTTCCCATTGCTCTGATTTGTTATGGACATTTTGTTTGTTCACATATCAAAAGTTTGTTCACTATCCTGTACTAATTGACTTTTTTCTGCATTATGAAACAAAAATATTTATTCAACAGTCTCATCTTTACTGCACTGTTTACTGTTGTTCTACCATTGCTATCTGGAAAACAACTTGAACTGTAATTCCCTTTACTCCTAATACTTTTCAAGCTGCTTTTGCTCTTATCTCTGAGCAGGTGTTTCTCTTCTCATTCTTTGATCTACTTAAATTTCAACAGTTGAAAGCTTTCAGAAATTTCCATTTTAAAAATATCTATATATCTAAATTCCCACCCCCAAGGCAAACCATGTTTTGGCCTGGTCTGCTTTGTCTTTTTCCCTTGACCAGTTCTGAGAGGTTCACATCGAGTGAAACATCCCCAATTCAGAAATACAATTTATATTTTCCTGCCTAAATTCCTGCAACTGGACAGTTCATCAGGCAGAAGATATTAGAAAAACTGGCAGCCATAATCGTGTGGGTGGAGGTGAGGACATCTGCTCTTTATATCATGAGCACTGCCAACATGCTATAGACATATCCAGGTTTCTGTTCCAAAACCCCCTCAAGAATATACTGTGTGGAGTTCCAGCTCGCTGCAACCTCCTGCTTGGTTTGGGAAAATCTGGCAAGTTGTTTTCCTCTTGTAGCCTGTTCGTAATTTCCCCGGTCTTTACTACGCTGGGCAAAGTGTGCCCAGATTTCATGTGCCATCCCAACATATGTTCCGTGATTACATACAGGATGTACAATCACTCTTTCTTTACTGCATGAGTTCCGCTGGCACCGCTCTCCGCCGCAGTCCAGCGCCGCAAGAGAGTCTTGGGGCAACGCGTGTTCCAGGTTGGTGCTACGACTGCAGGAGCAGATGAGGAGTTCCTTGCTCTGAATCTTTAATGTCTGCTTGTAACCACGTCCTGCTGGCTCGTCCTGGGCGCAGCAGAGCTGACAGCCCTGAACATTGCCCAATGTGCTGTGACTGCCGCGAGCTGCTGCCTCAAACCAGCGCTTGTGGTCGCCTCGCCGGGGGCTCTTCAGGAGAAAAGGAACACTGTTGCAATATATTCAAACACCCTAGGCCAGAAAGTGCCCCAGCCGAACCACCTACAGCTGTTGTTATCAGAACCCTCAGGAGTTCATCAAGGTTACTAAGAAAAACAAGGCTAAAATAAGAAAAGCCTTAAAAACAGAATACCAAAAATACAAAACTTAGATAAAAGAGGCCCACGAAACAATCACCTAAAACCAATCATGTTTCCTAGAAGGTGCGTGCTAGACGTGTAAACAGAGAGAAAGACAGAAAAACTTATCAAGAAATACATGAGCGTGTGAACAGGAGTCTTAGAATCTATAAATGTAGTGTAATGTAAACAATAAATGGCTTTTGCATGAAATCATGCTGTTGTTCAGAAGTCCTGAGCTCCTACAGAGCATAAGTCGCTGCAAGATCAGTTGAAGGATGGCAACACCTAATTCTTGCCTAATTATTGCTGTGTCATCCCGGCCTTGGTTCCTTTAGGAGGAATTTCTTCATGGAAAGGATGGTCAGGCATTGGAAGGGGCTGCCCAGAAAGGTTTGAACTCCTCACCCCTGGAAGACCTGGACAAGGCACTCAACATTCTGAGCTGGTGACAAGGGGGGGACCAACAAAGATCAGACTTGATGATCTTGGAGGTCTTTTCCAACCAAACTGATTCTCTGATTCATTTATCCACCAGGCACATGTTTTTCTATGCCTTCAATCACGGGACACTCAACTTCTCACTGCTGTTTCTCTTGGCAGGACCCCCTTGAGCAGGAAATCATAAATTGAGTGATGGGCCAGTGCTGGTAGAAACATGAACCTATGCAGAAAAAAACACTTGGAAGACCTGGAAAACCTGGCTGTTTCACTGGAGAAAAGAAAAGATAGTAGAAATATCCTAAATTATATTGCGTATAAAGATTAATTTTGCAATGTGTCGATGTTATTAAGCATTTGAACTGGCTGCTCAGGGCAGTGGTGGAGTCCCCATCCCTGGAGGGATTTAAAAGCCATGTAGAGGTGGCATTTGAGGACATGGGGCAGTGGTGGCCTTGGCAGTGCTGGGGAATGGTTGGACTCAATGGTCTTAGAGGTGTTTTCCATCTTGAATGATTCTATGATTTTAAGGAAGTAAAATCTAAGTAGTGAGTGAAATCAAATCTTCATATTCCTAAAACTGGAGATACAGTTCTGGTGGATCCATCTGCTGAAACCCAGCAGTACTTTAAAAACCTCAGAATCAGATTTTTGTCAGTACTCAAACACCTATAAGGAGGAACAGACAAACTAATGGGAATTTTTGACCCACAGGTAATTTGATTCCTGATGTGACAATCTGGTTGTCTCAAATACCCCACAAGGCCCTGATCATTCAGTCCTTACAGAGCTTTGAAAACACAGCCCTTCGATGCCAAAACCAGCAATTATGAATCTCAGAGAGCACTTTATCTTTTCAGTGTCCCATCACAAATTCTTGCACAATATCCCAGAGTTAACACAAATGGGTAACTGTTCAGTTATCTTTAAAAGCCTGTGGGATTTGATAAGCAATTTCATGGAAATAATCTAAATACGCATAATAAAAAAAAAAAGGGAAGTGATGTTCTGTTAATGTATCACTTTTATTGTGACAAGTTTTTCTTCAAATGAAAAATAAAAGTGTAAAACTTAGAATTGCAGTACTGTTAGGCACCTCCTGGGATCATTATAATAGACTGTACAATTATTACCTGAGCTGAAGTGCTTTTTTTTAAAAAAAAAAGAAAAAAACAAAACAGCAATAAATGTAATTTCATTGCTCTACTCGATATGCAAAATCTTCCTGGCATCTATTTCCAATCTGAAATCAATTTTACATTTATTCATAATTCTGCACAGAACCTTACTGAAAATCTTAATATAATTTCTATGGTATTTTTAAGATTTGCACTACAGTAAAGCTCGATAAAACTTTTAAATGGTTCACATCCATCATGTCACTGAAATGTTTTTTAAAATACTTTGCTGAGGATTAGGAAGGTTGAGGAAGAATAACAAAGGTATTTCTCTCTGCAAGCACCTGCAGTTTTCTTTTCAGAATCAGTCCTGTTCTCATGGCTCTGTGCCTCAGCTTTTCACAGGACGTCATAAACTTGGATGCACAGAGTCAGGTGCCCATATTTTGTCGCTCCACACTCCAGTTCTGCTGATTTCAATACAGGAACTCCAAATTTAAATAAGGTTAAGAATTATTACAGCCAGCTATGGTGATACAAACAGATCTTTGTGCCCACACAGCCTCTGGTCACCTCAGTACCTTGGTCTGCATGGGTGGGGGTCAAGACCATGTGATTTGGAGATGACAGAATCTATGAAGTGCCAGAAATGTTGAAATACATGTTATACTTAAGAGCAGTGAAAAATTCCAGCAAGAAAGCCTCACTCTTGGGAATGCCAAGTTTATTTTTTTAGCAGAAAAAAATGTTGTCACCACTTTTGTAGCACTGGGTCCCTCTTCTCTGTCGAGTGCCACCAAAACCAGGCTGAGCAGTTTTTCAAGTAACCACATGAGTCTCCTGCCTAATTCAACCATTATATTCTGAAATGTACATTTTTGAAAGCTGTTGTTTTCCAAATATCAATTGCATCAACATTTGGGTGCCATTTTTATTTTATTATATTTTATTTTATTATATTTTTAGGGATCCTACTGCCTTGAGAAAATGGGCTCTCCTAAACTGTACATTGAAGCCAGCAGCCAAATTTGCTTTGATGTCTTTTCAGCTCTGTGCTCCACATGGAAGATTATCTGGCAGGCAGTGACGGCAGTGCATTAATATATAAAATAATTAGGAAGGGCACTTAATGAAATTATGTGTGTGTTTATACATCCTAAGCCTCATGGCCACATTATCTCCTCTCTCATCAAACCACAGCACTGTTACTTTGAAAAGTATTAGTAGTGACTTCTGGGTCTGACAAAGGAGCCCGGAATTCATCCAAAAAAAGATGTGAGGACATGAAAAGCCGTTCAGACCTGCCTGGCTCTGCCTGCACATCAGCTGGAGGGAGATGCTCCTGCTGCATGGCAGGGGTTGCATAATCCTCCCCTGTGAGCACCTGAGAGTGACTTTGAAAGTTTTATTAGGTTTTTATTAGATCGTGGTACCCATTTTCAGTGGCCAGCTTGTCCAGTTGCTCACAAATTATGAAAATTTGAAATACTGCACTGGAAACCATCAGCGGAGGTTAAATTAAAGGCTGACAACTCCCAGGTACTGGAGAGGATGGGGTTTCCCAGTCTGAAGGCAATAGTCAGCACTGGATTTGTTTCACCATGAAACTGAGAGGACGAACATGCAACATGATGTATTTTACAAGGTGCTTAACAAGAACATGATTAGGAAAAAATTGTAATCCATGAAATCAATGCTATAACCTAATATTGTTTGTTCTTAGTGCCTACTGGAGCACAGCAAGATCAATGTCAGGACAGCACTCTTCACTCCAAGTATCAATGACCTGGAAGAAGTCGTGTTAAAGGATGGAACCCGCCAATGGCTCAGCATGAGAGGAGGCTGGAGAGGAGAAAATGCAAGCAAGAGTGATACAACTCAAAACAACTTGAGCTGGCCCAGCAGTGGGTGTGTGGAGGAGTTAAATGCAAAGAATATTGAGGCAATTCTTGGGGGGAAAATAAATAAACCAGGCACAAACTACTCATATTGCTGCGCTCTCTTTGTGTTGTGCCATATGAAGGGAAGTTAAAATGCAGAGCAGAGGGATAATTAGAGATCCTTTAGATGTACATGTAGGCAAGGAAAAAAACAAGCAAACAGGCTGGAAGAGGTCCTGGAAAGGGGCACTGGTGAGGGTTGGCAGAATTAAGTCAGTCAATAGCACAAGTTAAAAAACTCTTTGTATCTTCAAGTGTTTGTTCACTACGTTTCTGATAGGGAGCTTGTTCAGAGGCCAACAATTGCACCTGGCCTAAGCTGTTCAGCCTTGTAGAGCTGTGCCCTGGTGCATGACCTCATATTCAGCTATCTCAAACCAATATTTTGAGTGTTTTCAGGTTACCAGTGCAGACTGCTGCACGTATTTCCACATGTGGCTCTACTCCAGTGGCTGTGATGTGAACGAGGTGCAAGGCTAAACATCTGCATTAATACCTGTTCTTTACTCCTCTGAATTAATGGTAACAATTAGAAGAGGTGCAATTAGCAGCGTGCAAGAACTTGCCAGCAGAGCAGGGGATGCCCCAACCTCTGCTAAGACAGATGGGCAATGGGGAGCTGCAGCTGGTCGGCATTCTTCCTGGGAAATCAGCCCTGTATCCCGAGGATTGAAGGAGCAATGCATCATCCCCAGCCCTGGAGAGAGGCCCCAGATGACACCTGTGCCCAGCGCTGTGGGGACACTGTGCTCAGCAGGTCCAGCACCTGGTGCTCCATCTCCTTCCCAGCCTTCTCTCCAAAAAGTCCCCAGTTCCCACCTGGAGTCCCCACCCCGCTGCAGGAACAGCTGACAGGGACATTAGGGGCTTGTGTTCCTCTTTTGGAGTCCTGAATTTAGGATTAACGCCAGGCGTGAGTGGAAATACGTGTAAGGATCCTGTTCCTTTATCATGCTTGGATTGCTTTCTGTGCTGGCAGCTCCTCAAAGTTTGGAACCAACTCCTTGTCAGATCTCTCTGACTCGGAACTAAAATTACAGCCAGTGGCTCTGCCTAAATCTGGGAGATTTAATATTAATGTATTGAATGTATTGATCAGGGTATCAGAGTTCATCCAGGCTGTGCCCATATTTTCCACTGGAGGACCTAAAAAATAATGCAGTGTATTTCTTCATCACAGCTTAACCATATTTCAGGTTACTTAGTCATGTATTATAACCAAAAAAAAAAAAAAAAAAAAAATCCTTTTCTAGTGCTATTTTCAGCACTAAAAAAATCCAGACCTGGCAGTTTTTACAGCTTCAGTCCAAGCCCAAGCTTCAATAAGCTCACAGAGCTCTAATGATTGTTAGTGGAAATGTAATGGGCCATTTGAAATACAAATGAACACGAGTAGGTAAAGGGATTTTTTTTTTTTTTAGTAGAATCAATTTACACTAGCTATTTAAAAAAAATTAAAATAAATGTAATGCCATTAAATGTAAGCTCAAAACCCATTGAGAGCATTAGTGGCCAAATCTGCCAAAAAAGTAGTCATGCCAAGAGCATGGGGCCAGATCCTGCTCTCAGTTACATTGGTGTTAAGCCAGGATAACTCCCCTAATTTCAACAGGCTTGTTCTGGAATAACACTGGGGTTAAGTGGGAGCAGGAAGGAGCTCCATTCCCAGTCAGGAACCCTTGCAGAGCCCAAATTTACTCCCAGTGACCCGACTCAGTTCCCAGCAGCCTCGGGTATCCTGGACATATATCCAGCATCCCCTTTTGGCAGGAGGAGGAGTGGGTCCAACCTCCAGAACAGCATTTTTGGAAGGATCAGAAACAGAGAGTGTGGTTGTTCAGCAGGTGCCATGTTTTGGGAAAGAAATTAATGGAGCAAACCAGTAGGAAGAGCCAATAGGAATCTGTCACTGTGGAATAATTAACAGCTGAGCCGAGTTCAAAGTTTTGAGGGCAATGAGCTAAGCAACAGGGGAAAAAGGCAAGTTCTTTTAAAATAGTGTTTAATTTCATATTACTTGCAAAGAAAAGGAAGGAAAACCAGCTAAATCATGTGTTTAATATTTATTTTAAAAATTCATCATAATATCCTGAATTCCCTGCAGTAGTCCAGAGCCTTTGTGGGTGACCCCTCCCTCCCTCCACATGACAATTTCTAGAAACTATTAAATATCATATTAATAGACTTCTAAGGGAAAAAAAGGCAAAATATTTGAGTTGGCATAAAGCTGTGCTGAGAAGATTGGCTCCTTGCATCCCAGGTGATCCAGGCAGGCAAATAACCAAACAAGGAAAAGGGGAGCAGCAAAAAGGGTTTCCCTCATCTGCTCTGACTTTCATCCTTATTGCTGGAGAAACCTGGAAAAAGTATCAGGTTTTTACATGAATTTTGAAAATTCCTCTTAGTGAGTCTATTATTTGCTATTGCTAATAAGCTTCTAATTAAAGGTTTTTATTTGGAGTACAAAAAACCACACAAAACAGAGTTTCCTGCTTTTCAGATCAAAATGGTATATTATTTTCTTCTAATTCATTTTCTTTATATCCACTTTGTCCCTTTTATTTTCACAAATCCAAGCTTCCCTGTCCATGCTGCCATCAGAGTTCAGCGTCATCTCAGTCTTTTCCAACCAGCAGCCAAACCTCATCCAACCAGAGTTTTGGATGGTAATTTTGATAATAAAAGATAAGATTTTAGATGGTAACTCAGGATATGCCAATAAAAGCAGCCAGGTTAACAGGATATGACAGAATAACAGAAAATGTGACAAATAATCTCAAATCATCAGCTCTGCAAACAGCTGCAGAGAGGAAAAATACTACAAATATTTTTATTAAGATTTATCTGGGAGAAAAGTTATATAGATACATATTTATCCTTTCTTTCAGAACATATAAATAATACAGAGTATGATTTGTCACATTCCTTGATTTCATGACAGTTGCAACTGGCAACTGAGGAATAATTTCATTTTAATTATAGTTCGGTTGATTTTCTCTTTAATTACTGAAGTTAGATGACTAATGCACCAAAATATGTAAAACACAACCTTTCCATACAGTAAATTTTCTTTAATAATAACAGCGGTATGTTTATTGTTGCCAGTCTGCAGAACATAATTTTTCAGCCATGGAAAGCAGCTACTAATTCTTAAATTGTGTATATTTCCTCACAAAATACTAGAAGGAGTTTTGTTCTGTATGTTGCTGTAGGCACAGAGTTCTCTGTAAAAGATTTAGGATTTCACAGGTTTGACGTTGGAGGGAGGTAAAATGTCTAAAGTTGCCTGTCTCAACAAGACAAAAGCCATCAGGGCTGAAAATGCAACCCTCGGGCTCCTCCTCTGGCCTTTGCTTTGCTGCCAGCCTGGACAAGGGAATGCAGCTTTCCTTGTCTCTCCGGGGCTCTGGATTTGGGAAAACCGATCAGGAACAATGCCCTGAGAACCCTACAGCTACAAATCACGAGACTATTTTTCCGTGGCTGTTTATGATTCTAATAGAACTCGGAATGCTCCAAATTCCCTCGGTTTTCNTTTTTTTTAATGACAGACTTTCTAGAAGGAGCTTTACTAGAGAGGAAAGGGGATGTTTTGAAGCTGAAGACCAATGCTAATTTTGCTCCCCAGTCTGTCACCACTGGAGTGGGCTTCTTGGTTGGGCCACAGGAAAATAAAAATTGTTCCGAAGGCTTTTCTGAGCAGATAAGATCCCAAACGAGGTGCTGGAAGTGCCAAATACCACAGAAAGCCTCGCACAGCAAAGAGCGACATTTAGATGAGGTTATTAAATGCAGGGAGGAGGTTATGTGTGTATAACACATCCAGGAGCACTTGGGAATTTTTTGGAGCCATTTTCTGCTGTCTTCTTCCAGTCAGTTTCCTGACTGACTTCAGCGGGAGTTTTGCTCTCATAAAAGCTGCTGGATTCAGCTCCGGGTCTAAACATTTGGGTTGCAATGTGCCTGGAAAGCCAGAGGAATTAAGATATTTGCCCTACTCTCGCTGCACTGGAGCTGACTCCCCAGCACCCTTGTGCTCCTTGGAAAATCCCAGCTATAGTTTATCTGAAATTAATTTGCCCGCACTGTTAAGTCAATTACCCAAAGGAACAGAGACTCGATTAAAAATCTATTTAGTTCAATAGGAAACAGTATACTTGGGATCAATTTTTTTTTCCCCCCTCCTCCACTGCAAGGAATCTTATTGTATCCCTGTATAAATAATAAAGGTGGTGCACTCTCCTCTCCTGCTCAAGCATGACTGAGCAGATACAGCCTGTGCAGTGCTCATGTCACGGGCACCCAGAGAGAGACAGGGAGGAACAATATCCCAAACACAACCTCCAACCCAGGGCTTGGAGTGACCCCATGAAGGGCTGGGATGTGCCAGGCCACAGGCACTGCTGGCTCCCTGTTTTCCAGGGGATGGTTGTACCTGTCTCACCTAGAGAAATGTTCCCATTGTCGAGCCTACAGCAAAGTGTGTCCAGACAGATTGGTGTTCTGCTCAATGGAGCCCGCATGAATCATGTATTAGTTCATTTAAAAGCACTTTGTAGACAAACATGCTCAGTCTATCAGCAGGCTCGGGGATGCAAATACTTCACTCAGTGTATATGAGCCCTGACAGGACAGCTGTGATCCATGGGATTGAGAAGCAGCTCCTTCCACATTAGGAAATAACAAGCAGAAAGGCTTCGCCGTGTTTCGCTCTTTTTCAGCAAAATGAAAATTTAACTTTGCCGTCACGTTGGGAACAGAGTAAACACTATCCACTGAAAACTAGCAGCAGGAAGAGGTAAATGATTTACAAGATATTCTTCAATCATTTAGCACGTGTTTGGTTTAGGGGCTAGAGTATTCCTGAAGAAGGCAACAGTTCTCCAGGAACCTGAATCCTAAAATACCTGGTGTATGGGACTGCTTCAGAGGTGAGGAGGCATTGCAAACATTTAGATTCAATAAATGCTAAAGACATCTTTTGTGCACTCTCTGCTCGGCAGATGCTGATTGCTTCCTGTAAATTAAAGCGAGCTGATGAGTGTCTGCAATAGCAAAATATTGGGTGGACTCTCATTAGCAGACACAGTGTGTGGAATTAATTTCACTGAGAGAGTTGTAGGATGATTTATATATAGAAAATGAGGTTTGCAAAAGAAGCCTGGAAGAGATTCAGACGGGGATGGACTTTGCCTATAAGTGGTTCCAAATTAATTTAATTTGAGAAGAAGTCTGTAGTACTGTAAATACTGTAAGCACAAGTGCCAAAGTTATATCGGTGTGAGGAACGTTGCTTTCAGCCTCTCCTGCTTGATGTTGGTGGTATTAAGATATTCCTGTAAGGAATATCTTAATGAGCGTACAAACCCTTCAATTTTATAGTGCTTTAATTTTCTCCTAGCCCTGGGCTTTTCTGACTGCTAAGACAGTGTGTTTACTAACTTTATCCCCTGCTTCTTTTAATTACGTGGTCAAGTCTGAGTGACTCCTACCTTCACATTCACTGGCACAAGCCTCTGACCCCTCCAGAGTGCAGGGTGTTCATTTTTTGATCCTCAGAAAATGCAGAAATTCATTTGTTCACCTGGAGTCCTAATTTTTCCTTAGCAGTAAACCAAGTCCTGGAAATAGTAACTCAGGCAATCAGAGTATTGTTACTGTTCCCAGAAAGGTAATATTTTTGAATAACTCTGCATATTTAACAAGGAAGATGTGTTTTGAGCAATTTTTAATAAGGTAATATTTTACTTTTCCCATTTCACCCTTGCAGGAAACTGCAGAGATCAGTTCTGGATTGAGATTGCATCCCCAGTCTTGGATCCTTTAACATCCCAGAAGGCACACATGAAAAAGAAAAATCCTCCTACTTACACTGTGAATAGGTGCTAACAGCTTTAAAGAATTACCTACCAAATATTAGGTGCAATTTAAAACTACATTTAAGGCAGAAAGGGTGGTTTAAAAGTCTACATGGCCAGCTAAAAGTCAGAGGGAGAAAATGACTTGAACACGTGTTGGATGAATTTCTGTCTGCGTGGAAGATGCAGCACTGGTGGGATGAAACATCTCCCATCTAAAAAAAAATTGGGCAGGTTCTGTACCTGCTCTGTCGTGTGCTCCATAATTCAAAACCTGGCCAAATGCTTTCAGACCATTTCCATTTGCTATAAAAAGAAGCACAACCATGCTATCTAAGCATTGTGGAAGATTATTTGTATTGAAAGACATCCTTAGGCTAAACTATTAAATGAGGATAATGGATATGAGGCACCCAAGGCACGCAGAGGGCTCGTTAATGAATTAGTTGGGGAAACAGAGTCAGGTGCTGGGCTCAGGTAGAGGCTGGGTGTGTAAATGTGCTTTTAGAGGAGCAGCAGGACCCAGGAGGGGTCATGGCATGGGAAGACCTGGAAAAAGCAAATAAAATGATCCACACCTGCTTCCAGGGCTGTCCGAGGCCGCTCCGGTTACACAGTACAATATTTGTTCAGAATATTGTCTGTTAGATCAGTTCAAACACGTGCAGGAACTTATTAGATATTTATTAGCTTACATTTAAGCCCCAGTCTATTTTACAAGCCCGATGCCCCCTGTTTTATGTAAAAAGGATATTTCAATAGATATAATTTAAATTAGTTAGTAACTTGATAACTTGCCACTCTAATGAAACCTGCACTAATGACTGCCCTCGCTAGGCAATTCCTAATTTTAAGAACCTGTTTTAAAATATTCATAACGGATCTGGTGTGGTGTTGTTTGAACTATATTTAATAGACATCTCAGCTCTGGGCTTTTCACTGTGGTTTGTGGAAGTCACTGTCAACAGTGGCTCTTCCAGCACCTTCTTTGGTGGCTGTGGGATGGGAGAGGGGGTTGAAGCTTCCTGGCTGTGGGGGCAGAGACCCTACACATGTCCTTTGCATCCCATGGGAAGGAGAACCCAGCAAATACCTGAGAAAAAAAACCCAAATGGAACAACAGTCCAAGCCATAATCAGGAATAACGCTTTATTGTGGATTTAATCACGGTGCAAGTATCTAAAAGACAATAATCCAATGTCTCTGTTGTCTGAAGAGCAACTCTGACATCTCGTGTTAGTCTGTGCTGACGACTAAATGAGTTGTCATTCAGTCAAGCGACAACTAAATGAGTTAAAGTCACTCTGTGACTTTCCCTCTGCATGGAGGTTGGTTTGATGAGGAGGTGGAGGAGGTGAGAAGCCCTTGAGAACTTGTGGGTTTTTTCCTAACAGGACAAATTGCCCAATTGCCTACAAAAACACAGGAATTTGCCATCCCCTGGGTCCATGCAGAGCCTGCACCTCTCCAGACCAGATCAGACAAGGTTTCCCACTCCTGATGGATCAGCAGGACCTCCCAGCATGGTCCCACCCTCCACTCCACTTCTCTAGGAAGTTTTGCTTCCTGATGAATGAAGAACCTGCCCTGGGATGTTCCAGAGGGAGGAAGGACATGCTGGGCAGCACGGGCAGCACAACCACTGCCCCTAATGCAACTCAAACCCCCCCAAACAGCCTCACTTCCCTGCCACCACGCCCCAAGAGCATCTCTGTCCTTTAAGTGCTGTGCCTCCTCCTCAGGGGGCTCCTAATGCACTTCCCTCCTTCTGCCTCGCTGACTGCCAGGGAAGGACGAGCTCGGGGCCCCTGAGCACCCCTCAGCCAGGAGCAAAAAGAGAAAAAAGTCAATGTACAAACTGTAGTGATTAATATTAAACACAGAGCGTGCATCTAAAGACGATTAATGTTAATGACAGAACAACAGCACAACAGCAAAGGCTGGGGACAGCAGACAGACGAGCACTTGCAGATGTGGAGGGGTTGGGAACAAATGTTTTAGGTTGGTTGCTGCTCAGTGCTTTCACTTTTAGTGGTACCTGAACAAATTTGCCTTGGTAAAATGCTTCAGGAAAAAGTTAGATTTAAGCCTGGCTTGGGTGCAACAACTTTAACCCCAAGCCCAGTGGAATGTGACATTATTCTCCAAATGCAAATTGGCTGGTGATGTGATTAGCACTCACAAAATCAGTATTAATCATTTGAACCCTAAGTTGACTAGTGGTTGTTACAGGGGTTGTCCTGATCACCCCTAAATGTGGGGAGCATCCCTACCCTGATGTTCCTGGCACTCGGAGCTGCCATCCTGCATCACCTCCTGTCAGAAAAGGTGCACACAGGAGAAGTTGGGAATCACCATCCATGAGAGAATAAACCAACCCCAAACCTCCCTCAGTGACAATTTCCAAGGAGAGGAGAGCATCAAATGGATTTTAAGCAGGCAGGAACCCAGCACACGAGCAGAGTTTGGGCCAAATGTCCTGCCAGGGGCCAGTCAGCAGGAGCCCTCTGCCAAGCCCTGGTCTCTGAATCAACACCTCAGCCGTGATAAAAAGCTGCACTTTAAATCAAAGGCAGCTCACAAAGAAGAAAAAAAAGAAAAAACCAAAGACATAAATCTGCATTGGCTTCCAGCCCAGTGTGATCTTCCAGTGTATTTCTGCTGATGCTACTTCTGGGATGGGACAAAGGAAATGGATGACAGGGAGATGGCTGTGGCAGGAAGACCACCAGGCTGCCCGTAAAAAGGAGCAGGCAGCAGTGGAGTTGATGTTCTGTCATGGGCTACGAGTTCATCTCCAACTTTTTTTGCTGCAGCAGCTCGAGGTTGGAAATGCGCTGAGGGACGAGGTATTTTGTGTCCATGGGTGCAGTAAAGGAGCAGGGCTGGTTTTGGCAATGTTTTAGGAGAGCAGGAAGAATCCCACCTAATGGAAGAGACCAGAATATCTTTTGTCACTTCAATTTCACCATCAATTTTTTTTTAAAAGCACAGCAGTGATGGAACAGGTGTTTCCCTGAGAAATATCCTAATCAGACACACATCATGCCCAAAAGCCAGAATTCATCTCCAAAAAATCAGTGTTGCATCTCTGCTTTAAAAACTGTTCTGTAAATACTTTCAAATTATTTCACTTACAGGTATTTGTTTTAGCAAAGGATTATTTGACCCCATTCTGGTATCAGGCAGGACCTCAATATACCCATCTCTGAGACATCATTGAGAGATGAAAAAATAAGTTACAGATGTGTGCTTCTTATAAGGAGTATCAATCAAGGAGGACACAGTCAAAAGGGTCACCAAGTCTTTTTTCCTGCAAGAAAGAGAACAATAAAATTTGTTCACCATTTGGTTTTGGGGTTGGGTTGTTTTGTTGGGTTGGTGGGGGTTTTTGTTTGGTTTTTGTTTTGGTTTTTTTTGTTTGTTTGTTTGTTTTTTTACAAGAGAATGAAAATCTGTTTCCAGTTGTAACTTTTACAGTATGTCAAGTATTTTCTTTTTTTTTTCCTCCTTCCATAATTATTTTTACAGAGAGCTGTTCTTTCAATCAGGTCACTGAACTCTGAAAAACAAACCTTCAAGGCTGCTTTTGAAAAATTGGGCCTTCCTTCCCTTTCAATCGAAAGATTCACAACTTTCCTGTACGAGCCAAGACTCAAAAAATAACATAAATCCTTTCAGTGCTGTCTCTCTCTTTGCCTGTGTAACAGATATTTCTGCTAACATTTACTTTCGTAATTTTTCACATTATTCTAGCTCTCAGAGGTTAATATTTACCATTCATTTCGATATTCACAAACTACAGAGGTAGGATTGCAAATATCCTCCCTGGGAAAATGAGCAGCTCTGCCAGAAAATATGTTCAAGTTTCTTTGTGGAACTGTGGGAGACAACACAGCACTGACAACATTTCACTGCATTCATCTGTTCGTGTTTTAAACATCTGCACAATCAATTCATGCGGCACAACAACTGGAATTTCCAAAGGATAACCAGATAATTACAGCAAATGGAGTTTGGTCCCTTTGAACAGTGGAGATGCATTTGGAAAAAAGTATCATTAAAAAACAAGGTGAAGTGATATATAGAAGGGAAATCAGTGGAATTATACCCCTAAGCTGATCCCAAACACTCATTTTCTGGGAGGCATCCACAAATAGAGCAGATGAGCAGCAGCAGCAGCAAGAAAATTCAACAGCGCTGCCTGCACAAGCTGACCCACTGCTGGCAATAATATCAAATCATAAATGAATTAATTTGCTTGCTGACCAAGTAGTTTGCCATATTAAAGTGCAAGTTTGCAAGACATGTATTCTATTATCCCAGACTGCACTCTTGACACTTTGCATTAGGAACATTTAGCATTCAGCCTTTGATATTTTGAACGCTGACTACAATGAAGTTGTCAGCACAAAGGAGGGTTGTATTCAATTTTGAGATATAACAAGTGAGGATCTAACAGAACCACCAGTAAGAAGGGTGAAACAATGGAGAGTTGATGATTTGAGNGAAGAGAAGAGAAGAGAAGAGAAGAGAAGAGAAGAGAAGAGAAGAGAAGAGAAGAGAAGAGAAGAGAAGAGAAGAGAAGAGAAGAGAAGAGAAGAGAAGAGAAGAGAAGAGAAGAGAAGAGAAGAGAAGAGAAGAGAAGAGAAGAGAAGAGAAGAGAAGCAGTTACTGTTTTATTTCTACCATGCAGGAAGCAATATTTGCTCCAAAGGCAGCTCCCAGTGACGGGCAGTGATCATTTACTCCAAGGCTGCAGCGAGCTTGTTCTGCTCTTGTCACCATGATCTAACGCTGGCAGTACAGTGTGAGCAAGCAGAGCGCATTGATTAACACTGCCAGGCAGCTGTGTTGGAATCCTCAAGTCAATATTGTGTGCTCTTGGTTGAAAAAAAAAAAATAAAACCCACCAAAAATAATGAGAAAAAGGAAAAGGAGACGGGTTCAGTGTATTTTGATCAGCACAAGGTACGGCTGCGATTCAGTGGCAGCAGCAGGGAGGGAAAACCACCCACAGGAAGAGCAAACTTGTTCTGTCATATCTTAGTACATAGCAAAATTCCAGCATCAGTACCAATTCCCTAAAATCTGGGCTGCAGTTGGCAGCCCACCCAGCCTTCTGAGCTAAGGAAACAATGTATGTACATATTCCTATGTATATATATATTTACAGATGGCATGGAACTACATTTAATAAACATTCCAGGAAGGAAGGGACTTGGAGGAATAGCCAGACAATGAAATAAAGTTTTTTTACTACATGGCTGTATTTTTAAGACCTTGCAGAAAATGAACTCCTCGGTGATCACGTTCCAAAGAACTTGGGAATGTTTTCCAGTGTGCCATGTCGTATCCCTTAACACTGGATGGTGATTACTTTAAATCCCTGCTATAAGACACAAGTATTTGATTAAAACAAATTCCAGCCTAAATCTGGGTGTTCCTTTTTATTAGGGATTCAGGGACAGAAGGGAACAGAGTGACTACAGCCTGCTGATGTCCCAACAGCATCAACTGTGCAAAGGTTCAGGTGTTCAGGGATTCATTTGGAGTACTCACCACCACTGAAAACAGTAAGAAACGGTGCTTGGCAATGCTCTTTGCATTTCTTTATCAGCTCTTTTTCTGCTGGAGATGCTCAGATGAGAAGAGAGAGGTTTATCTCATCTCCTTCATCAGAGCTGCAATTGGAGCCTACACCAGCAATAGTTTTTCCAACTATATCCAGGTATCCAGCTGTATCCAGGTAACAAAATAAACCAGCAAATGAGGGAGGGAACACCAGAGGTCATGGAAACACGGACCTATAAAGATCCACCTTGTGTTCCCATGCATACTGAAGTGACAAGGTTGGACTGCAGGGAACAGGACAACCACACTTTTCAACTCCAATTCATTTTCTTATGGGGAACCAGGGAAATTCTGACTGGAGCTGGCCAAAGCCTAATCTTTTCAGTCTATAAAAAATTTAAACAGTTTGCTCCTATTTCATAAATGTTGACATTTTTTGTGAAGGCAGAAAATAGCCTATCGGAATCTTTCCTTAAAATGAAATGGGAAAGGCTGATCCAGCCTAGAAAGGCAGGATATGCTGCTCATTACATCTGAATTCCTGGGCCAGGAGTGAGGCAGCACCAGGGGCTCCCTGAGCAGGAATCCTGGGACCTGGGGTGTCACAACTGAGGGGACACTGCCGCCAGGCTCAGCTCAACCCCTGCTGCACAAAGTGTGCCATGCTCATGTAAAGAGATGTGTGTGGTGTCAGGGCTGTGGTGGGGTCCCTAAAAACTGGGAATGCCTTGGCATGGTCCCCTGGCAATCCATGAGCTAAGCAAGCTTGGTAGAGACTGTTCTTCTTTCCAGGTGTCAACAAGTGTTAGTACAAACCTTTTCAGCTACAAGGGGGAAAAAAAAGGCAAAAATATATGAAAAAAATGCTCTTTGTAGCATCGAGAGCACTAAAATCCACACACGCAGTGCCAAGAACCAGAGCTGTGAGGTGTTCCCTCACATTCCTTTTCACAAGGATCAACCTCATTCAGGGCCAGGATTAGAATGGGCTGATCCATGCTCCAGCCTTTTCCTTAAAAAGGAATAAATAAAGGAGTGGTGATAATCCTGGAGTTTTAGAACACATGGGAGGCCATGTGCTTCACCATGGCCAAAACCAAAGGGAAATCCCACCCAAATCCCCCTGGCTGCAGAAGTGGCTTCTGTGAAATCCATCTGGGTGTCAGAGTGGGACAGGAGTAGGTATTCCACAACCCACCTGACACAAAACAGCCAAACAGGAGACCCAGAACAGGAGTTTTTTCTTGTGCCATTTAAGATATCCCATAACCCTGAGGACATTGTCTTAAACAAAGGCTTGAACTCGGAGCGAATTGTAATTCTTGCAGCTTTGAAACCCAGGAGAGTGAAATCCTTGCCAGAAAGATCCTGAAGGGGTAAAGAGAGAGAGAGAGAGAAAAAAAGAGAGAATAAACTTGATAATTATGAAAAAAATAATATGCACATCCATAGTTTTGCTAAGTTTGGGATTGACGAGAGGAATCAAAGTGGTAGCCTGAAGAGAAAATCTGTTTGAGGCAGGAGGTTAACTGACAAAAATTAAACTTAAGGCTGAAGACACAAAGAAGAGTGAAAACCTACAAGAAAACCTCACAAGAAAAAAAAAAGATCAGATTACTTTTTATGACCAAGAGGCAAAACTAAGGAACATATTTCAGACATGAGAGCAGTTATTTTTGTACCTTTGAAGCAATACATAACTAGCACAAAAGACAACACAAGACAAGACAGGTAACCCAATCCTTTTAGACTTTGTGGCTGCAATCTCCTCCACATAAGAGGCTTGGTTGTGCTTCCTTTCTTTCCATAAGTGAATAAATTCCAGGAATCACAACCGTGATTATTCTAATTTATATTTTCTTCTCAGGCTCCAAAAGTCAGAACCAAAGGACCAAAGGCCTTGAGTGCTGCAGGGAAACTTCAGGTATGACCCTGAATTTTATTTGTGCATGAAGCCAAATTAATATAAATGGTATTGTTCCATCATATTCTTTTTCTTGAATAATCTCAATTTAGAATATTTTTGATTCCCACAAAATGAATGGAAAATGTGTCAGTCTAAAGACAAAGGGACCTGACAATAGTGAGAAAACAGCGTCCTGTGGCTAAGGAAAAGTTGTTGTCATGTCCATGCCTTGAGCAACAGCAGACATCATTTAGAATAATGATTACCTTTTAGAATAATGATTATCATTTAGAATAATGATAATAAGGACAAAACATGGACACAGGTGCAGGAATTGGGATGTGTAGAGTGACCAAGTCTAAATTTTAGACTTCAAAACTCCCATTCAGTCAGTTAATTATGAAGAAATCTTGGGGTCTTCAACTCTTAAATTAATAGTTTTGGTCATTTCAAACATAGCTTTGCACCCACACAAAGTTCCTGCATCTTGTCAAGGCTCCCATTCTGTAATTGTACCTGGCACAGGCAGATGGAAAACAAGAATAGGAGGGTTTTACTTCCCAAACAGAGCCAAAACATCTGTCCATGGTATATAAAGACTCGGGTTTAAAAGGCTTTGCACCAACCAGGGAAGGAGAGTTTAATTTCTCTCTAACTTTCCAAGCAATTTTTTTTCATCTGTTTGAGATAAAAGTGTATTCCTTGTGCTGGCAATATTCTACTTTTCAGGGGGAAAAATGGTACATCCTTATGACTAGAAATACAAGGATACATAGATTTAGAAGACTTCCTCGAGGCAAAGAGGTCTCTGACCAAGCTTAAGGATTTCTTCATTTATTTTGCTTTAAGTAGCTATTGAAGAAAATACCGAAAAGTTACAAGAGCAGAGACTAAAATTTTGTGCTGTGATCATTGTTATCACAGCAGAGAAAACACAACCATGACCCCCTGCTAATCTTCCCAGAATTGCAGAATCCCAGAATCAATTGGAAAAGACCTCTGAGAATGTCAAGTCCCACCCATGACTGATCACCACGTTGTCACCTAGACCAGAGCACTGAATGCCACATCCAGTTGTTCCTTAAACACCTGTTTTGTTTCTGCTCTGTTCTGCCTATTTTGGGAGAAGATTGCATGGAATTTTTGATCTTAAACAAAGGTCTGAGGCTGTGAGTCCAGAGGGAGGCTCAGGGAGGTGCACGATTAGGTGCTTCCAACATCAGCATTGATTAGTTTGGGCACTCAGGACCTTTGCTGTCATGGACAACCAGGGCTTTCCAAGATGCTAAACACTCCCCAGGCACTGCCAGGCAGCCCAGGCATCCAAATTAGCACTTGGTGCTCTCCTGGGACGGTGGGAGAGGCAGCTGGGAATTCCCTCAGTGCATCCATGCCATCGATGGAGTTGGGGTTGGGAGTGGCTTTTGAAGGCCAGGTCCCACATGTCCCCATTTCCCTGACAGGGTCAGCCTCACACAGCTGCTTCTCTTTGGGGTGAGACTAAGCTGGAATTGGTGTTCCAGGCAGAAATGGGGCCGCAGGCAGCAGGACCAGGCTCGCCACCATCTGAAGGGAACAACCTGAAAACGCATTTATTGGGGACATCTGGTACTCGGAGTCAGCAATTCACTCTGCAGAGCTGTTCCAATGAGTTACTGCCAGTGTGGCTGCAGCCTCTGTGAAGCGAGTTTATTAACTAAAATATTTCATAATGTCACGGCCTCACTCTTCCCAATAACAAATATCCTTTTCTGTGTTTAGAAATGGGAGCAGATGGCAGAAGTTCAGAGTGTCATCCCATTGTATTGCTCCCTGTGCCCAAAGATTTCAAAGCTCCTCAACCTCAGCCTGGAAAATCCATAGGCCTTGCCCAAATTTTTAGCAAGAGAAACAAAAGATCTGTATAACAGTTGGCCTAAAGTCACACTAACAAAATCAGAGCAGAAACCAAATTTCATCGTTGCTCTTTTGCTTTAACCTTACATCTATTGTTAATTAAATAAACCCAACGTTTGATTAACCTGACATAAAATTCTGGGATTGATATGAGCTCTCCTCCATATGTGGCACTGGAAATATCCCACCAGCTCTAGAATAATTCAGCAGTGGGGATACGAGCAGAGCAGGAAGACCAAAAGGCAGTAAAAAAGCAAAAGGAAATTGGCTGCTGCTTTACCAATTTCCTGTTGGGGCTCTTCAGGCTGGATTGCTCGGGACAACCATTACAGGGAGGTTTGGAGCTCTGGAAAGCTTTTATTGACCTCTCTGTAAATACAAAATGGCCCATGAATTAAATGGGAGGGTCACTCTGAGGAAGTTCAACAGACTTGGCAGATTCTTGGGAATAAGCAAAAGCAGGGATCAAGAGGACTGATTGAAAATGTGCAGTTATTGTGCAAAGGATTCTTTTTCTTGGGAGCAAGCTCCCCGGGGCTTTCTAGGCCAGGATTTACAAGGCTAATGAAGGGTGTTGGTTTTTTCCCTTCTGTCACAGAAAATTCAGCTAAAGACAAGCCAGAGGGACAAGCAACTGTCTTGCTGCTGACAAGATGTTTTCCAAAGCTTTCCATCACCCTTTTTCCCCCTCGTGTTTGCCCACTGTCTCACTCAATCCTGCTGGATCCCTCCTCCTGAGATGGGATTTGGAATTTGGTACCACCAAGTTCTGTTCATTTGGACACACGGTTTTCCCCATGCTGCAAGAAGTTTCTCTAATTACACCAAAAGTCAAGCAAAAGTATCTTTACAAAACCCCTTGGATTCTCTTTCCTTCCTCTTTCTGTTTTATTCTTTTTTTGGTTATCATCAAACAATCAATATTTTATTTCCAATTCGTTTTATAAGGAGTTGAAACAACTTCCAGTGATTACATTTACATGAATTCTCATTATTATAGGGAACTCTTTTATCCTTGATTTGAAATTAACTTATTCAATCAGTTATAAAAGCAAAAGGCATAAAAATTCTTCTACATATCTAAATATTAAGAGTTTTATTTGTTAATAAATTTCCTTGTCTTTTTTTTTTATCAGTGATCACTGTAACTCCAAAGGCTTATTTGCAGGGGACCTGTGGAATTATGGTTTGGATCTTATTCTCCTTGATAGAAATCCTAAATCAAATGAGTGGTGCTCCTGCTACTTAAAGTTCCCAGTAAATTAGGACTGTGGACATTAGAAGAAAGTCTGACCATGATTAAAAAGATATCCAAGCTTTGGTCTCAAGATCTGGATCTTTTTAAGAAAAAAAAAAAAATTAATTTAAGAAGCTATAACCAACTTTGAAATATCTGATCTGTTCATTTCATCTCAAACCTCTTTAACAGCAGCAGCAGCTCTGAGCCCTGCTGCTGGTGCTGTTGTTTTTAATCACAAAGCCCAGTTTAGGATGTGCTGACAAACCCGGCTTGTCGGGAACGTCCTGCCCAAACCCAGGAAGGAAAACACGATTATTACACTGTGCAAACGCTCATTTATCACATTTTATTCATCCCCATGCAAAAGCCTGGGACAGGGACACGGCGTGGCTGAAATGTGTAAAACCCAGATGTGCAGGAATCGCTGCCGGAGCCCAGGTGGGACTAAAACCAGGGAGAAAAAAGGGGAAAATGATCAGCTCTTCTTTGAGTGACAATTTTCCAGCATTGATGACCTTGAAGAGTGACCGGTGGAGTCAGAAAACATGTATTAGAGGAGAGAGAACTTCTTCAAAGGTAGGCAACTCTTCCCCAACTCCCCCAGGTCCTCAGGTATGAAACACAAAGCTTTAGTCAGTTTTGAAAAGTAAGAAAGTCTGGTTTCACACAACCTGAAACTGAGGACATGTGAAAACCCATATTTATTTTAATTTAATATAAACACCTGGAAGTTTGGGAAGATCCTGCCGCTGTTTCTGCAGTAAAAGATGTGTATTCAAAATTATTAATATGTTAAGCCAATAATAGGTTTAAGAGAGAGCACTCCTGTAATACACATTCGTTTTTGTGCCATACAAAGAAGGGTTTGGGGGGAAATAAAACTAACATAATAGATATGCAGAGATGCCCAAAGCCTCGGAAAAAAACAAGGGAATAAGGGAATATGAAAGCTGGATGCAAAAAGTTGCTTTCTCAATGCCTTCAGGCCTGACTTTATTCGTTTTGTTTTGCCAGTCATGAGTAATTTGGCTACTCGATAGTTATGCAGGATCCTTTTTAAGCCTCTATGTTGACATTATGATTGCTTAAATGTCTAAAAATATGCTGATCTCTAGTGGCACACAAGAAGAAAAAGAAAAAAACAAAAAAACCCTCACCCCAAAACAAAACAAAAAGCCAAACCAAAACAGAACAGGAAAATAATTTCAGGAAAATATTCAGAAGCCATCTGTAAATTGCTACCATTTGTCATGCTTAGGAAGAGAATGCATTCTGCACATCAAATCCTTTAATCCTTGCAAATGTGATCAAATTTGTATCGCAGGAATTTTACATACACAGAAAAGCAGATTTTTAAAGTCCTCTTTTACTGAAACGAAGGACGGAGACGTTGCTGGAAGAACAAAACCTGTCACGGCATCTTCCTTCCTTTCCAAATTTTCCTAAAAATACACAACTATTTATGTATTTCCCCTTATCTCTGTATTTTCCTTGAGAATAAGTTAAGACTGTCCAAAAAATAAGCCTGGGAGTGAGTTGAGCTGCTTTGAGCCTCTCCCAGCAGCTCCTGCTGGGTCCATGCAGAGCAGAGATGTCCCTGTCTCTGAGGGACCTTTTGGGACCTTCTGCGGGCTCTCAGCTCCTGCTGATGGAATTCTCTTTTAGTGGGGCTCTCCTCCAACTTCTCACCCCCAAATTTTTGATCTCAAATGCCTTAATTATGACTGCAAAATGCTGACGGAGCAGGAAGAGGAAAGCAGAGCAATGCCAAGTTGTTTCGTTTTTAATTAAACTCCCTCCTCCTCTTTCTCTGTGCTGGTTTCATAGAAAAATTATTTAGGAATGTCGAAAATCTCTTCTCCTGTCCCCAGCACTAAAATTTAGGCCGTATTTCCTCTCTCCCCCACAAATCCTTCTCACACACTTAGCTCACCCTAAACAGTACTGGAAAGGGTCACAGCAGAAGCCCCAAGATTAACTCAATTCACCTAAACCTTTATCAGGGATAAAGATATTTTTCATTCATCTCTTCTCTAGAACACTCAGTCAATATTTTAGAGAAAGATTCCTCATTTACTCCCTTCACTTAAAAGATATCAATATCAGAGTTGGGGGGAAAAAAAATCCTGCAAAATTCAGCACAGTCAAGTGCTGACTTTAATGTTGCCTCTTCAGAGGCCGCGGAGCTGAGCCTGGCGCACGATTCCCCAGCCTGCAAAGCACAGAGGAAAAGAACAGGCAGCACTGGGAGATTCCCTGCTCCTCCAGGAAAAGAGACAGGAATGAAAAGACCAGACTTTTACTTATGTGTTTATCAAAAGTAAGAACAAATCCTTTTTAGCTGAAGGAATTACATTGGAACGCGATCGCCAACGGTCTGGCGGTTTTTTAGCGGCGTGGTCCATGCTGGATATTTCTGAGGAAAAGGGAAAGAATTTGCAAACCCACCCCCTCCACCCCCCCAACTTTATGTAGAAGAGTAAAATTCCTGAGACAAAAATGATTTTTAAGAGCAGGGATCAAAATTAAGATTTCACTGAGTGAAATTGTCACTGATGCTGATTTTCAGCCAAGATTATGTATATGTCGGATACATGCACATGTGTGTTTTCACTTGGTCAGCAGAGAGTTTGAATTTCTTATGGAGACCACCAACTTTGCTGGACAGGTTTCAGTTCAAGAAAAAAAAAAAGGAGAGCAGTGATTTAACTCATTCTTGCCACAGTAACAAGAAGGACACATTGACAAACTCCAGGGTCCAACCCCAGACAAGCATCCAACAACAGGACAGCAGGAGAGTTAACAGGTGTAGCTGCAGGGAGAGCTTAGGAGAGGTTTTGATTAGTCTAACTACTGCTTTAAGGACACAGTTTTGATAAAGAGACCTGTATCTCTCTGCATAAAATCTTCTGTAATCTTAAAACCACAGCAGCAAATGGGCAGTGCTGAAAATTCTGGAAATTCAGCCAAGCTGTCAATGCTCATCCTCATTGCCCCGGGCTGTCAATCATCACAATATTCCCACATTTTCTAGAAGGGTTTTCTAAACTCTGTCTTCTAAATAAAAGCTATAGATGAAGATTCAGAGGAGGCCATGAAGATGCTCCAAGGGCTGGAGCCCCTCTGGAGCCAGGCTGGGAGAGCTGGGGGGTGCTCACCAGGAGAAAAGGCTCCAGGGAGAGCTCAGAGCCCCTGACAGGGCCTAAGGGACTCCAGGAGAGCTGGAGAGGGACTGGGGACAAGGGATAGAGGGACAAGACATACGGAATGGCTTCCCACTGCCAGAGGGCAGGGCTGGATGGGATCTTGGGCAGGAATTGTTCCCTGGGAGGGTGGGCAGGCCCTGGCACAGGGTGCCCAGAGCAACTGTGGCTGCCCCTGGATCCCTGGCAGTGCCCAAGGCCAGGTTGGACACTGGGGCTTGGAGCCACCTGGGACAGTGTAAGGTGTCCCTGCCCATAGCAGGGGTGGCACTGGATGGGATTTAAGGATCCCTTCCAACCCAAACCTTTCCATCTGAGAACAATTGAGAAAGTCCCTATTAAAAACTTCTGGGTTATGCAGCTTCCAGACAAAGGACTAAAAGATTGGTCTGTGCTGGAGGTTTTGCAACATAAATGTGTCAGATTCAGCATTTTGGTTCTAACAAATGAAAAACTTGGGGGTAACCAATACACCTTCAGTAGGAGCATGATTTTCATTTGGACTTCACAGAAACTCTGGTGTAATTCATTAAAAGATGTGCCATTAAGAAAGGAGTTGTAGGAGAGTGAAATAAAAGAAGGGCTGATAGATAGTGTTGCATTGATGGGTTCCGCTTGGTTGGTAACATCAAGTGGCAGAATGAGAACAGTTTTTAAGATATGATTAAATATAAATTTTATCAAAGGAGCAGTAAAACATTATGGCTTTAGGCTTTTTAAATTCCATACACATTCTAGGATTCCAAAAATAAAGCTCCAGCTTCTTAAAATTGAATGTCTGCCTTGTATCATTTTTAAAAAGCCCCCATCTGAGAGATGCAGAATTTTTATCTGCAGGACAAGCCCAGGAGGATTTAGAGAGGTGACAGATTGGCCGGAGGCTGAGCTCACTTGGACACAAACTGTTGACTCCACCTTTACACCTGGAGTCCTTTGGATTTATCTGATGCCTTGGAAATGTGACCTACCCACAACATGGACTGTGCTGTCACTTGGACTGAAATCAAAGTGCAACCCTCATGTTATTCTGAATAGAGAGAGAAATAAGAAGAGACTGGCATAGGGACAAGCCTCTCCCATACTCAGGTGTCATCACCCACATCGGGTGAAAAAGGATTTTCTTTAGCCCAGGTCTTCAGCTTCTGCCAAGGAAATGACACCCTCTTATCACACTTTCCCTTCTAGAGCTGCACAAATCTCATCTGATGCTTTTCAGGATTGTTATGGTTAAAATAGCACAGGGCCATCCTTGATGGACCCCCACACATGGGGATCCTCCCCCCTCATGCCTCATACCCTGGGAATGTTTCCACCTTGATCCACCCAGTGGAACCAAAAGGATCCAACCCTAGGTCAGAGGTTGGGTTCAATCATCTTGGAGCTCTTTTCCGACCTTAATAATTCTACAATTTAGACTCATTAAAAAATATAATCCCACCTCAGCCCAGTTTCCTCTCCAAGCTTGGCTGCCCCAAGAGCATTTCCCACTGCCTCTCTCCTCTTTCTTCCTCTCCAAATCAAACCCTCCTCTTCTCCCATTTTTGGGATCTAATTACACTTAAAACCATGAGGAGATGTAATTACACTGGGGTTTAAAGAGAATATTTTGTTCTCACCCCATCCTGACTTCTCAATAAATGCACATCAGCAATCACACAGAGAAATAAAATAAACTAGATATTTAATTATTTTCCCTGATTTTTTTTGGGAAATGGTTGTGCAGCAGGGCTTCCTTACCATAACAATAGACCTGTGAGAGCAAGATCATCCTAATTTACATCAGTGTCTGTTCTTTAGCTATTAAAAAATCCTGCATATTAATTAGTTCCCGCTCTAATTGTTACAAAAAATTAGTCTGAAAAAGAAAAAAGAAAATAAGGTGCAAAGCACCATGCTATTTACAAGTACCAAAACTTGAAATAAATATTCAACATGGTCTTTCCAAGTCAAATGCCTGGCCAGTTTTGAATAATAAAGCAGGACAAAGTCATTTACACAGAAAAAGCTAATGATTTCTGTATTTTGCTGCTGGTAAAGAATTGAAGGATAGCTGATTTGAATCTTCCTTCAATCTCCCATCAATAAAACAGAGACAAGGCAGATTCGAAAGCTGATCTGGGAGAGTCATGTTTTTATAATTGCTTTTTACCCTCAGGCGTTTGAAATCCAGAGGGTCACGAGTGCCTGTATTAGTGCTGGAACAGGCCAAGAGGCCCAGTCAAAACCCTGAGACACAAATTAATTTGTTTGTGGTTCTCATGTCTAATTTGGGGAAAGAGAAGATTCTTTGCCACTTTACAATGTTATGATCTAATTAAAGGGAGATACATGTGAAATATTTATGCAACCTTTAGGAAAAAAAAAGAGAGAGAGAGAGAAAAAAAATATTTTGGCTCAGTCTCATTTGAGAAATTTTCTGAAACATGGGAATGGGAAAATTTATAAAACAAATATAGAAAAACTGAGGGCAAAGCTTTTGCTTTGGTAAATGATATTTGCAAAATTTCAGAATAGGTTATGTTAAAATTTGTTGTTTTGAACTTGAATCACAAAATGGCAAAGGAGCATACCATGACTTCTCGCCAGTGCATCCACATTGCAGCCAACATTATGTTGGAAAAAGAGCATTATAACTCTGCCTAGAAAACACTGAAATTATGCTGTATTAAGCAGATATAAGAAAGGAAAGTGCTATCAAGGGATAAGCTTCATGGAAAAACAATTCAAGTTGCTCAATATTTTGTGTTGTCCAAGTGACACGCCTTTCCCAAGCAGTGCTCCAGGGCTGTGATTTATAGAGCCAAAACCTGGAGCCACTTCCCTGTGTGTAACAGGCCAATAGAGCACTGAGATGTTGTTACACCAGAGTTTTGTGTATTAATGGACATTAGGAAGAAATTCCTCCCTGTGAGGATGGGCAGGCCCTGGCACAGGGTGCCCAGAGAAGCTGTGGCTGCCCCTGGATCCCTGGCAGTGTCCAAGGCCAGGTTGGATATTGGGGTTTGGAGCAGCCTGGGATAGTGGAAGGTGTTTCTGCCCATGGCAGAGGGTGGAACTGGGTGATCTTCAAAGTCCCTTCTATCCCAGACCATTCTGTGAGGGTGATGCAGTCCCACCATCCCTTAAGAAAACACATAGCACAGATAAATTAAAATTCTTCCCGCCTTTACGTTGCTCTTTTTTTTCCCACTGAGGCCAGACCTCACCACACAAAGGTGTCCTGCTCCCTGAGAGCACTCCCAGCTTCCTGCTGGAATTCTTAAATTGAAATTCTAATTTTAAAACGAGCTGAGCTTTACAACGAAGCTACAAACTCCCATGTCCTGAGATTTTTTTAATTTTTTTTTAGCTGACAGCACAGGGGAAATTCTGGTCTAAAGAAGAGAAAACTGCGAGTAATGTAAACACATGAATGTTAAAACTCCACGCATCTTCCAAAGGAGAATTCTCTGCAAGGTGATGAGATACTGCTCTGTTTCCAGGCATGAGGCAGCTTTCCCTTCACACTCAGAGTCATTAAAGTCCATTTGGGTGAAAACCATCACACCATGTCTTGCCTCAGCACGGCCGCTGACCCTATCCACAGGTCCCTTGTGCTGCATAAAGTGTTTGCTTCCTTGGGAAGAACTTAATGAAAGTGGACAGTAAATCACTTGATTTCAAGTTTGCATTTGTTTATTTGGCGTCTGATTATAACCTGCTCATTGACCTTGTTTGATAGGTGATGGGACAAGCTCTTAGAGCACTGGCTGAGAGAGAGAGACAAGCTCTGAGAACAGCAAAGGCTTTTAAAACTTTGCAAAAATAAGTAACAGCCAAGGAAATATATCATCATCCCATCCTGCGACTCCTGTCCTGTAAACATGTGTGTGGCTCTTAATCACACTAATAAAAGTGCTGGAGCCAAAGGGAATACCTGAAGGAGAACAAGTTTGCAGGGCCAGGGCTTATTCCTCTAGCTCTGTCAGAGGAAGCTTGTCAAATAAACTGAAGACTGATAGCTGCTATATTTCCCCTTATTATAATCCAGAAACAACATACTTGTCTGAACAAAATAGAAATAAGTCCTCTTTGAGGCTACTCTGTTTGCCTTGACAGCAAGCTTGGGTTTTAAGCCAAGATTCCAGATTGTTTTTGTGAAAACATTTCCACTTGTCTGAAAGAGTATATGTAATGGATATGTGATAGCAGTAATGCAATGCTGAAGTAATCTCGGGAGGACGCGCTCATCTCCGGGGACCCCACGCTGCACCGGGTACTGCACACCAGGAAAATAAAATTGGTATTCTAACAATATGGAGAATGCCTGCGATTTGTACCTCGCAGAAACACCAGCCCTCATTTATAATTCAGCTGTAATGTGTGCTTTCCTTGTAGGAAGTGTTTTGCTTTCGGGAGGAAATGGAAGTGACATTTCTGAAGGCGCTTCTCTGGCTCTGTGCGGGATCAGAGAGCGTGAGGCCGTGGCACTGCCAGCCAAAAGCAGCTGGTGGGATGGAAAAGAGACCACAAAAAAAAACACCTTTAAACTGGAAAATTATTTCCTATGTGTCCTCCCACTCGCTCTGTGTTAAATTTGAAATTCAGTGTCATAAATTCTGCTCGCACAAGAGGAATTAAGACAAGCTGAGGGAAAGGGTGGAAGTTTCGTCCATTTTCAGGGTGGTGAGGTTTGGTGGCCCTTGTCAGCACTGGGAGTGCCAAAGAGAGGCTGTAATAACTCACCCCAGTGCTTTGTGTGAAACTCAGCATCTCTCCAAACCCCAAATTATCCCACAGGATTTAGATCCCTGGATGAGTGGTAGCTCTGGCCTCACATGAGATCCTCCTGCCTCTGGGGTCTACGAAAAGAAGAACTTGTGTGAAGCCAAGAAAATTGATAAAAGAGGGCCCCCCCCTCTCACAGGTGAAAAACAGAGACAGAGGCACTGCAGGGAAGAAATAAACTACATTTTATTAAGAAATGACCACTGGAGCAACTCATGTCATGAATTCTGCACTCTTGGAGAATATTTTGCTCAAGGTAATTTTGACAGAAGCTGCTGGAGTCCTGGGGCTCCAAGGAGGGAGTGTGTGAGGTAGGGACCCACAACTGCCTCTCCCCATGTGCACCCAGTTCTGACTAAAACCATTTGAGCTACAGAATTTCCTTTGCAAACATGGTTTAAAAAACCAACCAGATGACAATTTTTAAATTTCATGGGCACTACCAGTTTTTATTCTACTCGTCGTATTTAATCCTAACAGCACAACCAGAGACGTGAGAGGACAGGTAGAAATATCCAGCAGGCCAGTTGGCACTGACAGAATAAAAGGGCTACTACACCAGCCAGCAAAAAAAAAATTGCAGCAAAGACAGAGTTTTACAGGAGAATGACAGAAGGTAAGATTGTAATGTACCTCATTCCAGTGCATCCAAACAGTATAACATTATTTTCCAGGGAAGTTAATGGGGTTCCCAAATATGCACAGCTGAGGGCAGAATCTGGCCCTGAAGTTAACTATTTGAGTGATGCAAATTTTAAATTTAAGACATGTATCAAAGGTAAGCCTAAGTGTTCAGTCATTTTACACAATCCTGGCACAAGAAAAAGGATTCAATTTTCGAATCTGTCTGTAATTCCAAAAGGGGGAGAAAACAGTCTAAAATATATTCCTTGAAGAGAGATGCAAGTTTCTCATTTATATTCGATCTCGGATGAGATTTGGTAAATGCAGACCCTTCCACAAAGTGAATATTATAGTGAGGCCGTAACACTTTAGTAACACGAATTCATAAGGTGACCCTGGAGACCAACAATAAAACAAAATTCCATAATAGACTTAAATAACAAAAAGGGTTCGGTGTTTCTGTTGTCTCCCCAGATATGTTTCACTCTGCACAGTTTTTCTAGGGGAACATTTTTGGCCTGTTAAGAATAAAATACATTTTCAATCAGCTGAAATCATGAAGCATTCCTGATAGCTGTACATTAGCTTTTTACAGCTGTCTTGGTTTTTATACTGTCTCTTACAGAGCGGATTTCCCCCTCCCCATACCTATAAAAGGTAGGTAAATTAAACAAATTATGAACTATGCAGTGGTTGAATACTTTGTAAAATTGTAGAACCAGCTTTTCAAAACCTTTAATGCTCCATCTCCCAGAGGTGAAATGCCAGCCTCCATTCGGGTCTCTTTCAGTTGCCCTTGCCACTTCAAAATGTGTCTGGAAACAGCTCTGCAGATGGCCTCGTATGTTTTACAGGAAATATTACTTAAACATTGGAAAGGATCGAATTTCTCCTGTTAGGAATTACAAATCTGGATTTCATTTTCTCTCTTTCCACCACCCCCCCTCCGCCTCTCACCCCCCAAACCATGGGAAAAAAATGTGATTGTTACATATGACACTAAGGAAGTACTTGGGATTTTTGGTTTTTATTTAATATACCACTTGTATTGGAAAATAAGGAATAAATCTTGGAAAGGTAACTGGATAAAATAAGTCCTTTTCTTCATATAAAATAGTAGCTAATCGAAAAGATTTCCCAGAAGCATCAAAGTTTTTTATATACAGCAATCTGGAAAACATATTGTGTAAGATTTCTATTTTTGCTCTTATTCTTATGAATGTAAAAGAATAATAAACTTTTCTTTCAGCTTCTCAGGGAGAGTTTCTTAACATTTGAGGCATTTCTTACATATTGACCTTGGTTTATGTATTCTGCAAAGATTCATTAAGCTTAGGGGGGTTCTATTGTCAGGAAAATGGTTAGCATTAGTAAAACACACAATTAAAATAGTAGCAGGTGATGTCAGTTTTAGTAGAGTTGACATTAATGACCTGTTCATAAGGGGCAATTTCCACACTAATGTCATGTTCTTTAAATGGAAAGAGCCAGGAATACACATTTTCCATGTAAAATAACCCTTTTTGTAATTCATTAAATTCCCTTTCCCCCTATATTTAAGTAGACACCTTTCCAAGAGGGAGTAGAATTCCAAATAAAGACATAGGAAATTAAAATCAGGGTTCCCACAACTAGTCTATTTAATATTCATATTCAGGAAAAGATCCATAAACTCTTTTTCTTCTCTTTTATTAACAAAGGAAGTAAACTCCCCTTGACAGTCTACTTTTCCCAGCCGTGCTCCAGAGGCAGTGAGCGACAACTGCCTTTGTTTCGGGATAGAATTAAATATCCTTGTACAGGAGCAGGACAGGGATACACGTGGGAGGAGATTTCTGCTGTGCCCTGCCTGGGGTAACCCATCCCTTCACCTGGATAGAGATGGGATTTCATGGAATAGTTTGGGTTGGAAGGGACCTTAAAATCATCCAGTTCCACCCTGCCATGGGCAGGGACACTTCCCACTATCCCAGGTTGTTCCAAGCCCTGTCCAACCTGGCCTTGGACACTTCCAGGGATGGGGCAGCCACAATCTCTGTAGCCCAAATGTGACCAGAGAGGTTGTGCCCAGTTGTCTCCATGGATGGTTGGATGCAGGGAAAGACAGGCAGAAAGGGCAGGAGTTCAGCACCCTGAAAGGCCACTCTTCCTTCACCATCTCCTTCCAATACGTCCATATCCTGCTTGGCCATTTCCACAGAACCACAGAATCACCTAGGTTGGAAAAGGCCTCTAAGATCATCAGGTTCAACAATTAGTCACTAAACCCTGTCCCCAAGTGCCACATCCACAAGGCTTCTGAACACTTCCAGGGATGGTGACTCCACCACTGCCCTGGCAGCCTGTTCTAATGCTTGACCACCCTTTCAGTGAAAAAATTTGAGTCATTCCACACTTGAGGCTCACCCAGGACCCTCCCTAGCGTGTCTGCTCAAGGAACTCTCCACCAACACATTTTCTGGTGTTGCTTTTCCATGCTCACTCTTTAGAGAGGAAAAGGAGGACATGGTTGGGCAGCTCTGGGTGTGCACTTGTGTCCTGTGACACCAGATACTGCTCAATCCCTGAGCTCCACGGGGCTCGGCAGATGCAAAGGCAGTGGCAGATGCCACTCCAGCCACCAAGCTGGCACCACAGACCAAATGAAACATTTTGCCAGCGAAACAGGATCAGTTTGTCTCCAGCTCCCCATCTTCTCACGCCTCTCTCCTCTGCTGGAAAAACGCATTCTTTATTCAAGTCCGCGTTATTGTCATGGTAATTACTTCAAGGAAACCAGCGCTAGCCTAGCACTGGCTGTCTGTCCGTGGCAGAGATCTGCCAAATAATTTGGCACTGCTCTCTCTAATTGGCAGCCTCTGCCGAAGAGACACCCAAGCCTGAAATGGGGTTGCTGCGGGTCATCCTCTGAGTGCGCTGGAATTTGGCAGCCCGGGTGGAAGCAGTGGCTCCTTGCCCTGGATCTGGCTCCGGCCGCCAGCCGATGCTCAGCCTTTCATGTCACAGCGCTTTTTCTTCTTCCTTTCCCCTAAAAAGAAGGAGGAAAAAACCCACAAAACTACCCACAAAAACCCCACCGAGTGAATTAAGGATAGAGTTTCACCCTTAACTTTGAATCTCTTTGCTTTTGTGCATGTCGCAACCTTAACACCATTTTTTGCACTTAATTGTAAATCTCAGGGCTGCTGATGAAGCAAGAATAAAAATTATAGCGCAATCAGGAGGGGTGGGAAAAGAAAATGGATTTTACAAGTGCACACTTTTAAGAAAAGAAGCCGACCTGAAACATAAATAAAAGTAAGCCCCGGGGACCACACCTCTGGCATTAACTGTCTCGCCACCAAGGGCCATTATGGTACAAATTTAGGGTCAGCTAAAGAGCATTTCTATGGCAGCTGAATATTCAGAGCTGTAAAGCAGCCGTCAATATCACAGCAGTTCAAACACCCGCTGCAAGCCAGCCCCAAGTGGAAGAGGGCCAAGCCCTGCCTTATTAGCTTCCCCCACACTCTTTTAAGTGTTTGACAAGGGAAGAGGAGGTGAGGAGAGGTCACCCTAATCAATGAGTTCCTCATCTACCCCTCGTCCTCACCCGGCCATCCCCACTGGAGTGGGAGAGAACAGCGTGGGTGGGAGCGTGAGGACTGAGCTGATCTGAGTGGGATCACAGTGGGCAGGATCCATAAATACCAAACCATTTACCTGTGTTGGCTTATCCCATCTCATTTCTTCCTCTACTGAGGACCTCTTCTCTCTGAAACTGAGATCCCTGGGCATGTGCTGGCTGCTGTTTCACTCCAGGACAGGGAGATATAAAAGCCGATCCTGCCAGCGAGATGAATTTTGGGATTTAAAGTGCATGATGTAATGAGATCTTTCAGGGGGTGATGATTTCATCCGTTTTGTCTAGACTTTTTACTATGGTCACAGTAATCGGAGGCAGAGAGGGATGAAAAAAAAAAAAAAAATCACCAACACAGTCGGCATTACGGAGCCA
>VXBB01019567.1:233599-248599 GCA_013399915.1 Illadopsis cleaveri | reverse complement strand
TGCTGCCGGGGCTTGGCTGGGAATGCGGTGAGGGGATGGATCAGGATCAGCACGGGGAGCAGGGCTGGAAGTGGTCCCCTGCCACCGCCACACCTCAGGACCTGCCTGAAAATTGGGGCAGGATCCAACCCCCTCTGCGTTCTTCCCTCTCCCAGGGTTGGGCTAGACTCCAGCACTGGAGAGACCTTGCCTTGGAAAGGCCATTGCCTCAATCAGCATTTGAATGACATTCCTAACCTTTTCCTTAAGTTCATTAATCCCTTTGTGTTTTCCAGCTCTAAGACCCTAAGTCAGGATATCATGTAAGCATAAATTTGAAGTTTATGATAGGATTTATGTTTAAATAAGAGCATCTGTTTAAATACCTTGTGAATCAAGGCTCTGGACTGAATTTACGGTCATCTGTGTGGGGAGAGATTGGGGAGGCTTTAAAAAACAGCGGTCAAAATCGATTCCAACCCACAAATCTTGTATCTTCGGAGGAACGCACTTTTGTTAGGAGAGCCCTCTCTAGAAATGTTTGCTGATTGACCCCATGCTCTGAGGTGAGTAAGGCCCATAGCTGTGGGAAGAGATTGAAACCCTGCAGGAGATATTTCCATAAATATCTTTACAGCTTTGGACCTGCAGAATCATGGCTAAACTAGCGCCAAGCCATCACCTGAACCTGCATGGGGAGAGATGGGAGACCTCCAGGGACAACTGGTCTTAATGGCTGCCTCTGCAGAACTCAACAGGGTGTAAAACCCTCCCAGAAAAACTCCTGCCCTCAAAATATCTCCAGTCAGCTTCAGCTTGGATGAGCCTCAGGACCAGCACAACACAAATTTTTAGTAAAGATACTGCACAAATCTGTCCATACCCCCTTGGGATTCCTTGGAAGGACTTTCTCACCAACATGAGAAGAATTTATTCCAAAAAACACCAACTTTTGAACCTGACAGGAGAGAAGGTGCCTTCTAGCAAAGCGTCCCTTTGGTAGAACAGGAACATCTTAGGGGTTCCAAGGTCTCTTCAAAGCCAGGTTGAGATGTGCTGAGCACATCTTCCACACCAGAACCAGTGAACTTCACAGGCTGTTTGCCCCGAATTCTCACCAGCTATAAAACCTCACGTGCACAAAGCTCAGTTTGGAAACGCCTTAACAAAGCACTAAGCATTTATTGAACTTCACATCCTTTAACTGCAGCTGGGAAAAGCTTTCCTTTATCGGCCTGCCCCAGAGGATGGTGGCGAAACCAAAATTTCCATGAATGTAAATTCCAGCTTCAGCTAATTTTGATGACAATGACTTCTCTTCTTTATGAGATGCATAATGAGCCGGACCACGGGCTCGCCAAGAGCCATGACAAGCTCCAAGCATGCCCCAGTGGCTCCCAGTGCTTTCTGTACCCAAGGTTTAAACAGAGAGTGCCTCCAGCCAGCGCACATGAAGAACCGAGCCTGGCGATAGACAAATGACTCTTTTGTTTTACATTCTTTTTTAATTAGCCTCTTTTTAATGACCTGAGTTAATAAGTGTCAAAAGGTGCAAAACACAGCATGACTTCATTTTTAAAAGAGAGCATTTGCCTTTAATCTCATAAGTAAAGCAAGTGCCCTCTTTAAATATCAGCTTCAAATCCAGATATTATATTGTAGGGGATAACAGTTTGCTGTGTATGGTGAATTCCCTCTCCTGCTCAGGCAGCTCAGTTGCCTCAAACCCAACTTACAAACCCACCTGGCGATGATCATCCTCTATTTCACCAGCATCTATTGGAATTTAAATGTTATTTCAACTCCAGCTTGCCAAAGCATTGATTAAAAAAAAATATTTGAAAGCTTATCTGTTTCCTAAAGTTCCCATATCAAGACTGAGACCTGGAGACAAAATTATTTTAAGAAGAGAAAAACCATCAGCTGCAACTAAAAAGGAATAAAGGACCCTGCTGAGAGCAGTAGGATTCCTTTTTTAATTTGCCATGAATTTAGAAATAAGGTTATTTTACTTTTTATGCGTCTATATTTTCCCATGGGCAGCTCATCCCAAAGAACTGGACAAAACCCCTCCAGGTGCCACTTTCCTCCTGTTTTCCCAGAAACCTCCCTTGTGCCTTTCCTCCTAAGATTTTTGTCTCCTCCAACTTGTTATTTTAAAAAGACTTTTGAATTACAAAGCTGAATTAGCAGTTTCCCAGTGAAACTTAGCAAAAGCTGCACAACATTTGTAATTTGTTTTGTCTCCAACGATTATTGAATGTAGACAAATGAGGATTTGCTGTGCAGGAAGCTGCTCATCCCTGGTGAGAAGATGTGCCACTGTTAGATGTCAAGGCATGAGAAAATGTTTCCCTGCACCCCAAAAAACCCTTCTGTGAAATCCAGGGTGCCAAGGCAGGGGAAGCACTGAGGTGGCACCTTCCATGGGCATTGTTCCATCCCAGTGCTGTCCCAGGTTTTTCTCCAAAGGGGGCTGCTAATCATCCTACCACATTATATGTTGATTTTGCAATATAGACCAATTTCCACCAGAGATTACTAAGACATCAGAAGAGCCATTTTCAGCTCTAGCCATGGATAGGCAGCAACCCCAAACTGGAAACCTCCAAATGTAGGGATGGCTTCAAAGTGGTCTTGGAACTGGGTTTGTGGTTCAGTTTCCAAACCAGGGACAGGATTTAAATCCCCACTTCCCAGGGTGAAAACGCAGGAGAGTAATTCACAGAGTCACTCAGCTTCTTTTTAATATTGATCTTTTCCTGCAGCTAACAAAGAGAAAATTGTCTAAATGCTACAGTACATCTACACAGGAACACAGAGATCATAAAATAACACGAGAGCTTTACAACCATCCCAGGCTCTCCGCAGAGCTGCCTCAGATTCTCCTCTCTACCAAGAAATCAGAATTTTGGTAATTTTTATTGCAGATCCATCCCTATGTCATGTGTATTCCAAACATTTGAAAATAATCAGAAACACACCATGAGAGATGGAGTTTGTGTCTATTTTTAAGACAATCACTTTTTTTTTTCTTTTTTTTTGCAATGGAGCTGAATATTCCTGACTTTACTGGGCCAGGGTCATTAAGCGAGAAGGTAAACGACAATAATAAAATTATCAACAGAGCTTTTGACAAGCAGTCATGTGCTTGTAAATGAAATTTATTTAGGTGCCACTCAAAACACTGTAATTAAGAGGTACAGAATGTATTACCAGATGGTTCCTGTTTAGTATCTATTTCCTTTAGAGAACAAGGTGATTAGAGAGAGCACTAACTTGTAACTGAGCACCAAACACCCCACAGGCCCGATCCAGCGCCTGTTGGAGTCAATTAAAAACTCCACTTGACTTTTATGCCACCAAAATCAGGTCCACCCACTATTTATTTCCACAGACACAATATTTTTGGGGTTTTTTTTTTGTCCCCAAGAAACGTTCTTGCAATTTAGCAAATAACTGACACATATCAGTGGATGACATTGGCTGCTCAGGACAGTGACATATTTGCCAATCTTAAATACATCTAATTAAGAGCTTTAATCAGATTCGCCTACATTTAAATAATTAAAAGGTGGCAACAAAAAGGACCTCTGAGTTTCAAGCAGGACATAGAAGTGTCGATATCCCCTTGAACATCAGTGATTCAGGGGAAAGAGACCTTTTATATGCATGAAATAAACTCCACCAGCCAAAGTGAGACTTTGTTGCTCTGTTCTTTACACATAATCTCCATTAATCATTATTTAGCTCTGTAATGTCATGAGGGTCTTGATTTTTGGTGCACAGGACTGAGATTTTCCAAAACGAAGGAAATGGTTTAAAGTACACTGGGAAAGCATAAATTATTTTTATGCAGAAAATGTTTTCCAACAGAAAAATCTTTTCAGCAAAACAATTTATTTTAATGCAGTTACCTGGAGGGGTTGCAGCCCTTGCAAGTCTAAGCAATCCCACTGAAGCCTCTTGTACTTTTCATAAGAAAAAAAAATAGAAAATTCAGTTCAAAAACAATCTCAGTCTTGCAAGGTGGTTATGAAACCCATCAGCTGCACTCTCTTCATAGAATCATGGAATCACTGGATTCTTGGGTTGGAAGGAACCTTGAAGGCCGTCCAGTTCCAATCCCCTGCCATGGGGTTAGATATGGAAGCAGTTTTGAACTACTTAAATCAATGTTTTAATTTCAAAAACAGCTGAAAGAAGGAGCTCAGCCTTTAGCACCAGTGTGCAAAGCTGGGATACTGAAGACCAATTTTTGCCTCTCTTAAAAATTCAGATTCAAAAATACAACTAACTCTGTTTTATGATAATCCATCACCAAGTGTGTCCTTTTCCTACTGGATTTTCTCACCTGACATGGCCTATCAGTGAGGCTGGTCTCCAGTTCAGCTCCCAGTTTCTGCAGGAGGATCAGAAGAGCAGAAGCAGTGCTATTTCCAAAAAAACCTAACACTGCTGAACTTTCAATTTAGAGGAGAATACTCTATTTGTTAGGTACAAGCACAAGTAAGGAAAAAAACCCATAACTGCATTTGTATATATAAGGACAGAGAGGTAAACCAGGGTCATAATTATGTCAAATTAGGTCATGCAAATCATATTTTTTAATTCTATACATTCACTTAAACTCAGATAAAACCCAGCAGTTTTGGGGAGAATCTGTCCTGCACAGTGTTTTGAGTCCCAGCAAGTTTCAATTAGTTGTCCTCATTCCATCAAACTAAATTTAGCCCAGGCATATCAGTTGTGAGTTGTAAACTTTCTTCTTTTTCATCAAATGAACCACATCACGTAATAACTTCTTTTTTCTTTTCAGAGAAACAGAACTGTCCTAGGAATTTAGATTTTCCAAAGGCAGTTTTGATACCGAGTACATTCCCTATTTATTTGTCAGGATAATACCAGGAGTCCTGGTCTGTACGAGACATGGAAACAGCAGAATTTTATGATACAGCACAGGGCGAGGCAGAAACCACCCAGAACCAAATATTTTATTCATTCAGGGATAATTTTTAAATTTTACCAGTTCACTATCACACCACCACGCATTTATAATTAACTCAAGGATTGCTTTTTCCCCACACCAAGCACCCAGAGCATTTAAAAAGCAGTTTTTACTTAAGCTGCGCGAACTCGAATTCCAACCCCAACGATCCTCTCTGCATTCCGAGCACTTTCCCCCCGCCACTGCCACAATTTCATGACGATTATTTCGCAAATTGCCAATGCAGAATACTCAGCTCCTGGTGCCTGCTTTTCAATCGGCACCTCCAGTTTACATTAATTAAGCAGCCTGGCCGGCACCGCCTCGGCTCCGTAAACAAACAGAGTGAGATTTCCAGAAGCCGCGGCTCAAACTCTTTTCTGGAGACCCCTTATTAAGCTGCAGGTTTCTGTTTCATTTGCCTGCCTTTCACTTTAAAGCAGGCAGCAGCCACTGAGAACACAATAATGAAAGAGGTCATGGAGCACCAGTTGTGCATGAAAGATGCGAAAATTTACTGCAAATGAGACAAGAGCAGTAAATTCATTTTTATTCAAATTACTGTCATCATACATTACCACTTCTCCTGTAAACATTGTGCTTCAGACAGTGTGACAGCATATTATTATTTGCGAGATTATACTATTATTAAGCTATTAACATGTCACCTCCTGCTTGAAACAATGACTCAGCTTGGTACTGCATAATAGGACAAGTTAGGGAGACAAGGCGAGGTGACAGAGAGGTTAGTTGTAAGAAGGGAGGCCATGCATAGAGTGACAGCTGGCACTTAAAGGCTAACATTTATTCAAAAGAGCCCCCATAATGAGGATGCAAGTGGCTTTTATTTACATACCGGACCCATCAGCTTCCCGTAAACTAACTCCTTTTCTTTCTGTCCACACAAGACACCCCTGGGCTCCTGGAATGGGCACTGAGGAGCCACCTTTCCCTCAAGATGGAAGAAGTTGGGGAGTGAAGTTGTGTGGACGGTGGCCTTGCTCATGCGGGGAGATCAGCGGTGCTGCCACCCTCTCCCTTCCTTCCAGTCCTAGAGGTTTTATCCCCAAGACCCTGAGAGGTTGCTAACAATTAAAATTTCAGCATTTCTAGGCTTCCAAGGCTTGCAGTGCACGGTGGCAGCATAAGGCAGCAGTGATGAGCTGGTGATTTGCTGCCTCGTGGTGCTCTTGCTGTCCCTCCACCACTCCCCACAGCTCTTCCTCCCCATTTCCAGGAGTTTGGGGGTCTCAGGTAACTATATGACTCTCTCAGCAAGGCTGCACCGGCCCTGCAAACATTCCAAGTTCTTCTTTTGCAGCCCTAAATTAGAGATCAACTACTCTGCCTCGTGCTCTGCTTTATTTTCCTTCCACTTGGATTTGCCCTCCTTTCCCGACCTGTTCTTGATGAAGTTGAAACCTGTTTATGTAAATATTCTTTGCCAAGACTTTGCAGCAATCTTGGGGGGAAAAGAGTGTCATTTTGTGAAGCCAAGTAAACACCAAGCTTTGTTCTAAATTAGTTGGGGAAGTGTCTCGTGAAGTAGAACAAACAGAGAGAGACATCAGCGAGTTACTAATGATCCCTTGTCAGGCGAGCAGGGAAGCTGCACACACACAAGGTTTCCAGGACTCCAAGGCTGCCATTCCCACGTGTGGGATGCAATGAAAGCCACCATGCAAATGACACTCCCTGGGCACAATTCATGCCAGTGCCATTCCAGGGCAAGCCCAGGCTGGAGGAAGGCAACTTTGATATCTGTCTTGAAAGCTTAGGCAAGAGTTACTGGTTTGGGTTGGAAGGGAACTTAAAGCTCACCCCATTCCACCCCCTGTCAGGGGCAGGGACACCTTCCACTGTACCAGGCTGCTCCAAGCCTGGTCTTGGACACTTCCAGGGATCCAGGGGCAGCTGCAATTCCTCAGCCAGGATCACAGGGAAGAACTGCTGCCTAATATCCTAATATTCTCCTTTCTGTACTTTGTATTCTCTCTTTTTATGCTTCTTTTCTGGTTTTAATCTGTCTCTTGTTCCTGCAGAGTAGGACACAGGGAGGTGGCATCACCTCAGGGCCGTGGCCCTGTGTATCTGCTCTACCTGAGAAGAGCACATCCTCCTCTTGCCTACCTTGTGCTCCTTAATCTCTGAACTCCTCTGTAGTACACCAGTGTTGTTGAAATCACTCCAAAATCTCTTTTCTGAGTAAAATAGAAGCTCAACTTCCCCCCACAGCACATCTTGCAAGGTGCCCTCCCACACTGCAGAGTGGCTGAGGCCAAGTGTTCCCCATGTCTGGAATCTGCACAGATTAAAGCCATGTAATAAAAACATCCAAAAAATGGAAGTTTAGACAGTCTGAGCTAGGTGTGCCTCAGTATTTCCAGTTTCCAGGGTGTTTCCATTAACTGGACTGGATGAGGCTCTTTGGGTCTTCCCACCCAGGCCCTTTCCAGTGCAGACAACGTGTCCTCTAATCCTCTGTCATCAGGCTGTGCTTTAGGAGCCGTTAGTGGTTTTTCACATCATTACCTACATATGGAGTCTGCTCCACAGCCTCGCTGCTTTGATATCAGAAACCTTCTCCTAAATTTCTAGCCTCCGTGGAGGTGCAGGTAGCTGGTGCTTAGATGTTGCAGGGCCAATTTTCTCCCAGTGCCCCTTTCTCCCTCTCACTTGAGCACCATAATCGTGCAATTTACCATCAGTAGTCTCAATTTCACCTCTCACTTCTGATAAGCAAGAGGTTTTCTTTTAGTAAATATGCATTTATTTGCCAACAGAGTTTTCCCTTTGGTCACGTCACCCTCATCCATCAGTTTGTTTTTTCAATCTGCCTCGACATGTCTTGTCTTTCCCTGCCATGGACTGTCCTGAACTGTCAGGATCTCCTGACCCTGCTGGTGAAAACGTCCTCGCTCCCCCAGATCAGCTCTCCCAGCTCCTTTGTGGACATGTCCTGGTCAGCAATTACTGTGTTTTATCACACAAGCAGGACTGGTATTGACCTGCTCGTTATTTTAGGAGAATGAAGTACTCAGCAAGGTCATTCACAGAATTCAAAATAGTGCAGAGAAGTTGGAAATGCAGCTTTGTGCTATTGCCTCATCTCCCTAAGTTATCACCCATTTTTTTGGAGCCCTTTGCCCTTTAGGAGGACCCTCCCTGTCCATTTACCATCTCATGGTTATTAAACAACAACAACAACAAAAAATCAGACCTGAGAATCATAACGAGACCCATAGATGGAAACTATTTCATTTGATGTGTCCAAAACAACACTACCTTGCCCCACTAAATCAGCTAAATAAAAGCTCAGGGGACTGACTGGTGGTGTCAGTTTTTAAAATTCCAAACCCTAAGAGATATATGGAGCCCTGGTTCACATCAGCAGGAATAAAGTTGGACAAAACTCGGAATTAAAAAGAGTTTGTGGTTTTTAATCTGGCCAGTAATCGCTGCTCTCGGGCACCACAGCCCAGGGCTCTAACAAAAGATCAGCAAAGGAACCATTAAACACCGAATTTTCCCAGTGCACTGCGAATGCACATATAAACACTGAGTAACCTTAGGCTTAATCAGGGTTCAAAACACAGTTAAGCACCTCTTAAAACACTTTTTTGTTTACACTGCTGCAGCTTAGACTTGCATTTCCTTGCATGGCACCAACCACATTTGCAGGCTTAATTTTTAACCAGGACTGAACAAGAGTGCAAAAAATCGCTCTTCAATAGAAATCAGGATATTCTAAGAGCACGTGAATACCACAAGGGAAAACGTGAGGGGAAAAAAGCCCTTACAATTAGAAAATCAGTGCAAAAACTAAAACTGTTCTTCATTTCCCTAAGCATAGCCATGGATTATTCAGGCTGCAGGAGCAGGAGGATGGCGTGTCCTTCACACTTTCATCAGAATGGCCAACAGCAATGGTTGTCCCCATGCTTAATAGTGCCCTGCTGCAAGTGTGTGTCCAAACACAATGTCTGTTTAAATCCAGCAGCAATAAGGAATAAAAATACCAGTGCAGGTAGCAGCTCTGGTGCAGATAGCAGCAGCATACTGGCTGACAAAGGAATGGTCATTTGGGCCGTGATGACAAATATTTGATCTGATTTATCAAAGAAGTCAATGGTGTCATGAGGCCAAATTAAAACAATTTGTGACCCCCATTCTCCCCATGCAGACATAGATGTGTTTTAAATACACAGAAACCAGCACAGCTTTTCTTTAGGTATTACAGCAACCACGGCAAGGGGATTTTTAATGTTTAATTTTTATACAAACGTCCTCAAGCCCCTCTTATCTGTCAACAGCAACAGAGAGGCGATGGTGGGGATGCACGAGGAGGCTTTTCCAGCTGCCTTTCCCTCCATCCCATGGATTCTGCTCCTCAGGACGGGGAGGGCTGTTAAAGCTGCAGAAGGGGAGTCACCCAGCCCAGCAGTGCCTGCCCTGGCAGGGGGATCTGGTGTGCTCGCCGCTGATTAGACTGCATTATTTCTATTATCCTGTTGGGCTTCCCACTCGGAATTGAGGCACTTGCCCTTATTTGAAACCAGCAGCCACCAGGAGAATTTGCTGATTGCTAATGAGAAAGCGAAGGTTTTGTTGATATCATCTGGGACGTTCTTGCTGTGGTCTGCTATTAAGATCTGGAGCTCTACATAACACACCATATTAAGCAGGCAGTGACTTTATTATGGGATCAGTATAACTTTTCATGTCTGGTGTACTCCTAAAGCCTAGGCTAAAACACCTTTTTCCAGAATATGAAACATAATATCTTGGTGCTAGCTGCATTATTTAAAAAGGGGCAATGTGGTTCATAACTTTACATTTATTGCATACTTTTAAGCCACTTGACCCATATAAATATTACTATAGAGTTGCCCTCAGTTATTAAATTCTTATTGCTTATAAAAAGGGCAACGGGAAGTATATAATCTATAGACTAAGGTGTGTTTTTTTTAAGGGGGAGAGGGAAAAAAAAAAAAAAAAAAAAAAGGAAAAAGGAGGAAGGCTGGAAACAAATGTGTTTTGATCCTGTACATAGCCCTTGAAGTTAAAACCTTTTCCCCCAGCTTAAAGCAAAAAGTCAGTTTATTTAAACTCCAAGAATCAGGTACCCACATAGCAAGTAGGTTTTGAAGTCAAAGTGGAAAGCCCACCTCTTAAAAAAAAACATTTGCAGAAACTTTCCAGTATTTATTCCATCCAAGGCCAGGAAGGGATGGGACAGGAGGATTTTCCAGAGGTCCCACACAGCCCCTGGTTGCACACTCATCCCCTGGGCCACGGTTTGCACACGTGTGGCTGCATGACAGGGAGGACAACACATTAACATAGGTAATTTTACTTCAGAGTTGCTTGGGGCAGAACCTCTAGACCTAGAGGTTACTGCTGTCAAAGTAGGACCTTTTTCTTGCTGTCACTTCTTTCAGAGATGAAGGGAAAGATTTCCCTTAGCCTACAGCATTTAGCGTGCAAACGCTCCACCACAACATTTTGAAACTATAGAAATCATGAAACCAGCCTGTGACCTTCCATTTCAGTGACAGTACAGGAATCCCTTGAGCAGCGGAGGCATCCTCTGATATTTGGAAAAGTGTCATGTTTTCTTTACAGAGAAAACTGTCATATTGTTGTTGGCATAAAATACAACACTTCCTGGAGTTGTGATTTCCTTGTTTGCTACAAAATGTCACCTGGGCAACTGACATGTTTTTGTTTTGCTTAGAGCAACTTCCCACTTATGATATTCAAATCGAGTTGATATTGATACCTTAAGCTGTGCTGAAAGGAGCAGCAATTACAGACATCTGAAATTCCTGCAGAAAAAGGCAGTTTAGCTAAAAGACACGGACCCTCCCGACAATGGCAATCCGGCTGCAAGTTAAACACAACCCTTACATAATTTGCAGCCTATTGATGTGCCAGGCAGTAATTCTCCAGCAGGAAAAAGTCTCGGCAAGAAGCAGGCACAGATGAATGAGATGCTTCCCCTAAATAAGCAACGGAGTGTTCACTGGAAAAGAAAAAAATAATAATAATAAAAGAAAGGAGGGGAGGGGAAAAAAAAAAGAAAAACAAAATGCTCAGCCTGAAGCAATAAGTGGAGCTGACTAGAAAAGTACGGGGCTTTTAAATCATCCCTGCGCTCACATTTTGCAGCACTAAAGGATTTTAATCTCAGCCAGCATAGACTTATTCCAGCATTGCTTTTTTGGGGACAACTTTAACCTTTGGGTGGGTAGGATTGCTTGGTTTTAAATACCCGTGGGGTTTTTTTGGCATTACATAAATTGAGAGCAGTTATATTTCTATTTTTGAATGTCTAATTTTTCATTTCTAATTTTGAACACTGCAAGAAGCAACATTGCCTGAAATTAAGGGTGCTGAGACACGTCACTTTTTTGCACAGTTAAAATGAAGAAAATCATATTTATGTTCAAAAAAACACCAAGTGCTTTCAAATAATGAAAAATTAAACTTTTTAATTACACAACCCTGTCGTAGTTAGGAAAGTTAAATCACCAGCTGAAACCATGAAATCTGAGGCAGCAGATGATCTTCAAATTGTGTTTAGTAGATGAGTGTTGGAACATCTCAGAATATTTAATATTTTCTCTGAGATTTATTTGCTAAAGGTGTTTTAATGGAAAATGAAGGGAAAAGTGTTCACCTTTGATCTGGGCAGAGGAAAGAGAGCTGTGTTTATTGCTTTCCAGTAAGTACTTAACGATGCCAGTTTTGACATGTGGGTGTAAAATATAAACAAACTTAAGTACACACATGGAGATTTGTATGTCTAGATATGTTGATCTCTGAGTATTACAGAGATATTTTCTGTATGAGCTCTGAGAGAAGCTACACAGATGCACAAACAATAATTACTTCTCCACAGAAACAACAAAAAAAATTCTTTCTAAGGCAAAAAGAGCCTATTGTGTTTGAAGTTGCAACAGCAAAAAAAAAAAAAAAATACACATACAACAAACCCACATCCTAAAATTGTATCTATTTAGCAAATACTCTGCTTCATTTAGGAACGCTGCCTTTTAAATGAATAAGCAAATTTTTAACAGATTCGCACGTTTTGTAAAATATGTCAAACAAACTAAAGAGAAGGTCTCCTAATTACTCATCAAACAGCCTGCAGTCAGCAGGGAATGCAGCCGCAGTGATATGTTGCACTAATGTTAGGGCAGACCCGAAATATTTCCTCTTGGAAAATAACAACAGCAGCAGCGGCGGCTTTTTCTTTTCTTCTTTTTTTTATTAAATGTCTACCGCAGCTAATTGGAGAACATGCAGGACTGCTTCCTTGTTGAAATGTGGAATTGTGTTAGAGCCCTTTTGGTAGGAGCAGGAGAAAAGTCCCCATCAGGCATATTAATGCCCGTTCCTTTTAACAAAGCTGCTCCCTGCTCTCGGCATTGGAATTCATTTGAAAATAAGAATACTGTGGAATTAGTGGCCTTCCTTTCACAGGCAGGATGATGTTATCTGATATTAGATATATACAGATTTTGCTGGCAGGGTAATCAGAGTGAAATTCCTTATTCTTGGGTAATTGCTATAACGCAAGGCCCTCTTATCCTGCTCTCCCTCCTCAGCCAGAACTCTGAGTCACTTCAGTTTTTTTTTCTAGGCAGCAGCTCTGGCACAGTTTGTAACTCTTCATGTCTCCCCTAAAGGGAGCAAGAGATGTTTGGCATGTCCCCAGCACAAGACATTTTAAAGGTGTATTTAAGATGTGTGTGTGTCTTCCAGAATTAAGGGTAGTGAGTAAAGGTTTGTGAAAATCCACAGCCTAAACTGGTCTGACCCTCATCAACTCCCAGCCTTGCTCCTCTGGCTATTGGTAAATTTAGAGAGCACAGATTGCCAATCTGCAGTCATTTACATTGAATAATTAATCTGATGTGCACCCCAATAGCAGCAAACAGAATTAGCCTGATAATTTCGCTGCGGCCCAGAAGAGAATCCGACCCGTAATTTCCACCCTGCTCTGATTTATTCTGTAATTCATATTTCTAACAATATGCAATCCATTAGCAGTACAGAAAAGCACACAGTAACTACTTGGGTGGACTCAGGATTCTTGGGTCGCTCACAGACAGATGGCTTGGTTTGTGATGTTTCTGGTTTATTTTCCCCCCGCACTTTGCTCTCAGTTCTGTTGGAACCAGTTTACTACTTCCATAGGATTTTTAAGATAAGTAGAAGGATTATTGGTCACATTCATTCAAATTTATCATGAAGTGGGGCCGGCTTTGACTGCAGCTCGTTATTTGTTGCACCTCTCTAAAGTGGAATATGTTCAGGACACGCTCCCTTCAAATCTTTGCAGAGAGGAAAACAGTCTCAGCAGAATCTGCCTTCACATCAGCTCCTGGAGGGTCCTTAAATAACTTCTCTCCAACGTGGCAATATTTCAATATCTGCTAAGAGATCCTTGTTAACAGGAGGGACCCCGGATCTCATAACTGGGTTTTTATTACAAATCCCAGGGATGTTTGCTCTATAGATACAAAAGAAAACTTCTGCTCTCTTGACTTTTTTTAAGGTAAATGTTTCAGGGGTAGTGTTTTTTAAACTATGTATATTTGGTAAATGCAATTCCCTGCCTTCTCCTAGCAGAACTTTATTTTCTTCCTTTATAGTAATATATAGATCTGAAATTCCAAGGGTTTCTGGTGCTTTTCAGCTGTCACCTCAAGTCAAAATCATGGAGCTCAGCTATAAAAAAAAAATTGTATATAATAAATTTAACTTGACCTAACTGGAGGCTTTTAAAGCAAACAGGTATTTTTGACATTTAAAAAAGAACATTACTACGACTGTATTATCCATGTATCTCCTTGCTGCTATTTATCCCACAAAAATGTGTCCTGAAGTTCAGTCCCTGCTCATTTCAGCAACAGACGGGCATTTCGGGCACTTGGTTAAAATGGAAAAGACACTTTGCAACGTTTCGGGTCATAAACTGAGCCCACTGAATGTGATCTCCAATCCCACCTCTGTATAACCACGGATATTGTAGGAGAGTGGAGGACTCCCCCGTTTTTGCAGCATCCCACAAGGTCCTGAGCCACCCCTGAGCCCAGGGTCCGGACCAGCCCCTGCTCAGCGCCTACCGGGCGATTTCCCCCACCCAGCTAAACTTTCCTACTCCAGTTCAAATTTAATCAAATTTTTTTGTTGTTGTTTTGCAGCCTTTTGTAGATTGAGTCTTTTGTTAAGAAAAGGACGTCTTGTTTCCCAAACACGGCGGAAGGAATCGCTGGCATCAGAGTGCCACCAAAAGGCGGCGGAGGAAATCGGCAGGCAGGCGCTGACCTTTGCAGAGACAGCTAAGGTTATGCACATAACATTTGCTTGTTTACTTTGCAAAATAAGCAGTGAGTTGGAAACTCCGAGCTTAGCAAGCGTCTCGCTACACCTGAAAAGCAACACTGACAACAACAGCAAAACCCCACGGTTGTTGCCGGGTTTTGCTGTTGGTGTGGATTGGAAGCTGTTTCCCGTTCCCCTCTGTATCTATCATGATGCAACTTTAATAACGTTAGCCAAGACTGCTCAGAAAATCACAGCTGTAGCTGGAGGCGAAAGGAAGAAAGAAAGAAAGAAAAGAAAAAAAAAAAAAAAGGGGAAAAGAAGAAAAGAAAGAAAGAGGGAGGGGGGGGAAAAAAAGCTAAAATTAGGAGCTTCTCCCAAGCCTCACCTAGTGAGCTGAGTATTGGCTTATGCGTGAGAATAAGCAAACGAATCGATCGCTGCAGTAGGTTGATGGCTACTGGTCGTTTTGATGGATATGATGGTAAAAAAAAAGTCCAGATTGGTTCACAGTGGACCTCAAACCATGTCAGCTAAAACCAAAGAGACAAAAAAGTGACAGCTGCGGAGAGTACACTGCAGGCAGTCAATGGTTCCTGTGATTTATTGTTCCATCTGCCTTGCCGCTGTGAGGACAAGTTCCCCCTGATTTGGTTAAAATGAAAAGGACCTCAGAGAGCACAACGTGTTTTTTG
>VXBB01019567.1:196664-226728 GCA_013399915.1 Illadopsis cleaveri | reverse complement strand
CGCCCGCCGCTCCAAACCCCGGCCCCAGCCTCGTCCCACACTCTCTGTCATTTCATGTCTTTATTTAAATACAACATCAGGCGTTCGTACAATCGTCTAATTTAATAAATATGAGGAGGGGAGGTGCAGTTAGAAGTGTTGCTTTGTTTCAAGAATATTAAAAATAACCTTTAGTTTTAATGAGATTTTTCTCCCCCCCCATCAGTTTACACAATTTTCCAGATGCAAAATGAGCTTTTGGCTGTAAAATATTTTATCACATTGTCTTACACAATAAAGATTAGATGTTTTCGCTCTCTCTCAACTCCACCGCAATTATTTTTTAGTGTTTGCAAATCATAATATCATTTAAAAACCATATTTTATACCTCATCTAAAATACTTTTATAGCAGTGTGATGAAAAAAACCCAACACAACATCTATTTAACTACTCTTTTTAAGTGGCTGTAATATGCTTTGGTATAATTTCCCAGAAAAAGGCACAGCTAAAAAAGCTTAGCTGTTCTTGAAAACAAATCTCCCAAGAAGCATCTTTGCAAAAAATCCCCAGAATTGAATTCCCCTGGCTGAAGAGCCCAGAGAGCCTGAATATAAAAATAGTAGCCCTGTCATTTCACATTCATTAAGTGTGAAACTCAGAAATTAATAATGTAAAAATATGCTTTTTAATTAGTCTTACATTCTGCCCAATGTACTTAAATGGGATCAGCAGCTCCCTAATGATTTTTTTCTTAATAAAGTATTAGCCTGTGATGCACTGGGGTTGACAGGTATGATAAACTGGAAAGTACTTTTGGAGGCGTATGAATGATACCAAAATAGTACTCTCCCATTTAAATGTAATTAACATCAGGGAGCAATATTACAAGAGCAGAAGCCTGCAAGATTTTTATTTCAGGGTATTTTTTTTTTTTTTCATTTCTTGTTTTATGAGTAGTTTGATGATTGCAGCAGTGATTTTATAATTTAATTACCTTTGTTGAAAGCTAAGCTTTTGCTAATAGCAGGTCAACAGGATCATAAAGCAGCCTTCAAAAATATTAAAAAGGAGGTAAATCCCCTTAGCTAAACCTACACAATAAGAACGCGGATGCGCATGTGTGGATGCAAAAGATTTTATGGATGTATGGATATACAGGCTCTATGCCTGTTCCCCTGTTATTTGTTTACTATGTTATTGCAAATCAGTATTTACTCTCCAAAGGGCTCTGTTANATAATAATAAAAAAGAAAATTCTGGAGAAATCCATCTGACACACCCTGCATTTTCCCAGAACCAATAGGGCTGAGGAGTGAAGCTGCTCACTTCAGAATTCTCAGTTCCACCACCCCTTCCACAAACACTTTGCACTTTTTTTCCATTTCTAAAGGAGCCGACTCCATACCTGGAGATAAAAGATCACTGTTGACCTGCACTGCCTGCGCAGGAGTATTCCCTAACTTATTTATATGCCAAATGTCACTTGTGTTTACTGAAGAATTTCTTCTCATATCTCCGAGTCACAGCACTCCCCTAAGATGCACTTGCCATAGGGTAAACAAGCAGGGAGGAGGGCAGAATTCCTGGCTCCCTCCTTCCCAAATCAGAGGCACCTCCATGGGCATCACCTTCCCGAGCACACCCTGACATTTCTCTGCTTGCAGACTGGTAGATGGATGGGTTGAGGTGCCAGAAATGGCTCAGGATTCATGGTGGCACTGGGGACGTGACTCCATGTGCCTCCTGCCCCATGTTCAGTGTCTCTTCTCCACCATGGTTCCAAGTTGGAATTAAGGGAAATATGGAGCTGGCTAACCTAACCAGGAAGAACCATGGTCAGACCACAGATAATGAAAGGGACTTGTTATTTTCATACTGGTTTTCATTTGGCTTTGAGAAAACAGTCAATCCAACAAACAAACAAACCACTTTTTTTTTTAATTTTTTTTTTTTTAAACTCACTCTTCCATTACAAACACATCCTCCAAGGCTGATCCTGGTTCTGAATATCCCAACTAAACTGGAAGGTCTTAGGCCAAGTGAAGCACTCATCCCATGGCCAAGGTGGGGTCAAACATCAAGGTACAGTCATTCAGAGGGGGTTCAGGTTTAACATCAGGAAGGATTCTTCATGGAAAGGGTCACCAGGCATTGGAATGGGCTGCTCAGGGAGGTGGTGGAGTCCAAGGAACAACTGGATGTGGCACTCAGTGCTCTGTGCTGGGTGGCAAGGTGGGGTTCAGGCACAGCTTGGACTCGATGATCCTGGAGATCTTTTCCCTCCTTACCAATTCTGTGATTTCCAATGAATGCAGTGCCACACTGTTATCCCAAAGATATGGAGTCAGGGGCTCAGGGCCCAAATGGCAGCACTGCCACACAGGAATGCAGCTGCATCACTCCAGCACATCCATTTCTCCTGCTTTGGTAACTTCCAACGTCCTTTAAAAATACGATCATGAAATGTCATTTCTTTCCTATTTATCTTGGCGCTACAAAACTGCCCAACTATTGGCTATACGTGAGCTCTTTTATAATATTTTTCCAATCACAAACACCATTCCATTGCTCCCCAGGGATGCCCGTGATGGATCTAGCTATCTATCTATTTACGCGTTCATGAATCAAATCATCGGACTGGAGAAAGTTTGGATAATCTACAGCTTTCATAAGATTTCACCCAGCTTACACTTCACAGGGGATTTCCAGGAGCGTGACGTTGTTTGCACCCCTCTCCTCTTTCCCCACGTAATTTACTGCGCTCACCCCAAGATCCAAGCTTAGAATGAATGTCCAGCTCCCAGCCTGCAAAGGGAGTTTTCCAGGAGTGGGGATGTTTTAATGGGCAGCTGAATCAGAAACTAATCATCTGAACTGCCCTCATGGTAAACACGCGCTGGAAATTTTATTACAAAGATATTTGGGGTCTTCCTGATGGAGAATAAAAGACAAATAATCGAACTTATTGGAAAATATTTACATGGGGCCACACAGTGCAAACCTTGGGAAAGCTGAGCAGTATTTGCTCAGAGGAATAGCCCTGGTGCAGGCAGAGGAGTGGATACTGCTCAGAGTCCAGGGAATTGGAGGGAGTTTGTCTGAGTCAGACACGCTGGCGATGGCCCCACACTGGGGCATCATAATGCTTTAATTAATTAATGTCTGTAAACTGTTTGGTGATCTTGGGATGAAAGGAGTTCTGGAAATGCCAGGTATTCTTGAAAATTAATTACTCCAGCCTTCCCCCCAAATCTTGCTAAACATATTTCATTTTTTAATCTATCCCACTGCTTTAATAAAGCTTATTGCAGAATTATTTTCTGCTAAATATTAAAGGGGAGAAAAAAGAAAAGAGGGAATCTTTTAAGCAGAGGATTGGGCTGTAGCAGAAGAGATTGTACAAAAGTCAGATTTTGTGGGGACAAAGTCTCCATGTGTGAGGCAGGTGCAGGCAGAGGACACCATGGGGAGAATGGGCTCAATCTGTGTGTCCCTCTCGATGGCCAAGCCAAGACCTGGCATTCACGTGGGGCTGCAGAGCCCCACTCCCATGGGGAAACAAAGCTGTGTGAGAGGTAGGACCAGTGTGAGGGATCCAAGGACAGTAGGGAGTGTTCCAGCCACCGCCACGTGTTGGCAAATCAATCACACTCAATGCTATTCATCATTCCATCACAGCAGACAGAACATGTATATTATTTATACAAGTCTGAAATCATTTGGTGTTACTTACTGAAGAGTCACCTTCCACATTATCATGGAGTAAAAGTCCTGGAAGAGAATCCGTGTCCAAATCCCACCAGGCACACTTGAGATATGGTCTAAACAATAAACCACAACAGATAAAATAGACATTATTATAGTTTGGGGGTTTTTTTCAGTGCTGCAGCTTTCTACACATGAATTTTAATTTATGTAACACAGCAATTAATGTTTTTGTTTATTTATAAGGGCTAGGCCTATGGTCTGGCTTGAGTGTTACATGACTCTGATAGATTTGGAGCATCTTTCAACTCTTGTTGGGTCAAATCAATCTTTCTACCTCTGCAAGCAGAAAAAGCCAGTGTCTGACACACATCTCCTAAGAAGTTCAAGGGGAAAATGGAAGGAAAATGTCCCAGTGAAATTTTATACCTCTAAAATGACCCTTACTCTGTAGCCTGCAGAGATGTGGGCCTTGGAATGACATGTCTTCTCCTGGAACATCCCACCCCATTTCCCTTGGAGCCATTTGAGCTTGCTGGGATAAGGAAACAGCTGTGTCAGTAGGGTGTCCATGGTTACTCCAGCAAGAGCAACCACCAACACTGACCTCTAGTCCTTCTCCTTCTCCTTCATCACAATACATCCTCAGTCATGGATGAATGAAAGTGGGAACTTCCATCCCACTCCTTCAACTTCTCCCCACAAATTCTGAAAAAGATGAGGCCCTTCCTTACGATAGTCAGTCAAATCCACAGGTCAAGTGTCACCTATCGCCAATTTTCCACAGAAAAACGCACATTTTACCAAATCTTCCTCAGGCTACTTCTGAAACTGAACAGCAGATGGGGCTACAGAAATCGTCACATTTAAAAAAAAAATATGAAAACCAGCCTTTTACATTCTAAAAAGCAATTTATTCTACACCATTTCAAAAAATAAATAGGATTCTCCTTTTCTGTTTTAAGACATCAATGAATCTGTCGCATAATGGGCTTTTGTAAACCGATTATCCTTGATAATCTCATTAGCTGAAATTATTTTACTTTTCTAACATGGTAGATTTTTAAATACCTTTTATTTCAGATCCCTCTGGGCACGTTGCAGCAAAATTTACTATTAAGCAAAATAATTATCTCAAACCTTAATGCTAAAAAGTAGAAAAATAAAATAATTACAATCTAAGGGCAGATATTAGAACAGAGAAAGTACAAGGAGGAAAAGAGAAATTTCCACGGGCAGGCAAATATCTTCTCATTATTAATAAATAAATCATGCTTGTTTTCCTAGGAATGTGGAGACACAAATAGTGCTTGATGCAAATGACAAGGTTTGTGTTGAGGTGTGTTTTGCACCTCCTGTGGCGGCTTCATGCTTGGGCAGGACAATGCACTTCCACCTCCTACCAGCCAGGAGCTGCATCACCATCTTCCCACCCAGACCTGTGCAATTAACAAATGTGAGTTGTTTCAAAATCAGCTTAAACCTGTTTTTTTTTTTTTTTTGGGGGGGGGTGGTTTGTGTGGAAGTTTGCAGCTGTAATGGGATTATGGTGTCGGCAGAGGGAGGGAAGTTTGCAGCTGTACTGGTTCAGGGGGTAGGAAGCAGCTGTTAAAATAGAGGACTAATGGTGATTAATTCTTATTATGTGTTTGAAGATCTCACAATGAGTTCAGGAACCAAACCCTCCTTCAGGGAATAAATTGAAGGAGGAGGATTTAAAAAGAGGGAAAATAGAAGGGGAATTTTAATGTACATTTGGCCTAAACGGCCTGGTCTAAAATCACTTTATTAATATTTAAGTAAAATTTAAATCAACATTATTAAGACAAAAAATATCTAGCCTAGGAAACCTGTAATTCCTGCATATTTACACAGAATGGGAGATCACCTGTGTTTCCTCAAAAACACACATGCCAGGACCAGCAGGGAAACATCCTTTCAGCTTGTAGGGGATGGCTGTGGCAGGGGAGAACCTCCTGATCCCCACAGCCCTTCCCCAGCAGCTCCAAGCCCAAACCACAACGGGAAGAGGTGGGAAGACACCCCATCCCAATTCTGCATCCACCACTACAGTGAGGGATGATGGCAGTGACAGCGATGGGGAGGAAGCAGCACAAAGAACTCAACCTGGGCTGGGCTCAGTTTGCAGCCTCTGGGGCACCTACTGCATTTCCCAGTTCCAGGACAATTCACATCAGAGCCAGGTTATTTGTTGCAATATTGTGGCCGGGTCCTACAGCCAGTTTGCAGAGGTCTGTGATGTGCTGGGTGTGCTGGGGCTTCCCCAGAGCACAGCAGGTGAAAGATATGAGATTTCTATTTATATACCGCAGCCTGGCCAGGAGAGTGACAATTGAACAGCAAAGGTATGGAGAGAGAGAAGCAGCCTGAAAAGGCAGGCAGGGCAGGAAAGGTTTCTTGAATCCCTGGGAAATGGTGACCCAGCACAGGCTGCAGCAGGGTCCTCAGAGCATCCAGCCCCTCTTCCCTGGGGAACTTCCCCCAGCTCATCCATTCTGCACTTTGACCACGTGAAATGGCTCTCAGGGCCCTCCTGAGGACAAGTGAATGAAGGAGGCAAAAGTAGAGAAGGTGAAAGCAGCATCAGGGCAAACTCCAAGATCTGGAGTTTTGTTATTCAGTCAAGGTTTTAATGGGGATTAATCAAATATCACACATGCAGAGAGATTTCCATGAATTATTAGAGGGGAGAAATGGGTGGGAAAATGAACAAAAAGCTAAACTTTTTTTTTTTTTTATGTGAACTTTTCCTTTTTGAGCTTAAACTTTGAGATCATACTAATCTTTTCAAAGCTCAAAGAGATCACAGAAAGATTTATTTCAGGACCAAAAAAGAACTTCCTCTACCGAAATACCTCTGCCTGTGATTTTCTTGTTTCCACATTTTTAAGATGTTTTGTTTTCCAAATATGAAAGAATTGACAACAATAACTCAGGACTGTACACCAAGAGCACCACAAAATCCTGCCTTTCACATGGCTGCAGCATTCCCAGCAGAGCTGGTTAGTAAATGAAGCCATTCCTTCTAGCAGCAACTGATAACTTGGAGCTGATGATGTAGGTCAGAGACATCTGAAGTAAATTATACCCCTCACCACAGGAGCAAGGGGAGCACTTGGGACATGGAGATCGTGTGGATTCCATACTGGAGACCAAAATACACGTTTTTCACTCATAGCTGCTGCATAACCAGATACCTCACTTTGGTTATTTTGCACCCAAGTCTTCATGGGTCAGTGATAAAGTTTAGGGTGGATTTATGGACTGAGAGCCAGAGACAGGAAAGTGGAATAGGATGGGGTTTAGGTGCTGGGTGCTCTACCATAGGGCCCTAGGAGCAGCCCAGATGCCCAGAAAAATACAAGATGGCCTGAAAACTCCTGTGAGTTGGTTTGCTGCCTTTGTGGGAGGCTTGGGTTTCAGCAGTGTGTCCATGTTATAATTAATAAGCAATTTCTGTTTGAATGGCGTGTTTTGTCTTCCTTTGAGCACATTCTCTGCAAAGACAAAGATCAAGACAAACCTACTCAGAACACAACGAAGATAAAAGGGAATCATAAAAAGAGACAGACAGAGGAAAAGAAAGAACAAGGAAAAAGAGAAGACAAAGAACAGGGAGACACCAAAGAGGACACAGAACAAAGATAGGCAAAATGAAAAGACAAAGAAAAGTAAAGAAAAGAACAGAGATGATAGAGCACCACAAAATATGCAAGAGAGGCACAAAAGGGAAAAGGGGGGAAAACAGTGACTGAGAACAAAGGGCAGAGAACAGAGCAAGAGCAGAAACGTACAGGAAGGGAGAAAAATGGGAGAGAATTCAACCAAGATGAGGCGTGAAAAACAGCCCAAAGAACAAGCAAAAATAAACACAATGAGGAGAGAAAACAGCTAATCATCTTCTGATTTGCATTAAAAAACAAGTCATGGGAACAGAGGCTCAGCGACAGAAATGTTGACAAGTTGAATGTCAAGATTTCTCGTGTCCTCTAAATTCAGTCAGCCCGTCACTCCTTATGAAACTGGCTGTGGGAGAAGGGCAATGGGAGCTGAAGGATTAGTGCCTGGTGTGGAAGGAATAGCAGGAACCAGTGCTGGCTACAGAAGCAATTTAGAGCGATGTGCTTGCAAGTAAGAGATGCCCAAAAAAACAGCCAAAAATCCCTTTTTAAAAACAGGAGATCCATTCCCATAGTGAACCAAGAAAAAGCTCATCCTATTACTTTTGCAGCTTTGCAATAAAGGAGTGGCAGAAATTCTGTATGTACAAGCGTACATGTTTAATTTAAATATTTCTGTAGGCAGGTTTAGGTTGGATTTAGGGAAAGGTTCATCCCTCAGTTGGTGCTGAGCACTGCCCAGTCTCCCCATGGAATGGGCACAGCCCAGAGGCTGCCAGAGCTCCAGGAGTGTTTGAACACAGCTCCCAGGGATGCCCAGGGTGGCATTGTTGGGGTGTCTGTGCAGGGACAGGAGTTGGACTCAACAATCCTGATGGGTCCCTTTCAACTCAAGGAATTCTCTGAGTCTATGAAAAATCATATTTAAAAATATCAGCTTTACTGAAGCAGTTCATTAAAACCCAGCCGCGGCAGAAACGCCAAGAGCTGTGGGTTTTGAGCTGGCCAAGACAGTCTGTATGGAATTTAACTGGAGAGGCCACAGAGGCTTCAGTCCTGCTGCAAAAACTGCACCAATAAATCATTTCCAAATCTTGACAATGGGCAAAAAAATAATTTATAAGAGGTACAGAAGTTCATGGTGAACATGAACACTCTGGAGATTTGTGCATGTTACAGAAAGGTATAAAGGGCTGGAGGATTCTGGGGTTTCCCTGTTGGCAAGAACAGCAGAAGGACACCAGAATGATGGAGACAAGCCAGGCAGGGAAAAGTTGAGGCAGTCCCATCCCTGGAAGTGCCCAAGACCAGGCTGGATGGAGCTTGGAGCACCCTGGGATAGTGGAAGGTGTCCCTGCCCATGGCAGGGGTGGGACTGGGTGGGCTTTAAGGTTCTTCACATTTACAGGAACCCCTTACCTCCTTGATGGCCCATTGTGTTTCAAAGTAGAGGTGATGGACTGGGAAGAAAATGTCATTTTTCAAATCTAAGACAAAAAACTCTGATTTTGTAAGACACACTTGGAAGAAACTCAAAAGTTGCAGGGTCTGGTTTGGTCTCATCAGACCAGATGGGATCTCTGGATCTGGTCCTGCAGACATTTCAAGGCCTAAATTAATGGATCTGTAACAATAAAATGAAGTTCTCTTCCAGGTTTCTTGTAGACCAAGGGAGGCTCTGGAATTTCATTTGCCATACAAATGTGGGATTGTACAACAGAAGTTTCTTGAGCTGCCACAGCTTTCCAAAACTGATCCTTCAAAGAATTTGTTTTATTTTTCTTACTGAAACACTGCTCTTAATCCACATACAGGACCTGCCAAGGAGGCCTCAACTACCACTGATTTTATGTCTTTGTCCCTGATGCAGTACGTTGTCTGTTATTTTATTGTTAATCATTAAGATTTCTATGGAATTTGATGTTACTAATACACAGATCCATCCTCCCTGACATTCCTCATCTCTTGCTGGCAGCACAGAACAACTGGTGTGCACTGGGTTAAATGCTTCCCATGCTGCTCCTTGGTTATATTTTATTTACCAGGATTTCTATAATGTGCGATATTTTTTTTTTTCCCTTTTGAGATTTCCTCATTTCTTTCAGAACACTTTCACCTTATTTCCGGGCTGCTTTTCCCCAAGGGGCAAAGTGGAGGTTCAGAAACTTCATGTGAACTTCCTGAAAAAGAAACAGATCACCTATTAAAGAACACAAATGGAATGTGCTGTGAATATGGTTTAATATGTCCCAAAGAAAGAGCTGGCTCTAGTCACAACATCAGATCTAAAATTCATTGTTGTACTCAGTTTATTAATTTAATAATGTATTTATTACTTATGATTTTGATGGAATAGATGGAATTCTATTTCCATTATTTGATTCAGGTTAATCAGGGGATAATGTGCTTCTTTTATACGCTCACCTAAAGACTCCTCAGGTGCTCAACACTCATGTCCAGAACTGCAAATCAAATCCCTTTCTGTCCTGCAATTATGCCTATTTCCTTCCAAAATTATAATCTGTTTAAAATCTAAGGTTAATATTTGAACTGAAATAGTTGCACACAAACAAATTACATCTAAGGTAGAAAAGTTTTTGTGGAGCTCTGGGCTTTCAGGTGCTTTCACTGCTTTTAAAAGATTGAAGTGGTTTTGGGGATGTACCGCTGCCCCTTTGCCCCAAAACTTCACTGGAGACATTGCTGCTGGCCACTGGATGTGCTCATCCTATCACTCCAGACCCTGGGAAGAACAAATCTGCCAAAGGTCCTGTAGACAACACCTGTGAAGAGGTGAAAAACAATTCGTTGTGTCCTCAGGAACTTTTTGGTTTGTTTGGCTTCAGAACAGTTTTGATATTATTTTATTATATTATTTTGATATTATTTAACTCAGGGATTGTGAACTTACCAAATCTTCAGTATTCCTGTATCCCAGCACCAAACTTGTGAAGCTGAATCACTGGTTTCCTTGGAGAACAGCAAATACTACTTGCAAGAGGTGATTAAAGTCAATTCAGAATATGCAAGGTGGAGGGAAAAATCAGAAAATCATAGAATCATAAAGGAAAATACCTCTAAGATTACCCAGTCCAGCCCATGACAAATCATGTCCCCAAGGACCATATATACATGCTTTTTAAAAGAGAAATCAGAGAAATGAGATTTTCATGCCAGCTGACTTTATTCTACCCAAGAATATTCCCAGTGTCACTGGTACTTGATACAAGGCCTTGTAAGATCTGGTTGGAAGTTCCTTTTAGCACTTTTTATTAAAAGGACACTCCACTGTCTGAGTCTCCATTGCTACAGTGCAAGCTTGGGGTGTCTGAAATAAATAAAGCTAAAAAATCCAACCCTAACAGGCTTGAAACTGGAATAAACAAAAATAAAAAAATATGCCACAGCCTGGGGGTATTTCCAGAGACAGAGAGAGGAACAGAGGCAGCTCTTGGACACCCCAGGAAAACAGAGAAAACAAATTGTCTCCTCAGCATGTTTAAAGTCAATTTTCACTCTCTGTTTTCCAGGGTTTCCAGAGGTCAGAATGAGCATGCTCCTCCAAAACCTCTTCAGGCCCCATTCCCTTTAGGATATGTGAGGATCCACAATCCTGCAACCAAAACTTCTCCATCTCACCTGAAGATGACATGGGTTCTATAGCACTTACAATGTAATGAACCCAGGGGATAATCCCACACCTCCAATATTTGTGGCAAAAAATACCTAAATCCATAAATATGTGCTTTTTCTTTTCTCTTTTGCTTCGTTTTTCCACGACAAAAATGAACGCCATGGGGCAAGCTGCCCTTCTGCCTTTGCGGGCTTAGGAAAAGCAGGGGGGAACGGGCTGAGATGCAGGGGTGTAATTTAAATGTTATTATGTCTGAGCTAAATCTCTCCTCAAAAATTTGGCCCTGAGCTCGGGCACAGACCCAAACCACAGCTGTAAAAAAACAAAAAACCCCTTGCTCGTTTGAAACGTCCAGTTGTGCTGAGGGACAAACACACGGCTCTTCCCAGCCCCGGCCGCTCTTTTCTGCTCTACACTCTCTGAATTTTATCGTTGGAAAATGAGGGGCATCTTACCCAATTAGGTACTCCATAGCCTCATCAGCGTCTTTCCCGAGCAGCAAAATATGATGTGCCTCTGCCCAGCTGTTCCCTGGTGGTGTTGTCAGTCAGATCCTGCCGGAGAGAAAAGCGAGGGAGAGCCGAGGACATTCCTGCACATCTGTTAGCTGAAAACAGGGAGAGGAAAGGATCCTACAGCAATTTCCAGGAACAATAAGGATTAGTTGCTCATCTGATGCTAACAACATGCACCTTTCCCTCTTCTTTAGCATGTCTGTCAAATAATGTAATTATTAAGGACCAACAATGTGGCTTTTTATGTGAACCAGCGCTGACTATGCTGGAGTATTGCATTTTTAATTATTATGATGTTAAATGGCTTTAATTGCTGACACTCTCCTGATTCACAGAGCATTTTTATAACATTTATTAAAAAAAGGCCAAAGTTTATTTTACAGTCTGCAATAAAGCAGAACACAAAACCCAGCAATTGGCTCAATGAGCCCAACACATTAGCTCTATACACAGCCTGCATATTATTCTTGCTCTATAAGTGATGTGAAAAGCAAAATTGAAGTCCTGCACAAAATTTGATCATCTTACTTAATAACAACAGATGCTCAGAGCAGTGGCATTTTGAAAAGAGCTCTGTATGCTACTGGTTATTAAATGGCAGGACATTTGGCATCCTCCAGCATTATACCATTTGAAAACCATGGAGTCACATAAATAGCCGATGAGAGCTGGGAGAAAAAAAAAAAAGCCAGCTCTTGTCTGCATAGCAAAACTCATTTCATTTAAAATATTTAAAATGAGCAGGCTGCCTTTCAAAAGAAAAGTCCGGAAAACTTAAGAGAGGAGGAGCTTCCCTTTTATATGGGAAATACAGGAAAGCAAATATGTTGGGAGGAAGAGAAGAAATGGTTCAACAGCACGACTGATCAGCCTTAACTGAGAATGCTAATGGCTTCTGCTGCTTTGTGTCAGGAGCTCAGCACAGTTTGGGAAAGGGTCTGGCACCAAATTTCCTCCTTGATTTAAAAAGGAAAATATTGGCAATATGTAGGCAAATTACCATAAATGCAGGATGGATCAACAATGCGTGGGGACCATTTTAATGGAGCAATTCCTGTTCAAAAAAGGGGAATCACCAAAGACAGTGGCTCACTTTCTTTGCTGGATAAATTCGTAACTAACATAAATAACATGTGCTGTCTGCACAGTTACACCATTGTTAGATTCACATCTACTCTAAAAAGTTCTAATCGAGTTGATGAGCACATACAATAGAGTTTTCTCATTTTTATTTCCATTTAAGAATGACTTTGTTCCATCTTTATCAAGGCACAAACCATCAGGGTGCATTTGCCCAACCTGTTTTACTTAGAGCCGCTAATTCTACACACTGTTCCAAGGCATACCAGCAAACCTGTGAATAAATTCTTACATTAGGTATTTTTACCACAAAAAAAAATTAAATATCTTTAAAAAAGCCCAAATACAGAATGGGTTTGCCTGCAAGCTGAAGGAAGGATTCACTGGGCTATGGGGGGAGGGGAGCGGTCTGTATGCACACTGCTTTTATTTCTACTTAATAAAATCTTGAAGATTGGGTTATAATGGCTGTGCTTCCCCATCCTCAAGTATGGTGTGGCAAATGGTGCCACTGTCATTAAGGGTGCATTGTTGTTTGTTTTATGCTAATCTTCCTTCAGTGTGACAGACTGTCACCTGCATGGGGGGTAACTTTCAGCACTATATTAGCCCATATGGCACAAGCTAAATTGTATCTAAGCTATGGGCTAATTATGGATGAGTTAATAAAACCAAGCAATGTCAGTCTGGCCACTTCTTCTGGTCCTCTGCCGACCCCCCAAGTGAGTTATTGCCTGCACTGTTCTCTTAAACTATTTTCATTTTTGCTCTCCACAACTGCTGCCAAGCTTTATGGTTAAGACACTTTAATCCTTCTCCTTTCTCAATTCAGGGTGCAAGATGATATTAAAACAATCTCTGCGCACTTTTTCCATGTGATAACTTTCCCTGCTAATCGAGGGGTGGTGCAACCTCCCGAATACTAAACACAAACACCCCGTGTTCAGTTTCCTGGAAATCTGCTGGCACAGCTGTGACATAGCAAACAGATTTTCCTATTTTCAGGGAGTTAAAAACACGGTTCATCTTCTCTAAGTACAGGATCAAAGAGATGAACGTTTATTCCCTTAAATGCATATCCAAGTAACAGAAAGCCATAGGAATGGATGAAGATAGAATCTTTTCACGTGTTTTAAGGTCAAGCAAACGCTTAAGTGATTTTTTTGGACAAAGACCCAACTCCTTTCCCTTCCTCAGAAAGAGGGGAGGGAGGAAGAGAGTCCCTCCCAAGTGTTAATGTTCCCACATCGCTCCGTCTGCTCAGCTTTGTCCCCACTTGTGCCTTTCAGTTGTCAGCCCTGGCAGCTGTTTCAGGCTCCCTCTTCAGCAAACTTTGCTCTCCCAAATGCTCTTATGCTGTGCAGCCAGCACAAGGGAAGCACAGCAACGGAGAACAGATACCAAATTTTGGACCAAGAGGACAGAAAATGCAGAAAAATCTTGACAGTGATTAATTTAAAAAAATCCCAATGTTAATAATAATAATAATAACAATAACAATAATAATAATAATAATCAGTAATAGGAAAAGAAAAAGGGAGGAAAAATTAAGTGAAAATGCCCATCAGTTCTTTGCCTCCACTCCTGCAAAGCTCCTGCCCTGATCTACTGCCTGAAAGAGCATCTCAGGAGCAGGCGGAGACCAAGTCCAGCTGAGATGGAAGAATTATTCACAGACTGCTCAAGTTTTAACCAAACAAAACTCCAAACAAGAAATTTCTAGAAAAACGTCATTTGGGGGGATATATTCTTCGAACCTGTCAGCGAGGTGTTTCCTCACACCGAACAGTAGAATTCAGGACTCAGAGTATGAGATGTTCAGGATATGAGACGTTCAGGATATGAGACATTCATGATATGAGACATTCAGGACACCACTCAGCTTGTGGTATTGGCCACCCTCAAACCCAAGAGCCCAAAGTTTAGGACAGCCTCTCTTTGTCTGTTTGCTCAGCCAAGCCCATGACTTCTCAACTAGTCCACAGGTCTTGTAGGATTTTCAGGACTTGGACTCTGATGATCCTTCTGAGTCCCTTCCAACTCAGAAGAATCTGGGATTTTGTTTTCTGCATTCAGTCCAGCTGAGTTAGCAATGGAGTATGACAATGAGAAGGCTCAAGCATGAAACTTCTGGAGAAAAGCAAAAAAAGTGAGAAGTGTGAATTTGGATGTGGTAGCAGATACTCAGAACTTTCAGGTTTTGGCCCAAGCTCTCCCCAGAGGGGCGTTAAAACCTCCCTGCGAGCAAAGGTTTGAATTATGTCAGTACACTAAAGATATTTAATAAAACCTTGCAATAAAATAAAAAAAAAACAACCCAGGCTCAGTTTGTGGGAGTCAGAACATCCTTCCAGCCCAAGCAGCCTCATTTTTAGATAAATCTGTGCAGCTCTAAAAGGAAATTCCTCAAGGTTGCTGTGCTTTGGAGCGATTACTTCCCCATCACAACTTCATACCCCTTTCAACACGAGTATGGAAGAAATAAGGAGATTCCTTGTTCTTTATTTCCTGTGAGGAACAATGCCATGTTTCACACAATGCCTTGTTAAATACAAAGTCATTGGGCAAACTGCCTTTAAACTCATCATATATAATGAAATGTTTCATCTGGAACAAGAATTGTTTTTCCAATTCCAAGTTTTACTCTCTCCTTGGCTTTTTCCTCTTTCCCTTCTTATTTTCTTCCCTCAGTTTATAGACAGTCTGTTAATCTACTCAGACCTACAGTACTGAAAGCTCTTCTCACTCAGGGAGTCACCCCTGGAAGTGTATTTTTGCCTTAAAAGTCAAGTTCAGACCTAATCACCACTTAAATAGCACAAGGAGACCAAGGCAATATCATTGCTATTCAAGTTACTTAGTCTTTTGCTCAAGAAAAACTCTCCCCTAGACTATTCCCTCACAGAACTGAACCCATTGGTTTGAAACTGAGATTAAGTTTTCCCTCTAAAAGATCAACTTAATTAAGTTAAATTCAAATTCTATTCAAACAAATTCAGCAATTACGGAAAATCTTATGGCTCACGTTACACCTTAAGTGATTCCAACAGCCCTATCTGGCCTGGTGGAGCTCGATGAGTCCATGATTCTGTGAAATTACTTAACAGATTAATTAAGAATGGCAAAGCCTAGTTCAACCTTTAAAGCTGAACTGATGTCTCTTACCTTATTTTCTCCATAACACCAGGGAACTTTATTTCTTTGTCCTGTTGTAAAAACGCTGACATGGGACTTACTGGGTTGTGCTTTTCTTTCAAACACCAGGACTTCTACAAGTCCTTCTTCTTGGTCAATCCAGGTCATTTGTTTGCAGAATATTCTTCCCCCAGTGGGTGGTGGGGTGCAGGAACAGGTTTCCCAAGGAATTGTTTATGGCACAAACCATAAATGGTTTTTAAAAACCATTAAACCATTATGGTCTTAAAAAACCCTTTATGGCCAGAGTCCAAGAAGAGCTTGGAAACCCTCCCAGGCACAGGGTGGGATTGTTGGGGTGTCCCAAGCAGGACCAGGAGCTGGACTCCCTGCAGGTCCCCTCCACCTCAGGATATTCTGATTCTATGGATAACCCCCAAGCAGCTCTTACCAGCACTTCAGGGACTTCAGCAAGGTGGGAAAGGCAATCTTCAGGAGCTGCAAACCTCAAGTTCTGATCTGCAACCCAAAACTCCACTGCAGGATGATTCACACGAGCAAACATCCCACAGAAGGTGTTCACGGCTCTGTGGCTGGATCAATTCCATTCCCACACAAGCTTTTTCTTGTAACAAACTCTCTACAAATGACCAGCCAGGCTCTGTGACCTATCAGGTTTTTATAATGCAAACTAAAGAGGTTCAACCTCGCTTTCAGCCTTTGTTCTCATGAATTGCACCTCAGGTTGCTTCCTCCTTGGTAGTCACCTCTCTCCCGTCTCACCTGATGTTTGAAGAGATCTGAAGATTAGACCTCTTAACGGCACACTGTGTTCACTATACAAATTATTGATCGCACGGGTTTAGACCATTTTTCTCGCCGTCTCCTGGAGTGAATTGAGAACAAAATGAAGCTGATAATATGCGCCCTTTCCTCAAGTTCAACCAGCAGAATGCTTGGGTTACAATCTCACAGGATGTTTCTATCATTATCTGGCTCCCCCCAACCAGCAACACTCAGGTTTTGAGAAGCAGAACAGCCCTCACTGATAGCCTGAGATGTTCATTATCTCTCTGTAATAACTGCGTATCTGAATTCTATAATAGAGTCTGGATTACACATTTTCTATATTTGTTTTCACGTTTCTTTCAGCAGAAAATAAACTCTGAGCCAAGTTGCAAACTTAGCTGTTGTTCTGACTTCTGTTTCCAGAAGATCCATCAATACGCTAAAATTAAGCTTACACAGCAAAAAGCTTTTTTTTTCAGGTGTCTTCTAAGGAAAAAGCCTGCTACTCTATGAAAATGAAGATTTGATCCTTATTTGCATGGCAGGATTTGCCACAGGGCATTTGGAGTAGGAAAGCTGTTACAGTGAAAGCAAAATGCGTTAGGGAAGAGCCGGAGTTATCCCAAAACCAAGCTATTGAATGCCATCGAGTGCTTGATTTATTGGTCCTTCCCTGCATAATCCTCCCCTGTTCAAGGAGCTAAAAGACCTTTTTCAGGCACTTGTTTTCCTCCAGCGCTTTGCTGTGTCACCCACAACCTCAAGAAAAACTCAAGATCCTCACCCAAGATCACCATTGCTCTGACATGTGCTGCCTTTATGTGCTCAAACCACCTAAATTAAAGTGACCTTGAGGCTTTTTCCCTAGGAATGTACAAAACCCTCCTTGACAGAAGCTGCTTTGGGCCACCGAGGCCAGGAGCACCAGGGAGGAGAGGCTGAGCTGTGCCAGGCTCCAGGCACACATTTACAATGGTTTGGAGATGGATAAAAGGAGTTGAGGATCTTAAAGGTCTCTTCCAACCTTCAGGATTCTATGGAAAGAACTTACTGAACATGCTAAGGATGCCACATTCCCAAGTCCTGTGGAACACAAAAGGGTTGGAGCATCTCCATGCCCAGGAAAGGCTGAGGGAGCTGGGGCTGCTCAGCCTGGAGAGGAGCCCCAGCTGAGAGGGGCCCACAGCCTTGGGTGTCCCTGGGTGTCCATGGGTGTCCCTGGGTGTCCCTGTGTGTCTCTGTCTGTCCCTGGGTGTCCCTGAATGTCCCTGGGTGTTCCTGAGTGTCCTTGAGTGTCCCTGTGTATCCCTGGGTGTCCCCGTGTGTCCCTGTGTGCAGGGAGGGCAGAGCGGGCCCATGCTCTGCTCCAGGCCCAGCAATGGCCCCAGAGCCACGGGCAGGGCCTGAGCCCAGCAATTCCCCTGCACAGGAGACAGAACTGCCCTGGGCAGTGCCCAAACCTGAACAGAGCCCAGGGAGGGTCTGGAGTCTCCTCCTGGGGATACTCCAGACCCATCTGGACAGCATCCAGAGGTGCTACACCTGCTACCTCTCCCTTCACTGACATAAAGATGTTTTTGGTGAGGAAAGGGATGCAGAGAAGAGGCTAAGCACAGATAAAGAGGAGTCAGAGAGGAGACAGCACAAACCTCAGCTTGATTGTGCACAATCCACATTTTCCCCAGCAGTTGGAAGAATCTATGCCTTTACACAAGAAAAATGTCCTCTTTTACAGCCCAAACTCCATTATTTGATATTCAGCAGCTGGATACAGTAAAAATCAGTCCTGGTATAAAACATGAACTCTTGGTAAGCTGATACACCTCGGGCTTCTCACAGCCCTGGGCGCTGAGTGTCTGAGGATTGCTCAGCTCAGAAAGGTCACTGGTGCTGTACACAGGAACCTGACCACGGTAATCTGTAAAGAGCAGATATTGTTCCCCTTGTTTGTAAAGACTTTAGGAATGTAAACAGGAGCACTCAGGCTCTTTCTTTGGGATGTATCAGATTCATGGGCGCTATGTGCCGAGTTCACAAATGTGAGACTTCGCTGTTGGTTTTGGCAAGTCTGGTCATAATCTTCAGCGAAATCAAAACACTGCAAAGATCACACTACACATTTCTAAGACCTAATTTAATTAAAATCTTTCATTGGGAAGGGATGGTTTCAAGCTCTCCCCCCTTCTTCCTTTGCATACAGACATAAACATTCACCAGAACCAAACTCGGCATTGATTTTCCTTTATCCCTTGTACTAATCTGAAGTCCCGAGAGATAAAGAGATGAGGTTAAGGTTAAGAAAGTTATGCACAACAGCTCTTAACCCGATGGCAGGGAGATAAGAAACATGCTAGTATCATTTAGGTGAACTCATCTATCAAATTACCTATCCCTGTTGGATTTGGTGGGGAGTGCTCCTACTTTTAAGTGAATAATTCACTTGTGCATCTTCAAAAGGTTTCTCTGCAAGCTTTAAGTCAAACATCCATTAGGAAAAAAAAAAAGGACAGTTCCTTGAAGTTTTGGCCACCTGTTTGGAAGAGGTCCCTTGGCATCAGGTTAGAGACAGAGCAAAAGAAAAGCACAACAAGATGTGCTCAATGCTGCATTACATCTTCTCCATATTCCTTCCAGTGTGGGAATTCAGATGCCAACACTGATTATCTGTTTCACAACGAGGTCATTGACGTCACAGGCTCACCAAAGAGTTTTTCCACAGGCCAGATCTTCTCCTGGTTGGAATTCTCTCCATGTCAGGGACACCAGTGGAACCACCACAATTATTTTAGGGGCGAGTCAATGTAGTTGGGTGGTCTCATGTCAATCACAGCCAAATTCCTGGGGTATTGATGGCTGTTCCCAGCAGAGCTTTGGGATGAACCTCAGCCTAACTGCAAATTTTTGGTGATGTCCAAAATTAAACATCTATTTTAAGGACAGCTCCTGGCAGCCAATGTAGCTTTTACTGTAGCTCTGTGCCATTAATTGTGCTGATTTTGGTGACATTATTTCCATCTTGAAACCACTTATTAAGAAACAACAATAAATATCCTGTTTCTTCAACATAAAACTAAGAAGTGTTTGAGTGGGAAACATTAAGCAAGCTCACTGCCTTTCTCAGACATTTGTTTTCCATTTGCCATTTAAATAAAAAGAAATGCTTTGCTTAGTTTTTTCTGTGTTTTATTTAATTATTTGCACCAAATCCAGATCACTTCCTCCCTTAGGTAAAGATTTCTGTTTATTAAAGGCAAAAATGCATGAAGAATTTTATTTTCCATTTGGTAATTTGGTCCAATTTTCTTAAGTTAAGAACACTCGCTAGAGATTTTATTTGTCTAAAACCAAGTTGAACCATAAATTCAGTATATGCACTCCATGTAATCACTTTGCTCCATGGAAAACTCTGGAAAACTGTGGAAGCCAAGGGTAGTTCTGACTGATTTTGTCCTTGGGAAATCACATATCCTAAGACAAAAAATATTGAAGGAGGATAATATGTTTATCATTAATATTGCAAGGTTATTAGTCAGTTGTAAGGGCTTTGTATAGTTTTGAGGTTTTTTCTTTCCCAGTCTGGGTTGTTTTATTATTTGATTTTTCTCTACAGGTATTTTCCTGGCCAAAAAATTAGTTATTAATAAAAATGAACTTCAGATACTGAATTTTAACCTCATCAAAAACCAGCAGAGAGACTGCTGGCCCCTTCAGTCCTACCCTACTCTCCAAATAAATCAAAATAAAATATTTGCAATGCAAAGTGTTGCACAGGGCATCAGGGTCCATTTAGCTACTGGAGGAGCCAAATTCTGGTTTTAAGTCACCAGTTGAGTTTTTCCTTTTTATTTTTTTCCCCATAGCCTCACTTTGCCCACTGTGTGTAACAACCAATTCCAGAGGCAGGTCCTGGGCTTATTGTGCTCCTACTGGAGAAATATCCCTTGCTGGATGAAATAGCTACTCAGGTTTCTCTCAGAGCTCTAATTCCCAAAGCAAGGAGTTTGGGGTAGCCATCCAAAAATAACTGAGTGTTTCCTGATGAGCACCATGGCCAGACAAAGAGAATCAACTCAGCCACATTTTTATCCAAGTGGAAGGTAATGGCTCGTTTATCTAATTTTATATTCAAGCAATAAATTGAATAATAGTTATTTTAGACTGTTCCTCTCATTGCAGATTTATAGATGGGACAGCTAAACCTAAAAAATTAACTGAGGAAATATTAGTCAGCCATGGATTGCAGAGATTCAAGCCTAAAATATCTTCAGTAGTAGAAGGAGAGTAGAGAAAATAAAGTTTGTCAATAGAAAAGGAAAAGATTTTAAGTGAATGTAGGATAATCAGACTCACAAATGGTCTGGGGGGCGTGTAATGAGGAGTTTACAGCACAACTTTTTCAGGGAAAACACAGGATACAGAATTGTGTATGAACATTAAACATCCGGGACAATGAAATCACAGATTCACAAAATCATCCAGGTTGGAAGAGACCTTCAAGGTCATCTAGTCCAGCCATCAACCCAGCACCACTAAATGGGATGATTTATCCATCTGATTTATCCATCTGATTTATCTGGACAGGGTTTGGAGCAACCTGGTCTAGTGGGAGGTGTCCCTGCCCATGGCAGGGGGTGGAATGAGATGAGTTTTAAGGTCCCTTCCAACCCAAACCAGTCTGGGATTCTGTGAATCTCAGTCATTTGCACTTTCCTTGTCTTTGTCCCAGAGCCTGGACTGGGTGGCGGCTGCTGGAAGCTCAGGGACAAAGCTGGAAGCACAAACACCTTTTTCTGCCTTCCAAAGGCAGAAAGTAAAAAGCAAAAAAAAAGTGTCAAAATAAGGCCATGAAAATTCTGTCTTGGTTTTAGCTCTCATACTGGGGTGTAAAACTGCTGCCAGTTAATTCTTTCCAGTTCTTGATTATTTTAATATTTCTAGTGCCATAGGAACCCTCAGCATCCTCTAATCATCACAGATACCCTCCCCACACTCCAGCCTCAGCAAAAAACAGAGGGAAAGCCCAATCTCATCCCCAAGAACTGCTCACACTTCTTCTAGTGTAACAGAAAAAGAAATTTAAACAGGGCAGAGATAGTTTGAGGAATATCTACCTAGGGAGAAGGAAAATCATCCAAACCCTGCTTGATTTCTGTAGCAAACAGCTCACATATGGTTAAAACATAGCAAGGAAAGAGAGTCAAGAATGTTGTGCAACAAGCTCACTCTTTAACCTGACCCAGCTCCTGTGAGAGGTAATTTTTTAACATTCTTAGTAATTCCTGCTATTTTTCTTAATAAAACTGGCGGCAGTGCAGAGACTCAAGGACAAAGAATAATTAAGTTTTGCCTCCAAAGAACATTAAACCATATTCAAAGCAAATGGTAACATTCATTCACAATATACCTGCAGGAACATCACTTGATAAATTATAACCCATGCCTGTTTGTACTGTGGAAAAACTTCTTTTGGACCCGGAGAAATCTTTGCATAAAGGATGCTCCATGCCAGCTGCTTGTAGACAAAAGGCCTTCAAAGATACCAGCATGTCCTCTGGAAGAACAAACCTCAGGAAAAGGGTTTTTTAGGAGGTGTAGAATCCTCTCTGGCACCTTGAGTAGAGCATGGAGTGGGGTGAAGAGACTGCAGAAGCACCTTCTTGCCCCAAGGTGGCTCAGTTAGAGACGTACAAGATGAAAATTAGGGAGAATTTGGGCTACTTTCCATTACTGTGAGGATCTGTGGAAGATTGGGATAGCCCGAAGATTGGGATAGCCCGAGGTCAGTTTAGGATACGGGAAAAGGCACTTTTGACCCAGGCTTTGTCTTTCTCCAGGTGTGTCCCACACGAGTTTTAAATTAATAAGGGCTGTGGGATTCAGCCCTACAAGAATTAAATGATTACTTGATTGAGTGGTTGCTGCCTAGGCGCGTTTGTAAGAAATCATAATTTCCCTCGAAAGAAAAAGAATTCATTAAGCAGAAGGACATCAAAATTAGTTACAGAAACAACCATATTTGTGCCGATCTTTGGCCGCTGTAAATCAGCATAACCTGGATGACTTCAAAGGAAATGGAGCCAAATCCACAGCCCTGGGAATCTGCTCCGCTGCACTTAAACTCTGCCCAACATCTTGACATCCTGGGCGAGCTCAGTGTTTATTCTCTCGCATTAAAAGGACAGAAACACACACACCTTTCATCTGCTCTCAGCAAATTGCTTGTGATTTCTCCTTGGCTACAACGCTCAGCTGTGGCCGGCCACAGAAAGGTTGTCCAGCTGCTTAGGAGCGCATTTAAATATGAATTGGAACACGAGTGTTCCATGGAAATTTGGCCGCTCCCAGCTCTCCCTGGCTTTGTCCGCCTGGAGATTGTTTGTCCCTCCTTTCAGCTCAATAGCTTCTTTCAAATTATAACAAACAAGGATGCTGGGGAATACCAGGAAACAGCTCCAAAGATGTAGTGCTCTTTTATATTCCTGGGCATGTCACTTGCTAACAGCCCCGGCGCCTGCCCTTCCAAACTGGAACAAGGGCGAGGACCGACCGAAATTCCCGGCTCCTGAGAAAACAAACAAACCAACCCACCCACCTCCTGGAAACAAAGAGCAAAAAATATTTCCTCAATTAGGCAGCCGAGAAAAAAAAAGTCCAGAACTTGGCAAGACTTATCTATGTGTGGGCGCCTCGCTTTTCTCACTCCTCTGGCTTGTTTCAAATGGATTCCATCAGGAATAATGGCCAAGAATTGGTTCTTGATTTTCCCTGAAAAAAACAAGGTACAAAACAAAGGAGATAAACTGTGCTGCAGTAATATAAATTAATGATGACTTCATTAGCAGACCTTCTCGCCTTACATAAGATTTATTAGAATAAATGTCTGAATTAGGCGCTAGAACTTTTTTTAAAGCTTGGATTTTCGTGGGTACATCTATTTCTTATAAATTTTACAAACTGAAATACAAGCCTAAATTCAGATGCATTGATTATTGTCAGATTTGGTCAGACTCCAGTCTCCAGAAATCAGCAGCAGTGCAGAGAAATTATTACTATCACTAATATTACTATTAGTATTATTTTTCTGTCTGCCCACTATGACTCTGCTTCATTTTTTAGGGAGGAAATAAAAGTGCAGCTAAAATGGGCTCTTATGTAAGTTTTGAAATATCATAAAAGAGCAAATCTTCATACTTTTTTACACCAAATTCCTCTGTTTGCTGCTGACACGCAGAGCAGGTTATCCCAGACACAGACCTGACCTCTGTGATGCAGAATTTCTCCCTTTCCCAATCTACCTACACAGAGAAGTTTTCTCTAATGAAATCAGAAAATGGCAGTGGCAATTACTGTATGTCCAGAGCATGTTTCCAGCCTTTTTCCTTTCCCTGATGGTCCCAGACTCGTGGTATGGGGAAGCTGATTTTTTTTTTAAATGTCATCGCTTTTGTCACTTTAAGTTCTATTAAGATTGGTTATTGACTTTATGTATAATTAATGGCTTCCAAAGTCCTACATTTTTACACGTGATAAGCCCTGAGAAAGGAAAAAATTTCTGTTGTTTATTGCCCTTCCCTCTTCCCCACCCAGGAGGAACAGGAGTCACTTGAACTAAAGCCCTCCGGCTTCTCCCATGGACGTGTCTGGATGTTTCTCACTTAGGTTGACGTGACAATTATTAGACCTGGCACATATAAACACAAAAGGCAAGAGGCATTAACAGGTCTATTCACCAAGGGTTCTGCACCCTTTGCACAAAAAAACCCCCCTTAAATAAAAGTAACATGCCTAAATTGTGTAAATGTCAAGGTTTTCTCATTCATTAATTTCCCTCTCTTTGATGTGCCATGCTCCCAACTCTGCTCAATGGAGAAGTGCTGGGCTGATAAAAACCGACTCATCCTGGCACATTCCTGGTCTCACAAAGGATGCAGACTTGGACTATGATCCAAAAATGCACTTATGTGCATTGCACCTGTGGAGAAGCGTTTGTTTGGATCTCATTTCCCCCTGTCCCAAAGGGCCTGACAGCCTCAGCATTTGCCACACAGGGCTGGGAACAGCTCTGCAATGTCCTCCTGGTGCCCCACTGCATCTGAAGGGAAGACAAAGAAAAAAGTGGAGAGATAAGTTCTGTTTTCCCACCTTTGGGCTGTTCTGGAAAGCTTCTGCCCCTGAGACAGAGGGTCACTCTGGTCATCCCACCCACCCAGAGGAACAGAAACCTTGATGGGACCTCCTCACCATCAGCAATCTCCACCCTGGCAGAAGTGACAGCATCCCAGAGGGGAGACCATGGGCCCATTGTTTATTGCAGTTTTAAGTGTGGATGTTGTCCTCTGCCACCATTTCAGGGTGAGCCAAGCCAGGCAGCAACAAGGAGCTGCCAGGATTCCAGGACAGAATAGAAAACCCTGCCTTGGCTTCGGCCTAGACCACTGGCACCTTGAAGGAGTTCATGGAGATGGAGGGGGGGCCTCTTCCTTTTACAGGGAGGTGCTGAGCTCTTTCTTCAACATAATATAAAAGAACATTTATTTGTGAATGGTCTCTTTCTTTGGGGTAATTCAGTTTCTACAGAAAAATTATCTCCTTATGTATCAGAAAAATACCTGATGCTCTCAGTCATGAAATGATAGAATTGTTGGGGTTGGAAGGGACCTTAAGAATCATCTCATTCTAACCACCACAGGAAGGAGACTTTTCACTAAACCAGGTTGCCCAGAGCCCAAACAAACCCATATAACCTCTACAGAAACAAAATCCCCTGTGCTTAAAGTCCTTAAATCCACCAAGAACACCTTTAATTAATTGTCTGACCAGCAACAGCCTCAGTGAGACAGTAAGGAAAGAGAGGCAGACACCCAACTCAGAGCAGATTTCAGCCCCAAACGCAGCTCTGTGGCTTTGTGAAGTCACTCCCTTGCTCCTGCTGTCCCCCAGTGACATTGGTGGCATGTGGTGCTGGCACAGATGGCGGCTGTGGCACGGGCAGAGCGTGCCAGCTGTCTGGGACACAGGTGTGGGTGCTCCCTGGAAACCAGACCTCCAGGAGTCAGGCTCAGAGAAAAGGGACATTGCCCACATTTCCACTGGTGAAGAAAAGATCACGAGAAAAAGCGTCTCTTAAAGGCCTTTCTGCACAATGCTTGGATTGATCAGGTATCAGGATTTTGTCATAGTAAATAGGCAACATACTGTTACAGCCGTTATTATGCACACTTGATACACAGATCCATCCATAAAGGAATCTGAGAACAAGACACCAGTTATTCAGGCCCTCGTTGTAATCCAAATATCTACCTCATCGCAAATGGCACAGGCAACTGCCCACATGTCCTTTATGAGGGTGAAATATAGAAACGGGCAGGAGATAATCCAAGATTCATCACCACTCGAAGTTAACATCACCTGGTGATTTTCAAGTTACTGATGTTTATTTTCCAATCCGTGGCTCTACGGGCTGGAGGGAAGTCACTATGGGCTGTATTTATCAGTGAGTGACAGGAGTGGTGACATCAATAACTAACTCCCATCAATGATGTAAAAGTTCCCCATTCCCTTTCAGCACTATCGACAGCTATTCTCCAACGCCGAGCTGCCGGGATGTCAAACACGCTCATTGATCAGGAATGGGGAATTATGGAAAAGCCCTTCCACCATCCATCAGGGGTTTTATTAGTGGCTCAGCCCTTGGCTTTTAGACAGCATGAGAATGCTCAGGCTCCACGGGAATTGGGAAAACAGGAGCTGGGAGCCAGCTGGAATCCAGGGAAAGGCACTGTGTCCCAGCCATGGCTGCTGGGGTGATTTAGGGCTCTGGCTGCTCAGCTCTGCCAAATGGAAGGAACAGGGGTCAGGGGAGGCACACGAGGGAAAGAAAGGTTTGTGGAGTGGCAATTTTACAGCAGATTTTCATCAAAGAGGAGCAGCCACAAAGAAAGGGGCAGCACGAGAAAGGTGATGGAGATAAAGCAGCCTGATTCTTCCTACTCCTCCCGTGAATGTCAGGATGTCAACTGAGCTGTGAGGATGCTCAAGGGTTTTGCCAGGGGTGTGAGATTTCACTTGGTTTCCCTGGAAATTCTGTCTTTCAAAGGCAAATTCGTGTTTGCTCCTGTTTTTCAATGTTGCTTTCTGCATGCAAATACAGACTAAAACACCCCAAAAAATGGATACTAGGACAGTCATAACAAGACCCCACAGAATCTTGGAATCACAGAATTGTTTAGGTTGGAAAAGCTCTCTAAGATCAAGACTTCTAGCACTGCCAAGGCCACCATTAACCCATGTCCCCAAGTGCCACATCTACAGTTTTTTGAATTCTTCCAGGGATGGTGATTCCACTATTTCCCTGAGCATGTGGTTTTAGATTTCTCCAACAGGTAATATATTCCAGGCTATTACCTGGTCAAGGCTAAACTTGTGTATACAGATAAAGGTTTATTTGGAACTTCAGGCAATCCCATGAACCAGTCTAGGAAAAGACAAAAAAAAGCTGTGAAATGTTAAAGAAAACACCAAATCTCATTTCACCTGAACAGGGATGTAGGGATAAAGCAGGTCTGAACCCTTCCTCTCTGGTCTGGTCTTGCAACATCATCTGAAACAGCAGCTCTACACCAAATCTACCAAAGCCAACATGAGAAGGACTTCACTGAGTAGTTTTTAAATTAATTGTTTATTGGTTTTTTTTTTTTCTGAGGGAGTTGAGTAGTTCACAGAAGCTGAAGAAAGATAAAAGTGCTGAAGACTCGCTGCCTTGTGGCACCCAGTCACCACTCCATGAATATCAGGAAAAAGTAGGAGCACATCTCCTACTGGGATAGCAAAACCCAGCCTGATGGAGTGGCTCACGTGATGTCTCTTGGCTGCTCCATGCAATACCTCCTTTGTTTGGTCCTAGCACAGCTATTTATATCACACACTCAACTGAAAGGCAGGCGGCCAAAGGTTTGCTTTTTAGGGTTAGTTTGGGCAAACGCCCAAACCTCTGGATGCTAAACTCTCCAAACCACCAGGGTTTGCAGAATTAGGTTAGAAATCACACACAAATGGGCTTTCTCCAAAATCATTTTTGCACTCCATTTGTAACAGAACCACTCTCTTGACATGTTTTTATATTTTCCTATCAAGATCTAACCAGGATATGAAAGCATTGAATACTGATGGAGCAAAAAAATGACAAGTTAATGTTGCCCAACTTGATTGGAAATACAGAGCAAGAAATAACATTGCTTCACGCTGCAGTGGAGGGAATACATCCTTCACTCGGGAATACGGTGTTGGATCTGGTGGTGAGGTATCAAAAATAGATTTCATTTTAATTAAACAGATTACAGAGGTATTAATAGAGGGGAGAGATCCTCCTGGAAAGAAGAGAAATGGCAGCTGAGCCAAAAGAAATGTCATGAACGGTTTGTTCCGGGGGTTTCTGCAAGCCCAGAGGTGCTCCAAGGTCCCCATGGGACAATGTCCTGCCTGTACAGAGAAGGACTTGGCCAGGATGGCTTGAGCTCGTATTTCCAGCTTATTTTTGGCCCTGAAGACCTGATGCTCCACTTGGGCCAATCCATCTTCATCTCTGGAGCGGGGAGAGTGATTGTGCCAGCAGGGACCGGGTGCTCTGATGCTCAGCTGGGCAGCACCGACGAGCTTGGTGCCCTCATATGCCAAGTGACCACCCAGCCAACTTGCCAGGCTGGGGCTGGCAGCCAGCTCCTGACAGGCAGGCACATTCCCAGCTGCTCTGGCTCGTGTAGATTAGCCAGGAAGCTGAAGGAGACCACGCAGAGCCCTCTGCCCGGAGTTAGAGGATGTGTACGTGCAGGTCCTGAGCACAGCCAGCAGATTTGAGGTGTGGTTTGGATGTTTTACCTTCTATACAGGAAAATCTGGGGAAGGTAGCAATGTTTGGGAGGAAGGAGCACAGCTCCATCACCATCCAGACCCCTGCACAGCTGTTTGAGACATAAAATAAGGCAAGCAGCCTTCTGCACAGAAAAAAAAATCCTTAAAAAGCTCCATGAGGTTAAAATATGATTCTAAATATGATTCTGAAATGTCTTTTTGTTTGAAAAATGCCTAAAAATCACCTAAAAGCTACATTTGATGAATGAAAATTATTTCAAAAAACATGATTAATTAGTAAAACATTTTGAAAACTATGCTATGATTTGTTCTATAATTTTTCAAATTAGGATATTCATTGAAACAAACCCCATGAATGGCTCCCTTTTGAATGACTCAGCATTTTCCCCAAGAAAAGGTGTCATTCCATATTTGTCAGCCATCCCTATCCTGAAACACCACGAAGCCCCACCATATGGATCTCTCCACCCAGAGATGTCCTTTCACCCAGGGATTTTGCCCAGCAGGTAGCTGCAAACCAGTTGTTTTTTTTCTCCCACCAATATCTTTCACACTTGTGTTGCATCCTACAAAAATTCTCCTTTTCCCTCTACTACAAAGGCCTGGATGCACAAATTATGAGTTGCAACTCTTAGACAAGATACAGATGTACACATTAGGCCACTGCATCCATTCTCCTTATTAAAGATGAAGCCTCGTTTTATATATTTAATCTTGATTTAGTTAATATTTCAACTGAAAGACAAAATGCTTCATGTCTCCCTTAATAATAGATGTAACCAGGCGATATCCTATAATACAGAATTGTGCTGCTTTTTAATCAACCTCTCTATTGCTTTCTTCTTTTAAATTACAGATGATCTGTGCCTTCCCAATTTGTCACTCAGCAATGCAGCAATTCCACAAAAACACGTATATTTAAAAAAACCCTGAGAAACATCTTGTAATATTCATGCAGCAAGGCTGTGTCTTTTTAAACTTTCACTACCTGTGTATTTTAAAGCACTTTTTTTCCAATGCCCTTGCTACCTAATTTGAGAAACAAATCCACAATCCCAAGCCAAACTGAAGGTGGACATATGTGTCCTTGTCTAGTCACTAATGTCCACTATTCCCATGTATTGCAGCGGTTTATCAGCTCCCTCCTTTAAAGAATTTGACAGGAGTTTTTTGCCTTTGGCAATCCAGTTGCAGTCTCATTCTACATCTGTTTTGATTGTCAACCTAATTCTGAAAGCAGTCAAAAACCTAGTCAGATCTCTCATGAATATCTTGGCAGGTTATGGCTTATTTAGGCTACGAGTAGCTCTGTTGGAACAGCATCCAAATATACTACAGATTGACTCGCACAAATATAAATCCCTGAGTGTTCACAATTCCTTCCTGCAAACAATTAGGAGAATGCCTCATTGAGCAAAGATGCAAATAACAGTCTGCAGCACCTCCACCAAGTTGTGCCCTGCCTGGTGCTGAGCCTGCCTCAGTTTCCCTATTACCCTGTTTGCCTCCTTCCATGTCTTCCTGGCTTATTCCCTGCCTGCTTCCCTGACTCCATCCCTGATTCTCAGCCTCCATCCCTGTTTCCCTACCTTTTTCTTTTCCTCCCTTCCTGCCTGCCTCCTTCCCTTCCTCTCTCCCTCCCTGCCTACCTTCATCCCTGCCACCCTGCCTCAAATTCTGCCTCCATCCCTGCACCCCTGCCTCAAATCCTACTTC
>VXBB01019567.1:175658-196493 GCA_013399915.1 Illadopsis cleaveri | reverse complement strand
CTCCATCCCTGCAACCCCTGCCTCCATCCCTGCCTCAAATCCTGCCTCAATTCCTGCTTCCCTGCCTCAAATTCTGCCTCTATTCCTGCATCCCTGCCTCAAATCCTGCCTCAATTCCTGCCTCCATCCCTCCACGCCTGCCTCCATCCCTGCACCCCTGCCTCTCTGCCTCCTTCCTAATCTCCCAGCCTCATTGCCCACCTCCCTGCCTGCCTTCATCCCTGCCTTGCTGCTTCCCTGCCTCCCTCCCTGCCTCCCTCCCGCGCCGCAGCCTCAGCTGCACACGGGCTGAGCTCTCCTCCAGCTGCAGCAGTGGCAGCAGCAAGGTGAAGCACGGGAGCTCTTCAGGGAGGGGAGAGCAAATTAAAGCTCACTGCAGGAAAGTTGTGCCCCTGGCACTGTGCTCATGCAACAGCTGCAGATACAACAACGATCATCTGACATTCTGACATATACGTCGAGCGAAGCGGCGAGCGAGCCAATGCCGACACAACCTCGCGCGGGGCTCCGAGTCCCAGCCTTGAGCAAAACAGGTGTATGACATCCTGTTGCCAGTCTTCAGAGGTTATGGCTACGAGGAGAGACATCTGAGAGAGGAGCAGATGAAAATAACAAAGAAGGTTAAGGCTCGGGTTGACAAGCTCATTGATAATATTTTAGATGGAACAGACCTGCACGTTTGGCTACAAATTGCTCCTAATGTCTCCTGTAGACCGTGGGCCCCAGCCGAAGTGAAAATGGGCTCATTCATTACTTTCTGTGAGCAAATTTCTGGAAAAAGGAACCACCGCGACCCAGAAACTCCAGATGTCCTTTGGGGCTGAGGCTGCAGAGCTGTCTTGGTGCCAGAGTAGCAGCATTTAGGTTGTTGCGGCCTTCAGGCTTCCGTGTAAATAAACGGGAGCAATGAAATCCTTTAGTAAATATTTTTGAATTTGGTGGAAAAATCCTGTTGCAGCATTTTGCTTTTTAATGTTCTGAGACTAATTGATTATCTAATAGGAGGCAAAGACATTGCCAGGAAAGACATTGCTCTCGTGTTAGCATCCAGGACGTGGCTCTTTGTGAGACTTCACTGGAAAAAAATTGGTATTTGGAAAAGAATTTTAAATCCAGTCTTCTAAATTTTCACGTAGTAGATATTATGGCCCAGAAACAGCACATGGGCTGCCATTCCTGGAAGTTCATTGCTTCAAGTCACATAGCTCCCTAGGCTAATCAGCCTTTACTAAGTTGCCTTATTTTGGGGAAAGAAAACACGTATTAAAGTGAGGCCATGTCTCCATAAAAGATGCTCGGAAGAGCACTGTTGGATATTAAAGTTAGCATCTGCTATTGTCTGGTTAACAATTGGCAATTACCATTAGTTTCCACTGTGGCTGATGGAGTCACAGATGGCTGATTGAGTCAAGTAAGTGCACTTATTCCTATGGAGGGGTGTGCTGTAGCAGGAAAATACTTACATCACACGCAATCCAGGCAGAAAGTCATGAGGCAGCTTCCAAAAAGTCACTTCCAGCTTGTCTGTCCTCTTTGAGATAAATCCCAAAAGATGCTGTAAAGAAGGGCTGTAAAAACAGAAAAAAAATAGGATCCAAACTGCAGTCAGAGGTTAATACACACAGAGAAAATCAATTTATTATGACCTGCAAAGGTACCACTGTCATTACAGGTAAAGCTGCTGGGAGAAATTTGGGTGGCTTCTGTTCTTTTTTAATAAAACTGACTTGCTCTACAGCACATTAAAAACATTCTGCTAATCACAATTTATAATGCTTAGTGGAAAATCTTCGCCACTTGGTTTGCATGTCCTTAATTAGAGATTTAATAAGTAGACAACTGTTTAAACACAGTCACTTTGCCCATTAACATCATGTACCTTGGTTTGATTTAACACCTATAACTGCTAATACATTGTGCCATTCCATAATGGGACTTTTATACTTCTCATAATTCCAAGGGATTAAATTCAAATTCATTTGAATAAATTCAAATGTGCCTTTCACATCTGCATGTTGGAATTCTGAATTCCTGATAGTTTTTACCTGATGTCTGTTTCACTTTCACCTGACCAGATCTTGAGATTTCTCACTGCCGGTTTCTCATGGCTCAGGGGAAGTCCTGCTCCACTGGAGGACTGAGACAGGAGTTCTGCTGTGGGTTGTCCTTTCTCAACAGGAGCATCTCTACCTTGCCCTACCCAGAACCAGTCCTACATCCACCCAACACCTAGAGATATTTAAAAATACCCAACCCCTGGCAATGCCAATGGGAGCCAGCCACCTCCAACCCCCTGGCTTAAACCAGTGTTTGGTGTTCCCAGCCCAGGTGGCACCACTGCTCCTGTTACTGTGAGATCCCAGTTTGGCAACATCTCCCATGCCAACCACAGCCACTCACAATTCCTGTAGCATCCAATCCTGCTCTTATCCTCCCTGGAATACTTTGAGGATTGTGATCACCTTCCTTGAGCCAGCGCAAGAGGATCAGCTGAGCTTGGAACAACTACAGACAGCACAGGAGAGTCAGATGAGGCTAAGGCCACTAACTGGCTCTTGATCATCTCAGGGGAGTTTGAATCAGGCCCTGAGTAAATCTCAGGTGTGTTTTGCTCTGAAAAAATTCTCTGAGATTAGTTTTCCAGTCCTATTACATCTTGAGAGACTCCAGACATTATTGGATGTGAAGATGTTCATAGCAGGGATTCGGAACTAGGTAATCTCTAAGGTCCCTTCCATCCCAAATCATTCTGTGATTCTATGTGGAGACCTAGAAATAAAAAAAAAACAAAAACCAAACCAGTGAAATTCCTTTGTCTCTCTCTTATTTCTGACAAGCATTTTCAAAACACCTTTGCCAATCAGTTCTTAGAAAGCCGCGTTACCATTTTCTGCCAAACTCTCTCTGGGGTGCATTTACAACACGCCTTGCACGGGGAGAGGGTGGGTGAGGACACATCACACCCATGGCAGGGGCTTTGAGGAGTGATTTTGGTGCTCTTAGCTCAGAGGCTGGGCTCCCTGGCAGCTCAGAAGTGCCCTGATTTGGCAGCAAGCTCCGTGTTTGCTCACGAGGCGCACGGGGAGCTTGGCTGAGCGGTTCCTCGGCCGCTGCCTCCCTTCCCTCCACACTTCATTCATTACACAAAAAAAAAAAAAAGGGAGAGAACCCCCAAATCAGGCTCACTGTCAAGCTATCCCTCCCATTTCTGAGGACAGCTGCCAAGCTAACACACAGATGATTTTTCTTGGCATCTTTATTTTTCGATGATGTTTTTTCAATGCTTAGCATTAAGCTGAGATATTGTTTGCCAGGGATCACTGCCCATCAGGTGCTTTATTACAGATGAAATTAGATTTCTTTACAGTTGCACTGGAAGAGGAGAGAGGGATAATGTGAGTAGCTTTTTAAAGCTGACAGTCTTTTCAGCAAAGCAGGAAAAAACACACTGCCCTTCCCTGATCAACTGTTTCCCTTATCCCTCCCAAATTAAAATTTGATTTAAACAAACAAACAAATAAATAAATAAATAAATGTGGGGGGAAAAACCCCAGATAGATGTATTTATAGTACTGGAAATATTTTTTTTCCAGCATGGATATTTTTATTCCTACAGATTTAAACATCGGGGTTTGTTCGGTTTCACTCAGCGAGCAGCAGCCAAAATCCCACAGCTCTTTACAACAGGATATTTCCAAGGAATATCTTCTCCAGGGAGAGGGAGGGGGGAAAAAAAAGAAATAACACAACCCTAAAGGTAAGTTTCGGGAACATTTGGTCCCAGTAAGACAAAGCTCGTTGCCGCGGTGCCTGGTGCTGGCAGAATTCCATGCAGTCCCGCCCGGTGCTCCGCTGTGCATCCTTCTCCTGAGCAGGGAAGGCACAATAAAACAGCCAACGTTGGCTCCCACACAAAACATGTTAACTTCAGGACATGCCAGGCAGCTTCCCAACCCGTGTACGCTTTCAAAAGGGCAGATTTATTTTCAAAGGAAACTCCTTTCGCACTCTCTGAAGCCTCTTTAAAAGGGTTTGGTGAGGTCTGGGTGGGGTTTTTCTGAGGGGGAGGGGGAGATCAGAGATATTTTTTTTGGCCACCAATCCAGTGAAGAAACCTAACTTTTGCACCTGCATAACGGTAAAGGCAGAGGCTGGATAAAGCTGTAAATTGTTTAACAGCCAATCTGGAGAAGGAGCAGCGCTCAAAAACATAGTACCTCTGGAAGGCTGGAGGCAAGATTCATTTAAACAGTTTTCACTGTCATCGATGTCACCAATTTGAAGCTTGTCTTGTTTACCGGATGAAGGTTTCACACTGTGTCAATGTTCTGCCAGGATTCGGCATTAAAATGAGCAGTTAGTACAAGTCAGCCATAAACATGGCAGATCTGTTAGACTGGCAGAAGCCACCGCGAGCTCCCTGGTGCAGCTTTTAAGCACTTGGCATGCTGCTAGCTCAAACTGGAGAGGGGGCTGTGAGCATCATTTGGGCCTGAGTGCAATGCACTTGAAATAATTACTTTAATCAGCAAAAGTTAATTACTTTAAATCATAAATTAATGGCGGAGCATTTGGCAGAGCCTGATGTGTGTGGCGAAGCTGTCAAGCAAAAATCACAGGTGAACCTGCGACCCCGTCTCAATATCACTGGATGAAAGAAAGGAGCTCACCTACTGTGCGTGCCACTTCTGCCACATTAAAAAGAACTCTTTGTAACAGGAGAACAGCCACCTTAAACTGTCACCTATAAAAAAGGGACTATAAACAAGCAGATTGCTGCTAAGCAGGTGCTGCCGGAGGAGTTGGCCCTTGATAATAATAAGATCTTAAAATGGCATCTGCCTTTATTTTATAGCACAATTGGAAAGATGGTTAAAAGTAATAAACCCAGCTGATATGTTTTATGAGTTAGTAGTTAGCAGTGTTTGNAAGACTGGGAGCAGCTTGAAGGCGTGTTGAGGGGAAGGGAGAGGGCGCGGGGAGCTCCACGTCCCCAGCCCCACACTCTTTAGGTTGCATTTCTTATTTCACCTGACAGCCACTTCCAGTCTGAGGCAGCGCCATGGAAGAGCCCAGGAAAACAATGAAAACCCTTCTGCAAATCCATCCTTTATAGCTGCTCCTTGAGGAAGAGCCCACACTTGGCTTGGCTGAGTTTTGCGTTGTTTGGGAAGACAAGGTGTGTTTTATTAAAAAACATTTGGGCTGTTTAGCCGTTCAAAAAAATTTATAACAAACAATTTTATAAAACAATTTTGTTTTATAACAAAAATTTATAACAAACAACAAGTTTATAGTAAACAACTTCAAAAATTTGTGAATGAAAACAGGAAGATAAGTCAAGGCTATGTAGCCACCACACTGAGCTCTGAGATCGTTGAATCAGTTCCTGAAATTCAGAAGAGAAGGAGAGCAGAGAGTGTTTGGAGAATATTGAAGTTGGGAAAAACACCTACAGCATTTAGGAAAACAATATAAAGTTAAATCATACCAAAAAAAAAATTTGGTTTCTTTTGGGGGAAAGGGGGAATGTTTGAACTTAAGGTCATGAACATATTCATGTCTGGGGCCATCTATGTATTTAATACACACATTAAAGATATAAATATATAACTATATAAATATAATATAAATACTTATATATATATTATTATTTAGATATAAATTCAGATATAAATACTAACACACACATCAAATGTAATTCATTCCCTAATTAATTTTAGTTACAGAATCAGACTTTCCAGAGGAGGGAAAAAGCTCTGGATACCTCAATACTCTGTATTTTTTCAGGATGATGCAGCAATCCCAGTTCCATAATGCCAGTGTGTTAAGGGCACCTTGCAGTCTGCTCAGAGAAAACAAAGGTGAAAAAGTGTAATGGGCTGCATTCAATTCTATGAGGTATTTCCACAAAATACATCAGGACAGAATTTTCTTTTTTTACTGGTACCTAAGAAAACCCCTTTATCTCCCATCCAACCTCTTGTCTCATAAAAAGCCACCACAAAAGGGAAGAAGGAGTTTGCAGAGCATCTCTCAGATGTCCCTTACCTCTGCCACATGCTCTTAGTGCACTCCTGGTGACCTTGGATTAGAGAATTTTTTTAGGAAAGATGTCTCAGACCCTCCAGTCATCCCTCCCATCACTGACCTTCACCCACTGCTCCTTGGAGAATTCCCAGGGGTTTGGTTTTGGGGCACAGGGTGTGGAGCAGCCACCAGAGGGGAGTACTGCAGATTCACTGGGTGGACTTAATTGCATTTTAAAATACTGAGGTTTTTAAACTTTTACTTCAGCTGGGAGTGACAAATTCCTAAATTTGTATCAGGCTGCTGTTCCGCCTCTTTCTGGTGAACCTCAAAAATACTGAGTCAGATATCCCAAAGCCTGCAATTGCTTTTTTTCCCCCCAAACTGCAATTCCTACTGCAATTTTGTCCCTCTCTAGTGTGGAAGAGGAACCATCAGGAACTTCTGTTGCCAACAGCACTGTGGAAAACTGTTGATTTAGGCTGTGCTGAGGTTTGCTCTGCAGCTCAATAATTCACAAGTGTCCAAATGAGCTCTGCATTGACAGCATTATTGGTGCCCCTGCTAATCCTAGAAAACACACCAAACTATAGAGCAGCATTTTGATTAAATTCCTCAACTTTCCATGATCCTAGACATTGTTTTATGCATGACCTTGAATGCACATAACCAGAAATTTTCAATTCACAGAGACCTTCTCTTTGCAAAATATGGTAAGTGCATCAGGAGCGGATGTCTAAGTAACAGCATCCAAAATTTAATCAAAGATTGCCTTGAACAACTGCAGAAAGTCAGGCTCTCCCTCAGCGAGATAACTTGCCAGAATACTCATTGCAGAGGTTGCCAGAGAGGTGACTGAATACACAGGCTGAAATTACTTCCCTGGGCTTTCCTTTGTTCCACAGAGGTGCTAAAGTTTTTAATATTACTGTTTATTACAGATGTCCTTTCAGTCCACAGCAGCTCAGGTCAGCTGTGGTGGATCCCAGGGTTGGCACCTCTGGTGGTGCTGAGGAGAAAACATCCCCTTAAACTCCCTGAAAAGAAAGGATCAAAGATTCCCACAACCACAATGTCTGAAAAAAGGGGACCAAAGATTCCCATAACCCCAGAGCAGGGAGGAAACTGCACAGACAGTGCCATGGGGAGCCAGGAGTGGGGATTTTTCCCCCAGCGAACACAGGCCCTGGGGGAGATTTATGAGGGGGTCACTGCCACCAGTGCAAGCACCACCTTTTCCACATAAAATAATGAAGGAAATTGTATTGTTTAACCAACTATAATTAAGTCATGGCAGCCCAGGTGAACACCCTGGGTGCCACACTGAGCTCTGCCCCACGGCTGGTCCAGCCAGCACCTCCCTAAAACCAGCAGATCCAGTTTTTTTCCATCACCAGGACGATACGGCCTCAAAACACCAAGCTTAGTCTGGAAGGTGTTAGCAAATCCAAGGGAATTTGGATTTCTTTATGAGCTCCTCAACACATAAAACCGCTCATGCTCTGCAAGAAGCTGGTCTGCTCATCTGGCATGGAACTCCCACAGGTTCAGTGTGCAAAAAGCTGCTTGGAACAATAAGCTGGAATGCAACAGTTTGTATTGCCAAACCTCGGATATCTTCAATATTTACATCTGCTAGCCCCAAATCTCCCCTCTGCACCCCTTTTTCCCAGGCCCTGTCCCTGGCAGGAGCTGAGTACACAGTGGCACTGATGAGCAGGGCCAGGCAGCTGCCAAAGCACGGAGAGACCCGGAGCATCAGAGCACGCAAAGCTTCCAGCCAGCAGGCACCACCAGGAGCAGCTACCTGGAGAAACAGGGAGCATGGAACTGTGCTCTTTCACAGTTATTCAGGGATGTTTCATCCACTTCTTTATTAGTATTCCACCCTAAATACGCGCTGAAGCAACTGGATGCTAAGAAAGGATGGACTTAACAGAGCATTCATTTTTTTTTTAATATTGTTTTCGTCCTCAGCACCCAAGCTGTTTCAAATTAAAGAGAATCCGACTTCAGGAGCCTGTGCTATTTTAATCATTCCAATGTGTCCAGTACAGGAGATGAACTCAAAAGGTGAATATTAAAAGTAGTTGTGGAATTCAGTCATTTCACGAATGAACACATAATAGCCAAAGGCAAAACCGGAAGGCAACTTCACTTCCAATCAGTGTTTTCATTTCATTGAAACCAGATTGGAATTCCTGGAAAGAACCCTACATATCACATCTTTAATACTAATTTTCATATACTCCAGTAAAACTGTCAGGGTGAATCAGTTGTTGAAGAAAGCTTCCTGTATAATTTACAGATGTACCTCCCTGTAGCCTGCGATTTTGTCCTGAATCAGAAATGTGGTTTTGATCACGCTCACAGATTTCCTCTCACCTGTGCAAGTTTGCCTCAGCTCTAATTTGATTATTAAAATGGGATGTTTTATGGCAAAGCTGGTGATAAAAGTGAGCCAGCTGCTGTGTACCAGCCGGGCTTTACTTATGTGCTGCTATACATCCCCACGTGCACCTCACAGAGGAGCTGCATGTCCAAACACAGACACAAAACCCCAAATCCATTTTCTCAGCACGAAACAACACTGGGAGACGAAACCACTCCATCTATTTCATGCAAACATCTCCCAAAAAACCATCAAAAAGTGGCATTCCCAAGGGGAGATAACTACAACCCTTGGATGGTGGCTGTGAGAGCCTTTCCTCCTGAGCCCCACCACAAATCCAGTGCTGTGTGTTTGAAGCAGGGGCCAGCGGGGCTGGGTGGCCAGCAGCCACGAAGGCTGCTCGGTTTTGCACTGATAGCTGCTCTTTTTGTTTCCCCACGAGCTGCCAGGCTGCCAAATCCTCCTGCCAAATCCCTTCCCTGCAAGCTCGAAGAAGAAAGGAGGGCGAGAACACCCGGGAGCTCCCCCCTCTGCTCTCCGTGTGTTAATTCCCTCAAGTGCTGCATTATTCCCGCACTGGGAAGGAGGGATGGGGTCAGCAGTAGGATGTGGGGTTGTTGTAGGGCTGCTCCAACTTTAGGAAGTGTCAGCACTTCCATCAAAGCTCCATTAATCTGGCGTTTGTGACTCATCTCTAAAAATTTGCTCAGGCTGCAGGAACTGGCAAGCAAGGAGTGTGTTGTGGGTTTTTTGTTGTTATCCCCCCTCAGTTGTCAAAAAATCCATGGTTTGGCTGCTTTTTAAGCATCTCTTGACACATGTATAAAATGTTTATTAGTTTTAGACATTTTGGGGCTTGTAAAACTCGAAATTATCTTCATTATTAAAAAATGAAATTTAAGGAAGCTGGAGGGCATCTCCAGAGACTTTGACACAAATCCTGACAAGGCCACAAGTATAAATAAGATTTTTCTTGTCTCAGACCTGTCTCCACCCATGTGCTTCACAAAACCAGGATTCTGCACTGGCACAGGGAAAATTCCTTGGGAAAAGTGAGGCAGCACCAGGTGACCGGTCAAGCCATGGACAGGAGGTGGTGGTGCATCCCAGCCTACTCCACAACTGGGAAAAGAACCCACTGATCCCCTCCCCATATTTCAGCATCTCAGCATCCAGCCACCGGTGATAGAAAAATCTGAGCAGAATGTTGAAATCTGGTATTAAATATTGCAGTCTGTGCTTGAACAATCTAATTGTAGGGGAGGGAGGAGAGAAAGTGCAGGAAAATAGCTGAGGAACCAGTGGTAAACCACCTAAACATCACAAAAGACGTGTTCCTTCAGCCAAAACCCCAGTTTGGCTTTTTGGGGTGAGGATCTGTTGTGTTCTCACACTGGGAGTGGGGTAGTAGTGCCCTGGCATCCAAATCCCAGCACCTCAAAACAGCAGGATGCTGAACAGCCCAGCCCCAAAATAAACCAGAATATACCAAATCCAACCTCTCATTATATTTGAATTTCTGTCAGCACCATCGATTTCAATCCTTGATGCTTTTTGGGGGGTTTTTTTCCCAAAATATAGGATGATTTTCTTCTTTTCTGTGTTAAAAAAAGTGCTTTAAAAATGTAGCAGCACAAGTGGGTAAATGCACAAGCCTCTCACCTCCAGAGATGCGGTTTCAAAGTTTGGCTGAGCCGTCACATCACAGGCTCAGGACTCCCTGCCATGTCTGGATGCAGCCATTCCATCACTGGGATGAAGGGATGGGTTATCACAGGGCAAGCCTGCAGCACAACACAAGAAACAAGGTTAGGAATTACATAAACTTGGAATTTCCAATTTCAGCTCTTTCTCCAGCTAACAGCTAAATGCAGCAGCATCCGTGCATTTAAAGCCTGTGGAAGTTGAGTGGAGGTGTTGTTTGCTTGACACCCTAATGGGATTGGGATTTTAAAAACACATATTGAGGTCTGTTCAGTCAGCAAAGTGTATAAATACACCCTGAGCTTCGAGAAATTGGTATGCCTTAATATGCTTTATTTAAATTTATGGTTAAATAAATATGCTTTAAAAATTTTGGTATCTGATACATTTTAAATCTTTATAGTTCATGTTGTATAATTAATTTTGAAAGGTGATGTTTTTAAGGATGCTGAGGCCTACAGTGGTGCTTACACCTGAAGTTTTGGGTGCTGTGGAAGAAACTCTCCAAGCACCTTTGCTGCACTCCAAGCCAATAACAATATTCCATATATCCCTCTGGAGCTCTTCCCTGCAGTGTGGGATGACAGTCCCAATAGGTATCCAGCACTCCCTATGGAATGGGGAGGAAAAAGAGGGAAGATATTGTTTATTTCTGTTGTGACAGAAGAAAACCAAGAATTTTTAGCATCCCCAGACAATTATCAGGCTTGTCGCTCATTGCCTGACTCTGCCTTTTCCCAAACCCAGACTTACAGATTGATCCCAAGGGACTGCTTCCTCTAGAGTCCTCTAGACATTCTTCTAGTTACTCCTTGAAAAGTCCAACCCAAATCCTAATTTTGCTACTCATACTTCTAATTAAAATATCCCCATATCTAGCCTGCATCAACCATACACATCCTTATTCTGCATTACTCCCATCCCTCTGAGACAGCTTTTCCTCAGGATTTTCAGACCTGCATGAGTGGAAAACTGGCCTTCCCAGGACCTCTTTTTTCCAGTGTTGCAGCAACATCAACTTTGAGCAGCTTTCAGTGAATGGATAGAAATTAAAATCAAAATTATAGTAGATGAACAAAAATCCCATCAAACCCAAATCCTTCAAGAGGCACAGACCTGGAAATTTGCCTTAAACAAGGAAAAGGGTAAATACTAATCTGTCTGTTAAATGCAACTGGAAGTATTTTGCTTCCCAAATTTCCCATTGCAATCTGTGAGATTTCTCTGTGTTTGGTCTCTTTTCATACTTTTCCCTCAGCTCCCACTGCAGATCCCATCACTTCCCAACAGCCCTGAGTGGGTGGGTGGTCCCTCTAACCTCACAGGAACAACTCTTTCCTTTTCTGGTTTTGCTGAATTATGTCACAGATCAAAAAATGTCACAATTGCATTTCAAAAGATGAAGATTTTTTTTATCTCTGTCTCCCTTAAAATTTACACAAAGTGATAAGAAACTTTTAAACTTTTTTTCTGTGTGTGATACTGAGTGACAAGTCCACAGTCCCGTGGGGAAGGCAGGGACATCTCCAGCAGCAATCCAAGGGCATTGGACAAGCATACCCCTAAAAACCTTCTGAAGTAACCAGAAAAAAAGAAGAAACAAGATTATTTCTGTGTAATAATATGGAAAATATAGAAAACCTCAGAAGTTTAACACAAATCTCTAATCCACAAGCAGTCACATCAGTGCTTCCTGCAGCATTTTTGTTTCATCAAATCATAAAAAAGGAACCCAAACCCGGGAGGGACCAAGAAACACCTTGAGGAATGAGAGTCCAAGATTCCATTTGAGCATCAAAGCTCATAAAAGGGTTAAAAGGATGGATCCTGGGAACCTTTTTTTTTTTTTTTTTTTGTAGTGCTTGGGCATAAAGCAGAGATAAGGCTTGGGATCCTAAAGTACAGACTGAGGACTCCCCTTTCCTGGCAGACCACCAAACCAGCGGATCTGTAACTTCCAGCATCATTTCATCACTGTGGAAACCTGGATTCCACCAGATGAGGCTTCCTGCTGAAATAGTCGTCATTTTCTTGGAGGCTCTGGAAACAGAACCAAAAGCCTCTTCATTGTGGATGGAGGATTGGGAGAGGTGGGGAAGGAATAACTCTTGAAAAAAGAAAATCATGAAAAACAAACAGGAATTTCTTCGTTAAAGCCTTGTTCCAAGTCCAGAGTCAGATTTTCTTACCTGAACTTTGGAGAAGCAGCAACTCCCATTCCTTCTGTTTTCCTGGGAGACAAAGAGGACTCTGGTCAAGGACTGGATGTTGGTGCTGCATTTTTTCCAGGATGTGGCAGGGAGTGTCCCCCTGCCCCAGCACATTTCCAGCCTTGACTCAGAAGGTGATTCCTCCTTCTCCAGGGAAGTGTCACTGGAGGACATCAAGGATTCCCCAGGGAGTGATTTGGAGGACTCTTCCCAGCAGGAAGTGATCCATTGGGATGAGGGGATGTGCATGAGCCTGACAGCATCTCCCAGCTGGTACACTTGCATGATTCCTCTTTTTTAAGGACTGAGAAGCTTTGGCAGCAAGCGGTGCCCATAAAATCCCTGTTACACAGGACAGGGAGATGGGAAGGACACGCTGCCACCTTCACTGTGCCCTTCAGTGTAAATTACAAACCTCAAGAGCTGCTTCTTCAAATTCCAACTGTTTTTTCTCCCTTCATTTTGATTTCCAGTGCCTCAAACAAACGAGCATGGGGCTGGCAGCGAGCATTGTGCCTTTTGGAGCAGGATGAGGAAAGCCTTTGTCCTGGCTCTGGAGGGCAGCCAGAGCAGAGGCCTCTGCATGGAAAGACATGTGCCTGGAGAAGGCAATATTTTGTCATATTTTCCCCCTTTTGGTTAGTGTCCAATATCACATCTCAGGTCACCTGGTGCAGACAATTAAAAAGAAAATCCCGCAAACATTGGGAATAGTTGCAGAAGGCCAGAAAGAAAAATAGGGGGGGGAACCCAATCAATTTGCCAAAAATAAAATCTCTCTCAGAAAAGCATATCCAAACACTCAGCATTGTGAATAAAATTATCAGACTCAATAAATATTTTATGCTGCCATTCTAATTGCCAAAAAAAAAAGTTAATTTCTCAAGCAAAGTTTTTTTTTTTCATCTTTATTTTTAAACCCCTAACATAATGACTGAATGCCTAATACGAACTCAATAAATTTTTAAAAGCTCTCTTTGAAAAAAAAAAAAGGGAAAAAAATAGAATTCAAAGCTGAACTTGAGCAGGAGACCACAGGGAAGTGTCTAATCTTTAGTCGGACGCCTGGCACATCCTCGCTCCGGCCGGTGCCAGCATTGCATTCTGACAGAACAAGTGTTGCATGAGATGTGAAGGATGACTCCGGTCTGCCGAAAAACCCTGGAGCAGGTGTTCCTCATCCTCATTTGCAATGGAGCATGGCCCCTGGCTCAGTGAGCTGGAGCAAATGCGCTGGCAGGCCCCATCATGTACCTGCGTGCTGAGATGCACTAATGATAATGGATGCAGGCCTATTAACCAGCCCATTTGTAATGGCACACAACGCTGATTGCTCGGGGAGTGAGTCAGCGCCTTTCCAAGGGGAGCAGGGCATGCCGGGAACCCACCCATGATCCTCCGAGCCTCCCTTCTGCTCGGCTGCTCCACAGCTCTGCTAGGCTTTACTTAATGATACAAATGAATACATGATCTGCTACATGATTATACACGAGGAGGAGGCGCCGTGGGCAGCGCTGGGGCCGCGGATCGACGCCGGATCCGCGCGGGTTTGAGCGGTTCCCTGCTTGGGCCGGGCTTAATCTAAGGAGCACCAACTCCACAGGAGTCGAGGGTCCGACAAGCACGCCTAAGCCTGGGGATTTTCAGAAAGCTGCTGCTGATCTTTGAGCGAGTTTTTTGGTGCGTCTAGGGAAAAAACATTCCGCTCGGCTTCTACCCTTCATTGCCTGGCTTTCCTTGGAAAGGAAAATCCTCCAAGAATAACCTTTAAAAACACACACCGGGGCTTAATCGAGGCTTGTGTTGTTCTTAAATAACTCCTCTGATGCATTTTATATAAATGACTCTTGCTGAAAGCCCGTTCCCTGTCTGTGGAATAATGAAGGAGCTCAGAATGGACGCTCCTGTAAAAAGCACTCGTTAATAAATAGATCACATTACTTGTAGGTACTCGATTCCAGGGCCTGTTAGCTAAACAGGCCCTGTTGGGCCAGAATATTGCAATCAGCAGAATACACTAATTATTATTGTAAACTCAAGGCCTGAATTTGCTGTGTTCTTGGCAAACCCCAATAAGCTGCTCACGCTGCCGGTGCTGCAGCAGCTCTTTGGATTCCTCTGCAAAATGTGCAAAAGGGCTTCTTTGTTACTTTTTTTTTTGCAAAATAGGTGGTTAGGTTGCCAATCTGGTCTAGCAGGCAAATCTCTCCAATTATTTTCCTTAATAGAATGCCCAGCAGACAACACATGGAAGTTTATGAGAAAGATCAGCTCTTACCTGAAGTTGTAACAACCACTTTGTATAAGTGCAGCTCCCTGTGCAACGCTTCACAACTGAAGCTGTGTAAGCAGAAAAAAAAAGACAATTTGTGCACTTAAATTCCTGCATCAAAATTACCTGGCACATTCTGGTGGCTTTACACCACTCCAATAATGCAAACAACTAGAAATAAAGCTTAAAAGTTGGTTCAATTAATTATTTGACTATCTTTATATCTAAAAGTAATTATATGTCATCAGCCAGATTGGATCCAACATTCCTAATTTTTTTCTGCTTTTCCCTTGGCAGTCAAAGATTTGAGTTTGAATCACCAACCAGCCAAAAAAAAAAACCAACAAAAAACCCCACCTAAAATAAAAGAGTATATACACATCACATATTCACAGTGGTCAGATAAAGGCCACAAATAAATGTCCACATAGATATAACCAAGACAAAATCATATTATGGGAAATTGGGTCTGCTGACCCAGAAAATATCCTGTCTATAGAGTTCATAAAGAATGCGAGAAGAATGAGGGACTTGGATGTTAAATGCAACATCCCAATATTCCCAATTATCCGTATAAAATTTTGCTGCTCTGATTTTGCCTTTGCTCAACTTGCTGCTTTAAGAACCAAACTTGGCAACCCAATCCCCCACCCCCAAGTCCTCACAACCCCCTTTGCTGGCAGCCATCAAAGGGGCTGGAATTTCTCTATATGTATTGTACAGTATATTTCAAAGGAATTTTTCTGCCATGCACAGTATATCAATACTCAATGTGGGAGTAATTTAACTTCTTAATTTATTGCAGCAGTAACAGCATTTTCAAACTGGTCATAAAATATTCTTGTACTCTTCTAATCTGGGTTTTCAATGTTCTATAATGGGAATTCTATGAATAATATTGGGAAGTGAGAGATATTTTATACAGTATCTCTAAGGGAACAGTGTTATTGCATAAAAGTTAGGTGACATGGGAGAGACTGATAGAGGTGGTGTTTAAAAAAAATTTACCCTTCAGGATTTGTCACATGAATAATAATGATTTAGTGACATTTTTTCCTTCCTAAAAATCAAATCTACTCCAAGATAAGGTTACAAAAATATGTTCTAATTATGGATGGCTCTGAAGCATAGAGAGCAAACACAGCAAGTATCAGCTATCTAATGGCCATTGCAAACGAGCCAAATACCCTCTCCTGTCCATTTTTGAATATATTCTGATTATTTTTGGTGTCTTGCTATTATTAAGGCCCCAGTGAGATCAAGGTCCTGCTGTAGGACATGCCTCAAAAACAACAGGCACCTGCTGGAAGGATCTGCACTCACCACCAACTGCAGAGAGGAGAGAGGAGGGAGAAGAGTTGAGAGAGGAGAGGGAAGAGAGGAGAGGGGGGAGAAGAGAGTGGAGAAAGGAGAGAAGAGAGGGGAAAGAGGAGAAAGGAGAGAAAGGATCACTCTCCTCCTCTCCTAGGCAGGGCTGGAGCTGAGGGTTTCCCCAGACCCTAAAGGAGGGTCTGCAATGATCCAGGCACAAAATCTCTCAAATCCCAACCCATTCTGGCTTTTAGAAAGCAAGATGAAGATGTTTTCTAGCCACAGGATGTTTTCTAGACACAGAGGTGTCCTTCCAGGGAGGGCTATGTGGATGTTCAGAGGTCCTGGCACCGCGGTGCTGCAGCATTTCCAGCAGTGCTTGGCTTCTCTGGAGGTTGTTTTTTGAATTTCCTTCCAAAGATTTTTGTCCTCTGATACTCCCTAGAGGTCAACAACAGCCTGTCTCACACCTTTTTGATTGGCACACAATTTTGTTTTGGCTGCAGAGAGAACTTTGTCCTTGCCCTAAATCAATGCTCAGCCCTGAGCTTTCCCTCTTTGCAGGGGCAGGGTGGGCAGTGCTCCAGAGGGCTGGGGGCTGGCATTGCCTCTCTCCCCATCCATCCCCACTGCCAGGAGCTCCAGCCTTGAGGCAACACCCTGGGCTCCAGCACCCTGCACCCCCAGACCCCAGTTATTTCCATGAAAGCTTTGTTTCCTTGCATTCCTGGAGCAGCAGGTTTCCCGTTACTGTGCTCTCTGTTCTTCAGCACTCCTGGTGAAATTTATTGTTGTAAAGCGCCCTGAGCACACTGGCAGGGAAAGACAATTACCCAGCATTTCCAGTCTCCAAGAAGTGTAATTGTGATATATCTGTGTGCTACCTTCCAACACAGTCCTGTGGGTTGGGTCTCATCTTTCCAATTCCACACGGTTGTCTTGATGCCCCCTGTCCTGTTATCTCTGCAGATGGGGGCTCTGTCTAGGCTCCTGCACTTCAAAATAACCTTTCCATAGTCAGACACAAGTCAGGGACTTGAGATTGAGGCACAAAGAGCAATGCAGGAAGCACAATCATCAGTATTTCTACTCATTTCAGTATGATTCAGTTCATATCATTTAAATAAGAGTTTTTCCTGAATCTCGTCTTTGGTGTAAAATTAGAGGATTCTGGGTGCTTTTTGGTGGAAATGCTTTCCTGGGAATCATCCACTCATTGAACCCAAAGCATGAAAAACTCAACAACACTGTGGACCAGTCCCTGCCCAGTTTTCCTGTGCCATGATTTTTGGATAGAGGCCCAAAATGAGCCAAACCCAGCAATATCAGGCTGTCAGGGCAGAGTCACCATCCCAGGGCACATCACTCTCCAAGCCATGGGAGGGGACCATGTGTTTGGAACCAGCCAGCTGGAGCAGATTGTTCTGGTCCTCAGCAGCTTTCATGGTCTGTACCACAAGCTCTAAAACCAAGGATGAACCAGCAGCTTCCTCCCAGCTTACGCTGATGGTAGAGGAAGCAGTTTTTGGGATCTTAGTGAGGCACAGAGCTCAGGAAATGAGCATGTCCAGGGCAGACAATGTGACTGTCTAAGGCCTCAAAATATCAGTGCATGGTGCTGTCCTAAAATAAATAATTTCCCCCCTTTTTTTGTGTGTTTATTTGCTGTCATTTGAGCATTTATTGGGAAGTGAAGCACACAGGGGCACAGTTTAGTGATGGAGTTGGCAGTTCTGGGATAACAGATGGACTCAGTGATCTTAGAGGGCTTCTCCAACCTAAACCATTCTTTGGCTCCAGGATTAAACACTACTGCACAAGGATCCCATGGGATTGGCCATCCTGGACTGGTCCAAAGGTCCATCTCAGCTCCCAGAGACCACACCCAGGGAGGGCTGGAAGAATTGGAGCTGGGAACAAGTTTCCTACAGCTGTAGTCTCAGTTCCTGGAGATTTGAATAAGAAACTCAAAACTGGTAACTTTTGGCCCAGCTCTTAGTCCCAACATTTTCTTATGCCCTGTCCCCACACAGGAGCCACTTCTGATCCTCCTTATAGCCTCCTTCTATACCTGCAGGTGTAAATATCCTATATATTCTTTTCAAATAGTTTTCCCTAATATTTCTTCATATAATTCATCTTTTTTTTCCCCCTTTGACACTGCTACTGAGCTCTAACTGCACAGGAGTGCCTGGATACAACTGCCCAAGACCAGGCTTGACTATCCCTAAGCTGATCTCCCTGTTCCCTACAACCATTAATTATTTTACACAAGAAATGCCAAGCAGCTGGAAGCTTGGGAAGAATCAGTTATGAGCTGACTTGAGAAGGATACAGGATGGATGCAAAGGGCAGGTGGCAGAAATCCCACATATTTTCACCATCACAGAGCTTCACATCAATCCAGTAGTTTTTTGCAAGACCCAAAGCACCCCTGCTGCTTGGTCTGAGACATGAAGGATCTTGTGTCTGCTTTTATGTGTGTTAGCCCTGCTGAATTCTCCTAACTGTGAGCACAGCTGGGCTTTAGTTCCCTCTAAAGCTGACCAAAGGCAGCAGGATTTCCAGCATCACATCCATGGCTTTGCTCATGTGCGTACCCAGACTTGTACATGCACACATATGGAAATTTTTCCGGAAAAAAAAAAAAGTTTACAGGTGAAAAGAAGCCTCTGAGGTTACCAACAGTGCAGGTTAATTGACATTTTCTCAGTGCCACTGCTTGTGCCTTCTGGTATAGATAAGGCTGAGAGGCATAATAATTTCCCTGCTTGGCTACCCATTTCCAGAGCTGATGGTCAGTGGCAAAACATCTGGAGCTCAGTGAGAGCTCCCTTGAAAAATTAAGAAAACTCTGGAATTCTAAGAGTTTCAGCAATATATTTCAAACAACATTTCAAGCTCAAATAAATTACTTTTCGGACAAAGCAAAACAAAAACACTTTGGCGAGACAAAAACATTTTCCTGGACTAAGTCCAAGCTTTGCATTTGCCAAAATTCGAAGTTATGCCCGAGGGAGAGCAGAGTACCTTTAGCACATCTGCTGAAACGAGGAGAACTGTGTCTCTGGCTATGGTGAAGGAGGAGGAATGTAGCAACTTAAGCCTGCTTTTTGGGGTCAGGAAGCACAGAAGAAGTGATGAAAAACAGCCCAAAGCAAGAGGAGAGCGATTTAGTTTCTATTCCATGAGATCGCCTCAGTGGCTCAAGGAGCAGGGGGGAGAAAAAGGAGGGAAAGCTGTAAAAAAACACAAAAAGAATGAACAAAAACTGAGGGTGGCTTGGCTGGTGTGTTTGGATTTTTATTTTTTTTTCCTGCCTTTCCCATCTGCAGTGGCTTTTGTAGCAGTATCAAAACCAAGAAGAGAGAAACAGGATCAAAGAGCCTGAGAAGCTTCGCTGGTAGCAGAAAACACCACTGGCACCTCTCCTTTAGGTAGACGAAGGACCACGCGATTCCTCCGCTATTGTTAAAGGCGGGATTTTCCTTGAAGTCCGGCTAATCCATTAAGGGAGCAGCCTGGCAGGGGCAATGGGCTAAGACCCAACGCTCTGAAGAGCTCTGCAGCAGCTCTGCTAAAGCAACTCGAGCAAACACCAGCCAGGCTCGCTGCCTTATCCTGCCACACAAGACAAAGCGTTAACACGCTTATCTGGGAGCAGCGAGTGAGCCCCACGCAGGCATCGCTTAGCGGGCAGCAAGGAGGAAAAAAAAGGAGGGGGGAAAAAAAAAAAGGGAAATCAATCAGCAGAAACCCTGGGGAGCTTGGGAGAGGGAGATTTGGAGGCTCTCCAGCGGAGGGCTGGGGCGCGGTGAGGTTGGCGAGGGGAGCTGGGTACATGAGCGCCAGCGGGGCCCCCGGTTCATGAACCTGTCGCTCTAAAAGCCTGTTTGTGCTTGGCCAGTCTGCTGGAAGCACATCTGCTAATACCCACTAAAGAGAAAAATGGTGTAGGGAATATGTGGATGTCTTCTCCGCCTTGCTTGGGAAGCCGAGGACTGAGGGCAAGGTATTCTGCTTGGGGGAGGAAGCAAGGTGAGTGAGGCCTGAAAGTACTGGGAGAAGCTGACGGGAAATCACAAGTGTTTTCTGTTCTCAGCAAGGGGAGAGAGAGAGAGGGGAAAAACACCCCCAGTCATGCTCAGCATCATTATTTGTGCCCCTTTCAAGCCTTCCAAGAGGTGCCACAAGCCGGGGCCTCAGTGGCAGGGTGGGAAACACTCAGGCACTTTCATGCCTCACCTCGTAGCCCTGACATCAGCACCTGGCACTGGACAAGATGTATTTTGACAGCCTGACAAAAGCCCTTTTCAGGGACGATGTGATGGCAAAAGCACGGAAGGGAGAGCATTTGCACCCATTTTCCAGATGCTCCAAACCCGGAGAAAAAGCCAAGCAAGAGTAGCTCCTGCAGACACCCAGGTGGAGCTGCAAGGACAAAACACATCCTATCCTGCTCCAGAAACACCCAGGGCAGCTGCTGCCACAGTTCCTGGATAAAATATTTTTGACAAGTGAATAGTTTCATGTTACATTGGCCCCAGGACTTGAATGATAACCAAAAGATCCTAAAAGGTTCAAATTAACAGCATGAAGGCTGAAGGAGTAAAGCAAAATTTAAGGGGGGAAAAAAAATATGTCTACTATAATAGTGTCTAGTCTGGGTTCACAAAGCTTGTTATTATGGGTGGTTTTAAAGAAACTTTCTGACAAGGATTTGGGGTAGGCAGCAGCCATGACCAGAGGGCAAGGGAACAAGCAACACTCATCTCTTTCTCTGCTTGCCTTGATAAATTCACTTAAGAAAGTGAGAATTGTCAGGAAGTAAAGGAGAATCCCCCAAGTAACAAAAGGAAGAAGTGAAGGGTTTTCTCTTTTTCCACTAGAAACAGCATGTGAAATCTGTGCCAACC
>VXBB01019567.1:161270-173119 GCA_013399915.1 Illadopsis cleaveri | reverse complement strand
AAAAAAGGAAAAAAGAAAAGAGAGTGCGAGCAAAGGGAAAATAATATTAAAAAAAAAAAAAAGAGGTTAACAAGAAAAACCTGCAAAGGGCTTGTGGCAATCATTTGTGCAAACAAAGCCACATAAGTGGGAAATGCCAAACAATTAAAGAATAATGAACAGAAAGTAGTACAGAGTTAGAGGACAAGTGCAGAGAAAACATCACACTCTGGGTGTCTGCTGGCAATTCCCATCACCAGGAGCCAAAAGGCAGAGAGAGCTCAGTGTGTAGAAAATGTTTGTGCTAAATAGGGAGTTAATTAAAGGGATGTGAAATTCTGAACAGGAAGTGATGGAATTTTAACTCAAGTGTTGTTCCATTATGTTCTGAGGAAAGGGGAGCAGAGTTGTGATGCAATATCACTGCACACCCCTCCATCAGTGGGTTGGAATCACAGTACAAAACATTATTTTAAAAATTAGTAAAATATCTTAAAATGATAAATTTAAATAAAAGAAAAAATGATAAATTAAATTAATAAATTAAAATAAAAAACCCAAAATTAATTTGGAATCAAGAATGAAAGGGATCTTCCACAAAGAAATGCTACTGAGCTCTACTGAATATTTAAAATTAAACTCAGAGGAACTGAGTCAGGTGAATACAGAACAGCACTGACCTGCAGTTTAGTTACTTAAAGGCAGCATCAAATATCTGCCACACCAGCCATGACCTGAACACTCTCAGTATCTTAAGCATTTAATTCCACAGAAAAATATCCCCCTACTCTGATTTAAATATCAAAAATGCCAATATTGAACAAATAAGCATAAGCGAGGTGCAGAGACACATTCATAACGCCGAGCAAGCTCATTTTAAGGAATCATTTGAGCAGGGAAAAGATGGTTATTTTAGGAGTATTTCTGGAGGAGCCAGCTGGCCAGTCTGGCTGCAAAGCAGGAGAGCAGGGATTGATAAAGCCAGACCTTGATAGACAAGGCTGTGCCCACAGTGTCTGGGGAGAATGGAAGGATGTGTGCCCAGGGAGGGGAAGGGACTGCACCACTGCAAACAAGGAGGAATTTGGCTGCAGCTTCAATGCTATCACTGACGGTGTTGATAAAACCCTGGGTGGACATTACACAGAAACAGCTCCTGCTGCAGATTTGGCTTCTAAAACCTTGACTTGTTCCCAGTGCTGAGCTCCAGGTACCTGCTCAGTGCTGGGATTTCATCCATACCTCGGTGTGTACCATCCAAGGTGATGGGAAGGCTTGGTCAGCCCTGAACTGGTCAGGCAGTTGGATTGGATGAGCACTGTAGGTCCCTTCCAAACAAAATTCCAACTTTTACCTTTTACTTTTACAGAGGACAGGATTATATTAGATTAGGTATTAGGAAGAAATCCTTCCTCGTGAGAGTGGGCTGGCCCTGGCACAGGGTGCCTAGAGAAGCTGTGGCCGCCCCTGGATCCCTGGAAGTTTCCAAGATCAGGCTGGACAGAAGCAGCCTGGGAGAGTGGAAGGTGTCCCTGCCCATGGAAGGACATGGAACAAGATGGTCTTGAAGGTCCCTTCCCATCCAAACCATTCCAGGATTCTATTCCACTCTAATAACATTCCTGTCCCTCACACTGTGCAGAGGGGACAGAGCTGTCCCCAGCCCTAGGGAGGGGACACCCAGCTTGTCCTCACACCCCTCTCTGGGCCGTCAGAGTGTCCATCAAAGCCAGTGTCCATCAGTGGCTTTGCACAGCTCCTGCAACACCCAAAACACCCCCAGGTCATCACGTGTGGTACAGCCACAGTGCTGCCACCACCCTGTGACAATGGGTGACACCCAGGACCCCAGGGTGAGGACACAGCTTGTACCTGTGCCTGCCTGAGTGGAGGACATGGAACCCCTGGAGCTGTGGCTCAGAGTGCCAGGACTAATGAGAAGCTGCTGCAAGGCTGCTCCTGCAGCAGCGGACAGAGATTAGGAGCCTGTCAGAAGCCATCACTGGTGGTTTGGGGAGCTCTTTCTGAAGTCAGTCTGATTTAATAAATAAAGACAAGCTTCCTCTTACAGCTCTTTTATGATGGGGATGGGGCTGCATGAAAATCAGCCAAAAAGGGAACAACTTTGGATTATTAATGGTCACTTTTGTTTAACAAATGTTTTTTGTATAACCACCTTGTGCATCCTGGGAAGGAAGGATGTTCAATTATTCAACTGAGCATTGAATTATTCCTCTCTTCCACTTGTTTTCCCAAACTAAACAGATTGTGTGTAGAAAATCACTATTCCTAGAGTTTTTATTTTGTTTTGCACACTCATGCTGATTAAAATACTGCAACTGTCTGAGCTCTGTCACAGTGGATTGCTCTTTTTCCTTCCCAGAAAGATGCCTTTTTCAACAAATCATATGCAATTTACACATACCTTTGGATAATCCCAGTGTAATTAATATAAAATTATATTCCTGAGGAAAAAAAGAAAAAAAACAACCCACACTGAAGTTTGGCATAAACCAACAGAGGACTGGCAGTCTCTGCAAATTATCCGGGTAAATTAGAAAGTATTCCATTGTACTTCCACAGCTCCCCGTTGGTGCAGTTCCTGTCGGATTATATATGGCTGAGAGCTAGATATCTATTTAGTCATGTTCACAAAGTGCTGAAACCAAAGTGGCAAACTGAAAGGAAAAAATAAGAGGTGCTTCAAGAAGTTTGCCCTGAAGTGCTCCAGACCAGAAGGCCATTGTGGTAGAAGATTTTCCAAGGGAAAAAACGGAGAATAGGGGCAAGAAAAGAGGAGAGAACCAACAATGCCTTCAGGAGAGGATGCCCTAACTTTGGGTCTGCCAGCACTCACAAATAAAACAATAGCTACCTGTTCACAATGGTGAAGAAAACCCTGAAAACATGGCCCAGTGCCGTGATATTTTATAAGAGCATCTTGTGACAGGACAAGGGGGAATGGCTTCAGACTAAGAGTGGATTTAGATGGGACAGCAGGAAAAAATCCTTCCCTGTGAGGGTGGGGGCCCTGGCACAGAGGGCCTAGAGAAGCTGTGGCTGCCCCTGGATACCTGGAAGTGTCCCAGGCCAGGTTGGACATCGGGGCTTGGATCAGCCTGGGACAGAGGAAAGTGTCACCATGGCAGGGGTGGCACTGAATGAACTTTAAGTTCCCTTCCCACCCAAACCATTCCATGATGTCTGTCTGCCTGGGTTTGCCTAAAGTGACAGAGGGTGACAGGCTGGGTGCTGACCCAAGGAATCACACTTTAAATTTCTGATGGGACCTTCTTCCCTGCTCATCAAAGCACGGGAGAGAAGGAGGAAATCCCATCCTGTGGAAATCTAAAGCAAAATTTCCCAAAGCATAGAAATGGAGCGAACTACACAGGAAAGAGGTGAAAGGTGTAACTTTGGGAGGTCAGGTCTTGATGCATGGCATACTCCCAGAGTCAGAGACGAGTGCTGAGGTGAAATATCAGCAATATCTCCTTCTCTAGATATTCAAAAGCCACCTGAACACCATCCTGAGTGATGTGCTCTGGGATGTCCCTGCTGGAGCAGGGACGTTCTCCATAACCTCCAGTGGTCCTTTCCAACCCAATCCATTCTCTGATTAATTCAGTGAAAAATACTTCCCAAAATTATAAATATATGAACACCAGGCATTCATCTCCTCAGGATTCCACACTGCCATACAGGAAGGTGACTGCACCCACAGCTTCTGATGTATATTTTTTTTTTCCATCATTCCCACAAAGCTCAGGACAGCTGCACATTCCAGGTTTACCTCCGGCTGCTGCAGGACACTTGCTGTTTTGTGAGTCTCTCCAGCCCAGCTGAGCCCTCTTTCACTTGGATAATTAATTTGAAATTAAATATTAAATATTAATAAATATAGCTCAGGTAATAAATTGCATATACTAATTTAATTAAAAATAGATTATAGCATATTTTACAAATGGGACATTTTTGTAAGGAAATATAATGGACTTGTTATGTTTCTACTTTATCCTAAGAAGGAGCAGGCTTCTTGTGCATTTAGTCCTTATTGTGTCTCATTAAATTTTTAAAAACAGCTATTTTAATTGTCAAGTATTTGACACACTGCTCAAAAAACCTGACACTTAAGTTTCAATTTTACAAAATGCATTTTTAATGAGGACTTTTGCATCCTACTTTATTATCTATAACCATTTTGCAGGGAAAAAAAAAAAAGAGGGAGAAAGGGGGAAAACTCAATTATAACAAAACTTCCATACCGGGCCAAAGAATCTTTTTAAATTGAGGGGTTCAATTGAAGTATCTCAGGCAGGATTTGGGCTTTGCTGTGCCAGGCACTGAGTCTGATCAGCAAAACCCACAACTTGTTCTCAAAGTTGTGAGAGTTCACTGAAACAACCTCACACAAGTTGGGGTTAGTGGGTTCTGATCCTGAAAAAAGTTAGAGTTAAGGATGCAAATTTCACAGCAGGGTTGAGAGTTGTGGAATCTCTCTCTCTGGGGACATTCCCAACTCACCTGGACACATTCCTGTGTCATCTGCTCTGGGTGACCTTGTTTTGGCAGGCATTTGGACTCCATCTCCTGAGGTCCCTTCCAGCTCTAACAATCCCATGAGGGTCGTGGTGAATCTGAGCCATCCTGTCCTCACCAGAAGCCATGTTTGGGACAGAATGGGTGCAAAAATGTTGATTTCCACAACATCCCCTTCACACTGAGCCCTGTGGCAGTGCAATGCCACCTCCTCTCTACTCACACCAGCGAGTTCCTCCTTCCTGTGAAGGGCTGGGCATGGGAGGAAAAAAGCCCAGGAGCACAGAGAGAGCTTTGGAGACAGGTTTAGTCCAAGAAGGCAATTTTCCCCAGAAGAAACATGTTGCTTTTTTATCTTCTTTTTGCCAGAGTCAGGATTAAATACTCAAGACAGTATTTCTTGTTTGGACTCAGATGTTTATTAATTCTTATCTGTTACAGTCTCACAAACTGTGAGATCTACAGCACTTGTAGCTAACAAACTAAAAATGGGGCTCCTATCTCTTTCTCTACAAGGCCTTTTAAGGATAAACTGTCCAATTAAGAAATGACACCTAGATTATTTTTACTTTTAACCCAATAACCAACCATCCATGGCCCAGAATGCAGATTTTTCTATCCAATTACAAAGTCCCACCTAAATCCATGAAGAAGAAGGTGAAAAAGAAGGACTGGCCTCCACCCTAAAACCTCCGTCTTGTTTTATATATATTACTATATTCTAAAACCTTAAACTCAAAGTCTTCCACCCTGTGATATCACACACTTCTATTCAAGCTACACACCCATAGTTCCAGTGCTGTCATTCAATTTTGGAAGCCTCTTCCATGGCCTCAGGTCAAATGCAGTGTTTGCTTGGGGGTCAGTGCCTGTCAGCACAGAAAGTCTGAAATTCTCAGTGCCCAGGGGTCCAACCGAAAAGTGGCCATTCCTGCTGGCAGCAGTGATCCCCAGGCTGGGAGCAGCACATCCCTCAGCATGGGGAGCTCACGGAATCGGAACCGAGTGGACACAGGTGAGAAAAAGCAAAGCAGCACCATGACCTGACAAACATGGCACAAACCAGGGGCAATTCATCCAGCCAGGGGTGGAACTGGCCTTGGACCGAGAAAAGCAATTAGCAGGACTGTGCAGAGGGAGGCAGCAGCCGACTTTGTGTTCCACCCTCCCTGTCACTTACATCCAGCTCCTGGCGAGGCTGGCCCGGGTGGGAAGGGGTGCGCTGACAGGGCTGCTCAAAGGTGAGGCTTTCAGTTCCCCTTCCCCACTTTCACTCCAGCTTGTGCTGCTGTTTAACTGTTTCTGGGAGGTGTATCTGCCATCAAAAGCTTCTGGGTGGTTAAAAGTGACCATGGACTGGCAAATGGGGGGTTTCCCCTCCATGCAAGAACATTCACTGGGTGAATTCCCTCTGGGAAAAACCAAGCTCTCTGCCTTCCTGAAGAGCACAACAACTACGTGCTTTTCTTTGATTCTTCTTTCTCATAAGGAGGTGTCTCCATGTGGGCAAAAGTCTCTTTTTTCCCCCCAGTTTATCCAACGGAATGGAGTTGAACCAGGCTACAAGCCTGCAGAGCTGCAGAGACAACAATTTGGAGGGAAAGAAAGGGCTTGCACATCACACTGCCACCAAGGGAGATGCAATTGATTCACTAACAAGTTAAATGGATTTTATGTACCAATTTTCCACGTGTTAAATACCTGGCAACCCACGAGGACACTTCTTCTCCTTAAGGGAGGGCGAGTCACACCCTCAAGGAAGGCACAAACACACCTACAAATATTTTATACTGTTTTAATGTGAAATACATGTTGTTCCAAGTTAACCACTGGCCACTAATGTCAGCAGAGGACCTGTTGCCCTCCGTGGTAGTCTCTCTGATGGCCTGGCCTTGTTCCTTTGCTCCTGCTTTCCCTCCTCTCGTCCCTCTTTCCTCCATTACCTGTGCCCTGCAGCACTGAGGTCTGTGCTTGTGACACATGGATGGTGTTTGAACTTTGGAGATCGAAAGTAGGTCAGAGATTTCTACTTAAATTGAAAGTTCAGTAAAGATGTCACCTTGCACCAGTGACAAAGACCTCACCTCACTGCTCAGTATCCAAATAATCCCAGTAAAAATCCAAGCTTGGTGAAGACTTTGTTACAGCATCTCCTGTCCAGTTTGAAACCTGGTAAGTTTTCCCATCACCTGCACTCTCTCTAGTTCAGGTTGCCAAAGCTGAGGATTCCCTCTCTGCAGACTTCTCAGCAGGAACTGAGTCAGCACATGGCTGAAGTGTTTTACAGCCCATCTGCACGTGGAGATGGTGTTCAAAAGGCAAATCCCAGAAATGAAGGGAGGGGGGGATTTATGGCAGTGTCCTACAGCCACTGGAAAGGTTAGGGATTGCATCCCCTCCCCAGGTTTCTGTTCTGAAAGGATTCTAAGGGAAGAAGTTATGCCCAGAGTGCACAAACACACCACAGCAAGGCACAAAAGAAAATGAGTTTAGTGATAAATTCCCATTGATTTAATCCTAGTGTAACCCAGGCTGTGGTGGAAACAGCTTGTTCCCATGTACTATCCACAGAAAGAAGGGAATGAATGAGAGAGGAAAGCACCTCTGTCCTGACCTCTGTCTCTCCCTCATCAGAAAAGGAGCACCACCACATCTCTTCTCCCCCATCCCAGGCACTATATTTGCACCTTTACAGTCACCTTCCATTTTTTTTTTTTAATTTTTTTTTAGTCTTATTGACAGACCTTTCTAACTGCACTGACATCATGTTTGTCCTTGCCAGGAATTTCCAAATAAAACCAGAGGCAGAGATGCCCCTCTCAAACAAAGTGCAGACACCCCAGGAAGCCAAGGAGACCAAACCCCCCAAACCTGTCCACACCTCCTTCCTTTTCCTAAGAATCACCATCTCCCAGAGAGCCTTTCATACCTGCAAACATTTACACCTTGTAACCAAACCCCTCAAAAACCAATTCACCACTCTCTGTATTTGATTTCTACCTCTAACCGTGCATTTTGCTCAAGCCCTGGTCACATGCCAGCACCCATCTGTGTAAATACACAATTTTTCTAGCTGAATTGTACATCCACAGCCACGACTCAACCATAGAAAGATCATGTAAATAATGGAAGCTGACAGCATAAGTAATTTTTTTCATGTATCAGATGCCATGGTTGACTGCTGAACTGTGAGATCTGCTGTTTTTAGACTGCGCTAAGTTCTCCCCTTTCACCCCTGAAGATTCAAGACTAAAGGCTGGATCTTGAATCACAGGCTTCAGATGTTTTTCTTATCACACAGCTCAGTCAACACTCGTTCACATCCTGTGACCTTTTCCTGCAGCGAGCTGCATCTTTCTTCTGCCTTTCAAGGCCACTTATCCAGACAGTCACTGGTGGAACTGGGGACACAGGGAGTGACCATCACAAGCCACGTGGCTCCTCAGTGCCCTAATGGAGGGGGTGGTTAAGAAGTCACTAAGCTCTGAAAGAATGAAAGCAGCACTGTGGAGCTTTCAGTATTTCTGCTTCCCGACGTTCCCGTTAAGTGAAGAAATCCATCTTGCAAATAGGAGAAATTAAAGACGGTGAGTGCAAACGCAGGGAGGAGCATGAGGCTTTGGAAAAAAAAAAAAAAGTGTCAGGTCTCTAACACAATGGCCTGTGTAATTGGTTCTTTTGAAGTTTCTAATCACTTTTGGAAAGATCAAGTGGAAGTGACAAGTGAGGCTATCGGAACAGTGACTCTGTACAATGGTGGCACATGGGACTCACCGGTTTGTGTGGTAATTGTTAATTGTTTGGGGGCTTCCTCTAAGCACAAAACATATCTGAAGAGTTGCTATTAGGAAAAAAAAAAAATTTAAAACCAACCCTCCCATAATATAAATTATGTGGTCAGTGTTTCAGATCTCATACAAATCATTTGCCCGTGAAAATGTTATCAAAATATGAGCTATCCCTTTCAAATATATTTTAAACAATGTTAATGTATTTTCACATGTCATCAGTTGACAGCTCCACCATCGTTGCTCGTCAGCCACCAGGGAAATTTGCATGCATTTGAATTCACCCTGCCAAGCACAGGCAGCCCAGACTGACAGCCCATTTAACTGGGTGATAAGTTAATCTGTACAACATTTGATAGATTTCTGTCTTTTACCTAAGCCAGAGTTGGTGAAAATGATTCAGCGACGAGATTTGCAAACCGGTCGTGCCTCTGTTGGGTCTCGGTGGGAGGTGTTGTATTTCTTCATGGGTAATGCTGATCTCCACCCGAGCTGGCCATGAAAAGCTGAACTAAACACCATCCCAAACCCACCAGGAATCCCTGTTGCCAGGATTTTCCTTCTGCAAATCCAAATCTTTGGCTAAAACTCAAGTTAATGATGAACTCTGAGATGGTTTTACAAGGATGGCCAATGACCTCCATCCACCACCTGCCTGCTCCTGAGGACTTCCCTGTTCCCTCAAGCAGCACGGTGCATCCAAGGTTGGATTAGACCCTGGGGAAGGTTCACCCTGTCCCAAGGCTCAACACAACATGAGGTGCACACCACAGCAGCTAAAATTCCAGCAGAAAACAACACCCACCAAAGCTCCCCCACAGCCCCCCAAAACCACACATCCCTCAGATGCTCACAGTCATCATTAAACCAGGCACCACCAGGTTTTAGACACATCCCTTGCATTGCCAGGGTTTTTCATTAAAAAATCCCCTACATCCAACAACATCTTCTGGTCCCTCACAGAAACCCTGATTACAGGAAAATCAGTGATACTCATTTGCAAGGCCACCCAAACAGGGGGCTCAAGGCTTCTGCTGGGGTTGTGTGTTTAACCACAACAAAACACAGAGGGCATTTTGATGTTCAGAAATGCCCAGAAGGAGATTTCTATTTACTTTCTCTTCCACAGTACATTACCAAAGCCAGGAGCCTCAGTAGTCAGCAAGCCATTATTTATTTATTCAAAACATCTTTCATTTCCTGAGATGCAGTGTGTTATTTACAGGGCACACACTGTGTTGTTACATGAAGTAAATTTCAACGGGCAGATTAAGCTCGGGATACTTCACCCATAATGATATATCCTGATAATGGCCATTTTCAAAGAGTTGCTAAAATGTGAGTAAATATCTCACCGGTTTCAGGAGGAAATGCTCTGAAAGGGCAGGCAGGGCAACGGAGCTGCTGCCATAGGCAGGCGAGTTTGATGGATGAAATTTAATGGGTAGACCCTTTATTCCAAAGCATATGGAGAGATAGAGAAAGCTTTGGAAACACGAGAGATAAATCTGTGCTGAGCCCTTTGTTCAGATGCAATTTCAAATAAAAGTAGCCCATTTGCAGCTTTTGGAAAGCAGCCTTTCCTCATCAAGGCACAGGCTTAGGCTTAAAATATTAATTAAATAAAACTCAAGTCTACATAAACCTTGAAAGCAGACACCAAGAAAAGGAATATATTGAACCTAAAGGTAGGGTAAAAAGTGGAAATACCCCTGGGCAAGTTCCAGTGGGGAAATGTAGGTCAGGATCCTGCTCCTCAAAATGCATCACCATTAATGCTCCCTAGCTAATATACAGAGTGTCAGTTTTAGAGACAATGAGATTTTATACATTTTTTATGTATAGAAACCCTTGATGTCAGCAACCAAACTTTATCCCTCCCCAGTATTGTCATGAGTCTTTCCTTATCTTCGTAAGTGATATGAAGGCTGATAAAACACCTCTTAAAACTCTAATAATTGCCTGAAAAATAAGCAAATTCACCAGTTTATCCAAGACAAATACATTGTGGACATTGAACTGTCACAACTCTCCACAAAAATCCCATTTCCATCTGATTTTGTGGCGCACACCTGTAGCTGCTCAATGGGCAGAAAGCAGGGAATAACCTGTGAACTCACAGTGCACAAGAGCAAAAGAGGTATTTAGCACCAAAGTGGAGATGATTATGATAAATTTAGGAAATCCTCTGTTTAGAGGTCCCTCAAAATCACCCTGAGCAAGGGTGGGCAGGGGACAGGGTTGGAGGGGTAGGAAATCCTTAACTGTGAACCAGCAGAGACAAATCTCTTAAAAGAAAATAACTCCTCTGGACTGCACCTTCAGAAACACATGGCAGGAAAAAGAAACCCAAATTGTTGAAAAATAATAATAATAATAATAATAATAATAATAATAATAATAATAGTAACAACAGGGATCATCCTCTAGGAGCAATAAGGAGGTCCTGGGCTGCTCTGAACTCCACACACCGAAGTCTTTGCAGCAAACTCAGGAAAGTGTGTGGGTCCATCAGAAGCCACTGGTGTCCCTGGTCTAAAACACTGAGACACTGCAAATCTGAGCCCTCTGCACTGCACAAGTGATGCTGGACCACTCAATTCACATGCCTGAGCTTTAATTTCTCCCCAAAACAGAGACAGGAATCCTACTTTTAGCTCTGATGGCTCACACAGACACGCAAGGCCTTGTGCAGAGGGACCCAGCTGCCGCTTCAATAAAAATAATTTAACATGGGATAAATAGCCATGATATTAGGGGTGTGAGAAGCCAAGAGGAGAGTTAATAGGACGAGAGGAGGTGGTGTGATGGGTAATGAGGTGCCTACAGGGGAGGGAATGGGAGCAGGGCCAGGGACAAAGGGTTTGTGCCCGGAGCAGAGCCGGGGAGCAAGGCAGAGGGTCCAGCACGGCTCGGGGAGGTGCTGCCGTGATGCTGAGCTGCTTTTCGGGGTTGGGATTTGCTGGGATGTGTCATTACCATGTCTTTGTGCTGGGAAAGCTCTTGGCACAAGCAGCAGCAAGACCCCCGGTGCCTCCCACGGCCCCCCCAGACATTAGAGTGAGCTGAGGACAAAGCAGGGAGCCCTCGGAGCTGCTATTGCTTTTTATCCCTCACTGCAAACGGCACAGAGGGAAAAATGGAAACCAAATCCCTCGAAAAACCCCTCAGAACATTTGATTCAATGGGAGGTTTCTCTGCTGTCAATCGCAAATCAAGAATTAGGGTTTTTACTAAAACTGGTAAATTTCTTGAGCTTATTTTCACTTATTTCACTCCCCACTTCCTTAAGATAATGATCAATTTATCAGCTTTTTGCTCCCACCGTGCACTGGAGTCTGCATGGGCATAGTCCATGTTTTCTGCACCCAGAATTCCATCTTGAGGCACAAGTTTGTCTCTTCTGCAGCCAAAACTGCAACATTAAACACTGTAATTGTAATCTCCTGGCCACAAGACCAGATTTTCCCCTTTTGTCTTGACCAGGGGTCAACACTGATGTGCAACACTTCATCCAAAGTGTTTGGCAGCAGCTACTGCAGG
>VXBB01019567.1:150209-160554 GCA_013399915.1 Illadopsis cleaveri | reverse complement strand
TTTTTTTTTTTTTTCCATCCTCCCCCTCCCCTGCCAGTGCCACATGGTGATTTTTGTCCTTCGGAGAGCCAAAGGCAAATACAGGCATGCTCAACCTCCATTGTCAAAGGGAGAGGTTTCCTAGCAACAATGCCGGTATGAATGGAGCCCAAGTTTCCTTCCCAATCCCTCATGTGACATTAGAGCAATTTGTAACACGGGGAAGGGGGAAAGGAGGATCTGAGAATCCTGGCTATGCAGCATCACCCAAATCAGCAAATCAGTCTGTCAAGTTTTGTTGGCACCACAACTGCCAAGTGCTTTTAGGTGTAAGGTACAAGCAGAAGGAAATCCTGGAGTTTGCTCCCATCCTCTGTCCCAGCCCCAGGAGCAGGGAAAGGATGCTGTCCACAGCAAGGAGAGTAGCCACCATCTCTGCTGCTGTGCTCTGCTTTTCAAATCACCACAAGAAACTCTGCTTTAACCAGACTAAGCCTCAGGCAAACACCACTCATCCAAGCCTGGCAGGATTTTTGGGATGTGTTGGCAGTAGGCTGTGAAATGTATGCTCAGCATCTCCCAACTGCAGCCACGTTATTCCCTATAGAGCCCCCACATGCCAAATGAGAAGGTGCTGGAAACAAGGGGAAATAACATTGCAGCAGGGGAGCCCAGAGGAAAAGACAGAGGAAAGCCAGCAGGAATTCCTGGGTGCTCCATGGGGATGGCTGCACCTCATTCCCTTCCTGCACAAACTCATCCACACTGCACAACACCACAGCTTTGATGGCATCAAACATCTCTTCTCCTTATCATTCCTTTTTTTTTTCACCCCTCACCCAGTCAGACTCCTCAGAGAGACAGAAAAGGTCCTCTCCAGGAAAGGAGCTGTAACAGAAATCAGAGATTTAAGGAGCCGTGGAATGGTTTGTTTTGGAAGGGACCTTAAATCCCATCCAGTTCCACCCCTGCCATGGGCTGGGACACCTTCCACTATCCCAACCTGGCCTTGGGCACTGCCAGGGATGAGCCACAGGTGTCCCAGCTGCCCTCAGCCTCTGTTTTTAATTAGTGGTGTAGGATAGGTTCCTAAATTAATCCTCTCTTCTGACTGACCAGGAGCCAAAGTGCTTCACTGAGGCACCAGTTGGAACTGCCCGAAGTTCCAGGGTTTGAGTGCTGCACATTATGTCTAACAAGGGAACAATGACCCCTCTTATCCAGAGTGGGCCCAGGTTTCCCATATCCCAAATCTGATTGTGTGGTGCCAGCTGTAACTCAGGGAGGGAGCACCCTGCATTTGTCACATCCAGAAACAGCTTTTGGAGCCTGTAGCTCATTGTGAGCTCCAGAGCTCCGGGATGTTTATTTACAGGGCACCAGGCAAGACATCTGTTCAGCCTGGCTTTTTAACTGAAAGGGAATTTATCCTTGGCAAACCAGTTTTGGGAGTCAGGAATGGGTTTCATGGCAGGCTGAGGGTTTGGCCAACACTGTCATTTAGTTTGATTTTTGTCCCTTCTCCCAAGCACTCTGCCACAAAGAGGCCACGCTCAATCATCCAAGATGTGCAGCTAGAAGTGATTAAATAAAATTAAAACCCTTATCTGAGCAGTGGTCATGCTTCTGACAGATGAGGTTTGAAATGCTTTCTATGAATTTAACAGGGAGTAAGAAATCATGAGAAATACTGCAGGGCTGAGACCTGGCCGGATGCCTGCTGAGCTTGGCAGGGTGGGTTATGGGGACACCACACACAGAATCACACACACAGAATCACTGGGTTGGAAGAGACCTCCAGGATCATCCAACACAGCTCTAAAACCTCAACTAAACTATGGCACCGAGTGCCACATCCAGTCTTGTTTTAAACACATCCAGGGATGGTGACTCCACCACCTCCCCAGGCAGACCATTCCAGTATTTAATCACCCTTTCTGTAAAAAACTTTTCCCTAATATCCAACTTATATTTCCCTCGATGCAGCTTGAGGCTGTGTCCCCTCATTCTGTCAGTTGCTGCCTGGAGAAAGAGACCAACCCCCACCTGACCACAGCTACCCTTCAGGAAGTTACAGAGAGTGATAAGGTCACCTCTGAGTCTCCTTTTCTCCAGGCTAAACAACCCCAGCTCCCTCTGTCCTTCACTGGGGCGAGTCAGGCCAGGCCAGGTGGGCCCAGCACAGCACATGGCCACAGTAAAACTGCTGTGAAACCACATGGAAATCTTCAAAAAGCCTCAGAAATAAATCTGGAGGATTTGCTTTTTGGTTTTGCCACATAAGATAGGGCCATGCTCCTCTTTGGGCCTGATTTTTGCACATATCTGTGGGGAAAGGGGCAACAACCCTGCCCAAGGGAGACACCATTGGGAACCAAGTTTTCCTCAGCATGGCAAACACCAAACCCAGCCAGATGTGAACCAACATCCCATGGCAGAACACAGCACAAGAACCCAAATAAAGGGTTTCATCAAAGCATAGCTATCCCTTTTCCACTTGAAAAAAAATCATCTAAAAGCATTCAAGAACGAGAAATATTTACTTTAATAGAACATTTACATTCATTACCAGGCAAGACTTAACAAACAATCTAAGTGAATTTTAGCTGAACTTGGGAGCTGTGCAGGGTAATGACTGCGCTGACCAGCTTCAAAACCATATTAAGACTACTGATTATTTATTATAAAATGCCTGCACAGAGGGAGAGACCTAATTGTGTGATGAAGATCCCAACCCCTGTGGGTATCACAGCACACTGTACCTGTAAGAGTCAGGGCTCATTAGCCTAATCACAAAGAATAATACCAGGAGCAGAGCTCTGCAAAGCCACTGATTTTTTACATCCTACGAATTTCACAGAAACAATCTTTTTTTTTTTTTTCAGTTTGGTGGAATTCTTTATCTTCTATCCCTATCTGAGAGCCTTCCCCCAAATCCTCACTGCAGATAGCAGCAACCCCGGGCTCTGCAGGGCCACAAACGTTCAGCATCTCCTGCAGTCCCTGATTAATCATCTCCATCCTCTCCCCACGTGTGGAGCCATGGAGCCGTGGAGCCATGGAGCCATGGAGCCCGAGCAGGGGAGGGTGGTCAGCAGATGTGTGGGTGGTGGGGTTGGACCGGGAGCTTTTCCTCTGCATTAATCTTGTGTGTACAGGCACGGGTGCAGCAGGGATTTTTTTTCAATCTCTAATCTGTGTCACTGATGAGAGGCTTCCCTGTTATGCTGCTTTGGAATGCAGATACAAATTCGTTCAGTTGGAATCCCTGTGCCTTGCTACAGTGAGTTTTGAGCGTGAATGCATCCAGGATAGAATTCAGACCTGCATGTTTTGTTTTCCTGCCCTTTTTCTCAGCCCTGTTCCCTCTCCTCCATTGATGCCTTGGGAAGGCTGACCTGAAACAGAGACTGGACTGAGCTAGAGAATAAAGTAGAGATTTATTCAAAGGCCTCCAGGATGCATCTTGGGCAGGACAGAGCCTAACCAGAGCTACACCCAAGGTGGACCCAAAATGGACACAAAAATGGCTGACTGGTTGTGAGATCTTACATTTTTGTAAGTTTTGGTCCATTTGCATATTGAGGTTTAATCGTCGAGTTCCAGCTCCAGGTAGTGAGGTCCCATCCTTCTTGTTCTTCCCTTCAGCCCACCCTTGTTTGTGCTTTTGGGCCTGAAAGTTGTCCTTGGTGTGCAGCAGGAAAAGGATTTGTTTTGTCTCTCTACTCTGTGAAGAGAGCTGACTAACACTTAATATAAGGCTCAGAACTGCACCCCTAGGCAGCACAGAACCTGAAAAACATGAAAGCTGCAACTTAAGGCATCACCATGAGGCACCATGAACAAAGTTAACACTGATTTTTCATAAGGAGAAATATTGCCAAGTTTGTCTAATCAGACTGGTTATCCGTATCCATGGGGGAAACACCACAAGGCTGCATTTTGCACCCTTTCCCTCCACCTTTCAAATAAAAAAAAAAAATCCCATTTGCTCATCAAAACCATGTGGCCATCAGTGAAAGAAAGGTCTCATCCTTACAGCAAGTTTTAATCTTGCTTTGCTCACTCACGTGGCTGCCTTACAACTTGCACAGGGACAGAGCAGATCCCTGGACATGAGGTGGCTCCTCCAGGACAGCCCAGCACTGTCTCATCCTCCCAGCACAGAGAAGGTCAGCCCAGGCCACTAGTTTTTTGGAAGAGCCACCATAAATATCCTGAATTATGGGTCCTCACTGAGTGCAGTGGGATTTCCAAGCCAAGGGAAGAGCTGGTGTACAATTTTTCTGGAATCTGGTGCTGTTACCTTCAGGGCACAAGTGCCAAGCCCACAGGGACAGCTGTTAACCCAGCCCCTGGAGACACGAGGAGCATTTCACTCCATATTCTTCCACCTCATAAATGCCTTTTTAACTCCGGGTTAATCCCCAACAACACTGCTGGTCCACTTAAATCCCCAGAAATGAAGACGTGTGAAACCATAAACCCGCGGCTCCTTGGCTGGCGGCAGTGCTGGAAAGGCTTCACAGGGACCATGTGCTTTTCCACTCAGGAGCTCTTGGCCCCTGCTCTTGGTGTTCCCTCTGCTGCCGGTGTTCCCTGGTGCACAGAGCCAGCCTGACCTCCTTGGCAGCTCTGTGCACATCCCTTGAGCTCTCACCCCTCCATGGAGAGCAGTTTGGCACCACAAACCTGACGCCCAGCGAGCCAAATGCCTCCCTAGATATGTTCACAGCCATGGCTACTTCCTTTGGCTCGCTCCAGAGGTGTCCCAAGGGCTCTGTGCTGCTGCCAAGAAGCCATGACATCACTTACAGGATTAATAATTGCAGTATATTCACAGATATGTTCACAATACAGACTCGTATGACAGAGTTCTGCTTAAAGCCAATACCTTAATTATCCTCCTTCCCACACCCCCAGTTTTCCCATTTGCTTATCTATTCCCTCCCAGGGAGGGAAGGTCAAAGGTGGGAGTAGGATTTAGGAGTATTTTTCCTCTTAAACCAACAAACCCCACATTACTGAAATGATTCTTCATTTTGAACTCCAAGCTCTCTGCACAGCCCTTGCTGAGAGTGCAATTTATAAATTCCTGATGAAAGAAATCAGGAAAAACTTTGTTCCTTGTCCTGTTAGAGGCTTTAGAGAAGAAAGATTCTCCCACTGAAGTTTTGGAGTGGGAAATGCAGAACAAGGGCTGCACAGAGCCAGGCCCAGTCACCCTCAGGTTGGTCCGAGTGATTTCACAGTGGCCAAAAGTCTGTGAAGTCTTTGCAGAGCAAACAAGCGGAAAGACACGGCTCCTGCTGGGTCATAAAGAGCCTGGCTCCTGCTTTTATGGCATGGAAAAACCCAGGGAGAGGAGGGGAGGGCTGAAAGGAGCAGGGGCTGATGGAGACAAAGCCAGAGCATGAGACAACGAGAGGGTGTGAGCTCACCTAGACAGTCACACTCTCTCGTTTCCCACCTCTCAGGACCTCCACGAAAACATGGATTTTCATGGGTGCAGTGCATGGTTTCACACCCAGCTCAGAGGTTCTTTGCTGGATGGAATGGGGGAAAAGCACAGGAAAATTTGGAGACCATCACCCTCAGGTACACAAAGGCAGCTAAAGACTAAAGCATCACCTGCTCCAAAAGGACCAAATCCATTTCCCACTGCTCCAAGCACAGACTTCCTGCATCCTGGCTCCAGCTCAGAGAGCATTTTGACTGAGCTCAGCCCCCCAGAGCATCCAAGGAATCCCAGCACCATTGGTGGCAGGAATGAAGCTGTACAAATTCCCATTATTCCCCCAGAGTCACAGAGGGGGAGCCAAGCAAGGCCCTGCTCTGAGCACAGACTCACTAACTGTGTCTTGACAAGTCTCAGCTTTAGTAGCCAACTTCACTCTGAGGAACTGAAATGGGTTTTTGTTAGAAATTACTTGGAAGTGATTTCCTTCTCTAATCCAGTCTGATGAGACCCCTCCTGATCCAGCTCTGGGATCCACAATGTCAGAAGGATGTGGAGCTGCTGGAGCAAACCCATAGGAGGCCACAAAAATTTTCCAAACATTGGAACACTTCTGTTTTGGAGTCAGGCTGTGAGAGCTGGGAATGTTCATCTGGAGAGGAGAAGGCTCCAGGGAGAGCTCAGAGCCCCTGCCAGGGCCTAAAGGGGCTCCAGGAGATCTAGAGAGGGACTGGGGACAAGGGATGGAGGGACAGGAGACAGGGAATGGCTTTAAGATGACAATGGGCAGATTTAGATGGGATTTTGGGCAGGAATTGTTCCCTGGCAGGGTGGGCAGGCCCTGGCAGAGGGTGCCCAGAGCAGCTGTGGCTGCCCCTGGATCCCTGGCAGTGCCCAAGGCCAGGCTGGACCTTGGGGCTTGGAGCAGCCTGGGACAGGGGAAGGTGTCCCTGCCAGGGGTGGAATGGGATGAGTCTTAAGGTCCCTTCCCATCCAAACCATTCTGGAATCCTATGAAATATCTGCAGCCACCTCATTTCTGACCTGGCTATGCTTTAACCCTGTCCCAGGACTCTCTGAAGGAAACAAATCTGCACAGACCCACAGTAACCACAGGTGCCTCTGGCTGTGCCCCTGTAGGTTGTGACCAAGATTCCCAGCTCCCAAAGCGTTTCCAACACTAGAGCCACATCCCACCAAATCTTGGAATACTCTGTTGAAAGCACAAGGGTGAGAACATCTCAGGGAGATGATTAGAGAAAGCAGGCAAAGATGTAGATTACATCTTTGCTCATTAAATAAAGAAAATTCCTGTAAACGTGCACAAGCTTATCATAAAAGTATTTTCTTTCCCTTGACACCTTTTTTCCTGAAAAAAAAAAAAAGAAAAAAGAAAAAAAGAAAAAAATCTTACACACCTCAAAAGCAGACAAATAAACAAACATCCGAGTCACCTTGGGTTTTGGGGTGGTGGTTGTTTTTTTCCTCTGCCTACTGCTCACGGCATCACAATTTTCTCCAAGCATGAAAATAAAAATAATATTTTACATTAAGAAAGGAGACAACTTCAGATTTGACAAAGCTCTTTTTCTTAGTATCGACAAGCAATCATCATCCATCTTACAAATGGGAACTTGCCTCAGAGCACATCCACACCATCACTGGATTTCTGGTCCTTGGAGGACTGGGATAACAAACGAATCTTCACCGGCTTCAATGATTTCAAAGCTAATCAGAAGATAAAAAGGCTGGCAGGACAGCTGACAATACATTACCAACCAACAACAGATCTGGGCAGGACATTTATGTATTTAAATTCCAGGCGTGGGGAAGCTTGGATGCATTCCTTGAATACAGGGATGGTGGAGAGAGGCGAGACAAAGCAGGGAATGGCAGAGCACCACACAGGGATTGGGGTGCTCTCCCTGCATCCCACAGGACATCCCTGTGCCACCAGGATGGGACCCACACAGTCCATGATGACAACACTACAGGATGCCCAAAGGTAGCCCTCTCCTCACTGGTTGATGCAGGAAGGCAAAACAAATGAGAGTTGGCAAATCCCAGCGACCCCATCCAAAAACTTCCAGGATTCCCTGGGAGACAGGAAGACTCTTGGGATCAGCAAATCACATGGCACATCAGAAGAATAAAACACAGCCCTTTGCATGATCTGAGTAACCAGAGAAGGAGGAAAACTTCTTAAATATGGTTAAAATCTGGGCAATGTATCAAAATCTTTCCAGATTTTCCACAGTATCTTCCTTATCTAGACCTTGCTTCCAGAGATTCTTTTTCCATGCCATCACCTGAAGCCCCTGCTTGTTCTTTCCATGAGGTGCGAATATTTTGAACAAGGACAAAGTTTAAAATCCTGATTCCTAAATCAAACACAGCTTCCTGCTTGTCACAGAGGCCCCAAATTTCTCTGCATTAAGGTCAGCAGCCCAATTCCCATAAAAGAGGCTCTGCAGAGGGAAAATGTGCTGGATCCCAATCATCCTGACACTATTTGTCTTTGGGATTCGGTATTTTGTGGCCAAAAAAAGACCAATTTAGGTGTTTTTAACGGAGCAAGGTTTGTGCAGTAATACTTGCTAAGAATGTGATGTTCTTTCTTGTGCCTCCATAACAATGAGTAGAAATCATGGAATGGTTAAGGTTGAAAAAGCACTGGAGGTCATCTAATCCAACCCTTCACTCAAGCAGGGTCACCTCTAGAGGACATTACTCAGAATCTTGTCCAGAGACAACACCAGATCAGTCACAAATGCTGATGGAAAATGTAAATGCTCCCTCAATATTTACTGGGAAAACTCTTAAATCTATGGATAACTCCCTCTTCCGAGGAATTTGCTCTCCAAAGCAAATGCCTGCACCTGTCTGACCTGAAATATTAGCAGCTGTAGGGATCCCAGGAATCCAAAGGAGTTCCCCAATCTCCACCCAACAGAGGAACTGCAGGAGGAACACCCTGTATTCCCCAGTGCCAGGAGCAGATGAGAATCCTTGGAAGGCGAGCCCAGGGAGAGGTGGTTGGGGCACCAGAGTTGGCCTTTGATGAGAGAACAGCTCCTAAAGAAGAGCTACAATAACCTCCTGCCTCTGCAAAAATGTTAAAACGTGGCTCAGCAAGATCTTCCCATTGTTCCCCTTCGCCTCCCGACTCTGGAGTTCAAAGCAGTGAAGCCATTTCAAAGACAGAGGAATAAATTTAGATTTTGGTGACTGATCCTGAGTTTCCCCAAAGCTTTTGATAGGAGAAGGATCACTGGGGGCAGCTGTAATTGGATTATCTTCAGATTCCCTGTTTATTGATGCAAAGAAACCTCTGCCAGTTTGCTCAGTGGGGGTCAGGAGGAATTTTGGTGGAAGCCTAGAATTCCTGATGATCCTTTCTGACACCAGAGCTCTGCCATCACATCCACTTAGAGCCACTCCACGGGGCTGTCACGGAGTTCCTCTGCCCTGACAAAATCCCAGCTCCTGAGGAGAAAATAAACACCAGCCCTTTATCACCCACGGTTCCCTTCTCACAGGTTGGCACCAAGGACCTGCCAAAAAAACATCTGGGAAAGCATCAGGATTGCAAGGGAAATGGGCTGATGGGCTGAGGGAAGCGGCTCTATCCCCCCACACAACAGCTGCACTAATTTATTACATTTTTGTCTTCGGTCAACTTTTGAAACAACAACTGAAGAGTGAGTTTCCATTACAACATCCATCATTGTATCAACCTTATTTTTTGTGATATTTTGTAAATTACAATAAATTTGCTTTCTTCTGAATATTCAGATGCTTCAAAAGGTACCCAAAGGATGCAATTAGACCCTAGGGAAATATGCTATTATGTGCACATATCATGTTTTGCATAGGCTTTCCAGCATCTACATAATTTATGTTTTTCTGCATAATTTCCCCTTTTTATGTTTCCTATGTGTTTGTGAGATAATGCAGGAGTCAGTTCTCTCCCTACCAAAAAGCACAGAGAGAACTTAAGTCTGTATTCTTACTTCACCCAATCTGCTTCACTTCCCTGCAAAAAAACCCTTGGAGAAACCCCTGGAGAAATCCTTTCATGTGCACCAAACATCAATGCCCGAGGAAAAACCCAGAAGGTCGAGGCAGCTCTCTGAAAGGAACCAGAACCTTGTCCACTCCCATATTCATCTGGGCATTCCGAGGGGCCTCTGATGGATAACGTTGGGATGGGGAAAAGCTTTTAAACTGTTTCTAATCCTCGCCTGGCGTTTTGAGTAAATTCCCCCCCAAACTTTCAAGTTTGCTTTTTAGCTTTCCACGCCAGTCGCTCACATCCAGGGCTGGCTTTTAATTAAAAATAAAATAGGGAGAACANTAATAATAATAACAACAACAACCTGATCTCTGCATTCATACATTCAAGTGTTCAGAAAATTAAGCCCTTCAGCCTTAAAAATAAAAATTGTAACAGACAAATACATAGTTCACCCATTCTCCTCCAAAAAAAAAAATCCAGCCTGATGCAAGCCACCACTCCCAAGCATGGTCCCTGCAAGTGAAATTGGGAGGAAAAAAACCATATTTCCCTTTGTACCTTCCCCAGAATATTTTGGGCTAATCCGCCTATTTAAAACTCACTCCTGAGTCTGTGTAAAATCAGTCATGGAGCAGCAAGGAGACATTACAAGAATGTTTTCTTCTCCACAAACCATGACAGCCTTCAAATTGCCAACCAAAAAAAAAAAAAAACAAAACCAAAAATCTCATGTGAATAAAAGAAAATATTTCTGTTGTGAAACCTGCAGCGTGAAGCAGCAGGAATAAAATAATCTGGTAAAATTTAAAGAATAAGATTCTTTGTAGAAGACATAAGAGAACACCTGCTGCTTTCCTTATTTTTTATTTATTCTAATTAATAAGTTCAAA
>VXBB01019567.1:136715-149616 GCA_013399915.1 Illadopsis cleaveri | reverse complement strand
AAAAAAAAAAAAAAAAGGAGGAGAGTTTTTCAGGCAGGATGCAGGAAAAGGTGATGCCTACTCTTTCCCTTTTAACTCTGCTAGCTGGAATTTCTAATCCAACAATTTAAAATTTGTTTTAAAAAAATTGAAAAGAGAAATAAAAGCATGTGAGGAGTTTGACTTCATGCAAGTGATCCCTGGCCACAAGCTGAGACCCCACTAAAGTATTTCAGCGTGGATATCCCTCATTTTTGGGATGTGATAAACTCATGGGCTGGAAATTGATATTTAGTGTCTTTGGTTTGTGCTGTCTTTCAGGGTTCTCTCTTCCCTAGGAGGCCAGGGACAAGAAATAGAGAATTTTCTTGTACTCCTAACCCCCAGCCTCACTGCACTCCTCAGCCACACTGGTTGCTCCACATGCCCCAGGTTCTGGAGTCATGAAGAGACTGAGAAAACTTCCTGAAAAGTCNAAAAAAAAACAAAACCAAAAATCTCATGTGAATAAAAGAAAATATTTCTGTTGTGAAACCTGCAGCGTGAAGCAGCAGGAATAAAATAATCTGGTAAAATTTAAAGAATAAGATTCTTTGTAGAAGACATAAGAGAACACCTGCTGCTTTCCTTATTTTTTATTTATTCTAATTAATAAGTTCAAATTAAGCAGTATGCAGATGTGTAAAAAACAAACAGCCCCAAAAATTTAAAAAATGAATACTTGTCATTAAAAAAGTTCATTTGAAGCTAAGAAACTGTATGATTAATTAATCAGAACAGAATCTGCTTGCTTAAAAGCCTATTGACATATGTTTTAAAATCATTTGTGTAATTCAAGATAACAAAGAGCAAGGACCACGTGCAGGATTCTCTCCCAGAGCCACCACTCCCATGAGCATGAGAGGATCACAGTCACTTGGAGCTATAAAGCTTATTTCTAAAATTAAAAACACAAAAAGAGCAGAAAAATGCCTTTTAGAGAATATTTCTGTGTGCTCCAGCACCTCTTTCTTCAAGAATCAAACCCAGTGGAGCTCACTCATCCTCTCTCTCTTTTCTATTTATTTATGACCAAGCTCAGAGCCTCACACCTCCCACAAAACACTCGTTGATTCCATATATCCAGCTTGTACTAATAATAAAATTCCTAAGGAGCTGAAGGACTTGGGAAAAGTTGAAGGTTTGGTGAGGGCAAAAGGCACTAAAAGGAATTACTTTATTCTAATAAAAGCAAACACAGTACGTCAAACTTGGGTTTGGGATTGTGAGGGAAGCGAAATAGTAAAAGAAATTTATTCAGGAAGAAAATCACAGGTAGAGAGGACAGTGATGGGGGGAAAGGGGGTTTGGAATGGGATCATGGTGTGCCCTCAGTCCCTACCCTCAGACTTTTCTCCAAGCTCTTCCCAAGAAAACAGGGGAGCAGTTTAAGATTCCTTTCCTCACACGATGTGTAAGGATCACCCTTCCTGCCAGCCATGCTGGGACCTCAACAGAGCAGGGAGCTGCTTAGGCTGGGATTGTTTGGCCCCATCTTTGTACCTCTAAGAAGGGGAGCCAGTCCCTGAAAGCATCAATCCCCTCTCATACCCATAAATACTGCTCTAATCTTAAATTCTTTACAAAATCGAGCAGCTCAGAAATCACCAGAGATTGGAAAAGACCTCCAAGACTGAGTCCAAGCATTAGCCCAGCATGGCCAAGGCCAGCACTGGGCCTTGCAGCCCTTCCTCCAAAGGTCCAACTCTTATGTTTCCCTGTGGGATTGGAAAATTAAACAAATCCATGCAAATTCTGAGGATAAACCCCACCTTCCTCTCCATGGGCAGAGCAGAGGAGGCTGCTCAGCCCCTCAGGAAACACCCAGGACATTCCCAGCACCCTGAGCCATGTGGGTGCCCCAGGGCTGGGATAATCCTCTGCTCACCAACAGTCCCAGAGCAAACCTGGGACAACTCCCAGCTGCCCCTGGAGGAGCATAAATTAGAATTAATCTCTTAACGTGGATTTATAGATGAAAACTACACCAGACAAACTGGAAAGGATGAACTTCCTTCCAGCTCTGCCCTTCCCAAAGCACTTCATTTCTGCTGCTCCTACTGCAGCATCAGCATCTAAACCAGAGCTCACCTAAATCATGGTCATGCAAGAAATAAAAATCCCTTGCAAATCTCTTTACACAAAGAAGAACAAATTTCAAACCAAATTCCTTTGAGCAGCAACCGCCATCAAGATTATTGGGTGTAAAATCTCTCTGGGGAAAAAAAAAATAAAAATCAACACAGAGAAAACAAAACACAACTGAGTCCTTCAAACGTCCTGGTACTGCTTGGTCATCTCAGATACAACAAAACTGGCTTTTTCTCATGAAAAATCCACTTCAATAAACCATAAGTTTTCAGTCCAAAAGTGTTTTGCCACAAAATTCCCAGGCCAAAATAGTTAAAGCACTAAGAAACAGTAGCCAAGGATAGATTTTCTTTCTCTCTAAATTTTTTTTTTGGCACCTGCGTGGCATCTCCAGGTCACCAGGATTTACAACCCAAGGAGGTATAGCTATCCATGTTTTATGGAATGTACACAGAGATGTGTTCCTTGCTTTCAGAGGGGTGAGGGAGACATCCCAAGCAGTTCTGACCTCTGCTATTTACAGAGACCTTTCCTGGCAGGGGCTGCGCTCCCAAGAACAGCCAAGAGATTATTTTCTCACTCCACTTTTTTATTTATAGTATTGTAAAAATAAACGTGACATATTTAGGGGATGTGTCATGTTTCATAAAAGCTCAAGCAAGGCACATTTTGGACTTTTTATTTTTAAAGTTTGTCCTTTTTCAAGCATAATTTCCTGAACCGGTTTTCTATTTTCTGTGATCAAAAATTTATCTCAGTGCCCAGTCTTTGTACCCCTTCAGTTACCATCTCAAAAAACCAAATAAGCAGATGCCGTATGAATCTTACTGGACCAAGAAAAAGAATAAAATTCCATTTTATAGTAAAAAGGACAATCCTGAAAGTTAAACCTGGCTCTAGAAGGAGCAGAGCAAGTGCACATTTTTTCAGCAGGTTCCTACACATAGTCCCCATCCTAAGCATAAAATTAAAAAGGAAAATACAAAACCTGGTTTTAAATCCAACTGAGCTCCCATGAATTCATCTGCTTGATAAAGATAAATATCGGATCCAGGCTGAAGGGATCCAGCAGCTCTTTGAGTGCCAATATTACCCTTTAATTTTGGTGAAGAACAAATTTTTGATACTGAAGAGCATCAGGGCAGCTCTGAGAGGAAGCAGATGGGATGCAGACTTTGGAAATGGCATTTCTGGACATCACCAAGGTAAATTCCCCACAAAATGACAGCACAGGCTGGATGAGGACTACCCTTTTATCTCCAGCACACTCCCACCAGAAGCTCTTAACTAATGGCACATAAAAAGATGGTTATTTTTAAAATATTCATGTAAGAGGGGTCTGTGACTGCAATGCCATAAACCCCAGGAGTGTAAATGTCTTCTCCACTCCCATCCCTGCCCTTTTCGCTCTGCTCTGCCTTTAAATGTCCCCAGTGCTGATATTTTCCCTTTTTCCTGGAAATAAGGGTGGCTTAACAGCTCCTTGTGCCGGTGCTGCCACAGCCCCACGGGACAAACCAGGGCACAGGGGTAAAACCCTGCTCAGACCTACCTAAGCCAGGTCTAAAATCATCAGGATGCACCCACTAAAGAGATATTCAGTGTGTGAGAACCACCCCAAATCATTCAGGCACCACTGGCACACCCCACAGACACACCTGGAACACCCAGAATGTTCTTTAAACAATAAATCCATTTTATGATTTATTTTTTAAAGCATTCCCTGCTTTTCAAAGTACAGGTATTCCCCAAAGTTAAGCTGGAAAAAGTAACACCACAGTTCCCTCCCCTTGCTGTCTTTGACCAAATTTGCTCAGTTCCCAATAAAATGTTTCCCTCTTGGCTTTTCCCACAAAACTCAGGCCGGGATGGGCCTTGTTTGGATCTTTCAAAGATGCTCCTTGAGTGTTACCAACACCTAGGGCTTCATTTTGGGACAGAAAATTGCAAAATCTGACATCTCTTGACTCAGTAAATTCTCATTTATGCACATGGGGTCATCTGTTTTTAATGTTAACAGAGAGCAGGTCCAGAAATTGGGAGCACAGGACTCCACAGTGCCAATTCCAGTGCTCAAAAAGCCTGCACAAAGTTACCCACACCTCCTTACTGACATTAAAAAGAAATCCCTAACCAGAGCCAGTTGTAATAAAGCAGCATGTAGAAGGGGAGATAAAAGTAGAATATTGTAATTGATTATTTAGGGAAAAAAAAAAAAAAGGAGGAAAATTATCACAGGTGGTGATGGCAGATGTGACAGCCCAGGAAACTTGGCAAAATATGGATTATATTTGATTACTGATGTGGATACTTCAATGGTGAGGGTCCAACTCCTTCTAAACCCATCCAACAGCAAGGAGTGACATATAACAATATAAAACTGAAGTTACAGAATTTTCTCCCTTTCTTTTTTAAATACCCAACTGACTGCAATCAATACCAGCTGCTGTGAGATATTAACTGCCCGAGCAAGGCAATAAAATTCCTACACTCAAACACTTAAATGTTTAAAAACTGCCCATCATTGTCAGGTCTCAGGATGGATGTGTGAGCACAGGAAAGACTTCACCACGCAGAATTTACCATGGCATGGGGCCAAAGCTACTGGATTTCCAGGCAGTGAATTAAATGATATTATTATAGTTCATTTGTGATGCTAATTGATTTTATTTTTTTTTTAATTTCCTGTTCTACAATATTTTAAGAATTTTGGCTGGTGGAGTTTCAGGGAGATGCTGGTGAGAAACCTCACCTGGGGACAGAGATTTCATCCTGATGGTTCAGGGATCTTCCACCATGTCCCATCCCTGGCAGTGCCCAAGGCCAGGATGGACAGGGCTTGGAGTACCCTGGGACAGTGGAAGTTGTCTCTGCCCATGGCAGGGGTGGGGGGGGATGAATTTAAGATCCCTTCCCACCCAAAACATTCCAGGATCTTTGGTCCTCTGCACCTGTTGATGAAATCCTTGTCCATGGTGTTGCATATTTGAGGTAAAACCCCCTATAAATATAAACTAAGGCTGTTGTTTAATCTTTCATGTGGTGTTTTATAAGACAAAACAATGACAAAAATGTCTTTCAGTGACAAACCTTTTCAAGACCAGTTTGTCCAATAAAATTAATTTATCTTCCACTTTTTATCCATCTGAAAGGAAAGATGACAAAGAGTTTCTGTTTGGGAAACACACTTCACCAGCACATTCACTATTTTTTTAGGAAGTTTTCCTGACCTGCAGGCAGGGGGAAGTCTGGGAAGCACAAGAGCATCCTGCAAACAGTGAAGGGGACCAGAGCAAGGACTGCAGGACAGGCACATGCTGAGCTCTGCAAAGAAATGACTCCAAGACCCCCAAGATCGTGCTCATCCACTTCACCTGTCTTTGCCTCTGCTAAGAGCAAACAAATTGTTCTTCACAGAGCTCCAGCTTCGCCCTTAACCTCCTGAAGGATCACAGAAGAAATATGCCACTGGTAGCCAGGAGAACTCCCAGAGGTTTATCTGGAGGAGGTTCAGCTTTTTATTTTACCCCTCTGAAATACAGACCAAATATGAGCCCTCACCTCATACAAATCTTCTACAAATCTCCCTTTGTTCCGAGCCTTTAGGAAAAAAAACCCTGAAAATTTAATACAATAAATCTCCAGGGAGAAAGGGGAGGTGGAATGGCCCAAAACCAACAGAGAAGGGTAATTCCAGGCCACAATTCCAGACCTGTGTCCATCCACAAGGAGTTGCCTGCATAGAGAAGGAGAAGGAGCAGACAGGGTGGGCTAATCAGCCTCACCCTATAAAATAAATAAAATAAACCCCACATCGGCCTGGACATGAGACAATCTCCATCTCCCATGGCAAAGAATAGAAATAAACTGTAATAATATTTCTATTAAAAAAAAAATGAAAGCCCTTGAGCTATCCCTCCCCTTGCGAGCAATCAGGATGTTTTTCTCTTTCATGCTTTGCTTTTCTTTCTTCTGTGCCATGAATTTGCATTTTCTCATCTGCCTAATTCCAGCTACGGTTTTGTTGTTGTTGTTATTTTAATATAAAATCTCTGTGGTTGGTGGAGGAGGCAGAGAGAGAAGATGCACTTCAACTCCTCACGTGTTTTCAGCATCCTTGTGGTGGGATTGGCCCCTCAGAGAATCGACTTCTGACCTGCTCTAAGTTCCTCTTCACAGAGATACATAAAAAAAGCCAAAATTCCTCATTTTACAGCATCTCCTTTAATCCAAATTTTATTTCATTTTCTTGTTAACCAACAATGGCCCTCGCTTCCACCCACCACCCACCCCCAGCAGGGAAACCCCTCCTTCATTTTTGCACCAACTCCCATTCAATTCAACCATAAAGGATATTTTTAAACTCCAGAAGTTTTGGACATCTCCTTTCTCACACTGAGATTAAATCCCTGCAGCACAGGGACACCGGAGGAGCTTGTCCCCATCCTCACCTACATCCCATGGAAAAAAAAAAATAAAAATTTTTTTTTAAAAAGTGGTTTTTCCCAAATTGAGAGCAATGCAGGTGGAGGGAAAGGTACCTCCTGCAAGTCAGTAATTACCCCATAATCCTGAGGCATCCTTTATCCCAGAAAATTGATGTAATAGATGTAAAGGATTCACATGAGACAAATATACAGAAAAACCATGTCCAAATGAGGGCTACAATTGTGCATTTCCCATTATCTTCCTTTTATTCATGTCTGAAACCACTGCCCAAAAATCAACTGTAGATGTTTAATAAACCCCCAGTTCTCCTCTTGCTTTGTTGGATCCATCACACTCCTGCCAATATCCCACTTGCAACTCCATCACATCCAGGCACTGCCATTCATCCCCTGAAATAAAAACATATTTGGGGTGTGAAAACAGACTGTGATTTTTAAGCAATCTGATATTCAGTGTTTTCCTAGCAGTAAATGGAGTTCTTGTCCATAGTCACTGTTCTACCATTCACTGATAAATGACATCAAATTAACAGTAATCAAATCAGGGCTTCAGCTGGTACCAAATTGTGGATTAAAAACCAGTTCTGGACTTCACTGAGCAAAGGAAAGGCAGAAAATAAGGAGAAAAAAAGGTTGGATGGGACTTGGAGCAAGCATGGAAGGTGTCCCTGCCCAGGGAATGAGATTGGCTTTAAGGTCCCTTCCCTCCCAAACTTTCATGATTCTAAAATGAGCCCAACCTGTCGCCACTCCCCATTTTTGGCAGCTTTGCTTTCCCAAATATGAGATTTTCAGCATCCCCAACCCCCATCCAGATGTTGTAACAACTCCTAGAGAAATCCAGGGAGTGGGAAGAGTTTTCAAAACTCCTCTGTTCCCTGTTACACTTTGGATGCTGGAGGGGAAAAAAAAAGGAAATTGAGACAAAAAAACACCCTTTTTTGCCTCACAATACAAACCAAGGATTTGCTGCCTCTGCCAAAGAGTTGGGGAAAGGATGTTTTTGTCACTGCCCCATAACTCCTGCTCCCCTGATTTTGGGATATTTTTAGCAAGCCTTTGCATGGATTAACTTCCATAACACATCTCAACCTGGATGCTGCCACTTCCCAGGAAAAACTCTAGTCTGATCTGTCACACGACCACTTCAGCTGATTTTTTCCCTGTGTATTAAGGAATTGAAATTGCCCGGAGCTGGTTAAAGCAAGGCCATCAGCAAATCACTGCTAGGAAGCTTCCAAAAGGATTTTAAATCCTCAAAACAAAGCTCAAAATAACATGAAAATTAATTGTAGCCTTCCCATGCAAGAAATAAGGAATCTGTGTGTGCTTTCCTATAGCCACAAAGGGAAATCCTTGGATTGCACTGTGCTGGTGCCATTCCTTCCCAGGGCAGGGTCTGTTCCCTTCCACCAGCAGGAACAAGGAGCAATTTCTCTCCTATTCCAAACATGTCAATCTCCAAATCTTTCCAATATCATATTTGCACCAATTTTAGGAGGTAGAGACAGAAGACTTGAATTTGGGAGGTGTTTTCAAAAATACAAGGCAAGATTTTCATAATGAAGTGCCCAAAATGAAGTCTTCCACAGGATAAATTCTGAAAAAATTTCATATTTCTTTTTAATGTATCCAGGAGCTTCAAAAATGGCATTTTTCCCCACTTAGAAAGGAGGGAGATAGGTAAGTTAAAAGCTTAAATAGCACAAAACAAAAATCAGTGGAGTTATTTTGATTGTTCTCCTTTAATTTCTAAAGCCAGTGCAGTTGTGTTTGCACCCACCAGCTCTGAACTGGGCTCGGGAAGATTCCATGTGGGGAGCAGTTATCCCTCCAAAGGTCCCCTGCTGATGGCTGCGAGCAGAACTGAGAGAAAAAAACTGGCAAGAAAGATATTTGCAAATATTTTAATAGTTGCCAATTTTCCTGATGTTATGAAGAGTGTGGCTGGGGCTGGAGATTTTCTTCAAGCCTCAGCTTTCACAGGCAGTGATTAAATGAGAGTCAGAGCCTCCCTTCAGATAAGCAAGAAAATCACAAGTCCCCAAAGTTGCAAAAATTCTTGCAAATGTGTTCCAGTGACAACAAAGACTCAGAAATAAAAGGCCAATCTTAAAATAAATAAATAAATAAATACATAACCTCCCCCAACCTAATTTTTTGTTATTAAGTAAAATTATTTTTTAGAAGTTGTTGTTGGCAGCTTTTCCACTTCATTTTTTAAAGAGAATTTTTGGGTTTGCTTGCAGCCTGAATGTAAGAACATTAAAAAAAGTAATTATTGGGCCAGAGAGAGTTTCTCAGTGAAGCAGCTTTTCCACAAGAACCAGAAATAAGGTATTTACATCCCTTGGTTTCTTCTTCTTCTGTATACAAGGTTTGTCTTGGGGCTTCCACTGTCAGTGGGGAGAGGGATTCCTCCAGAGGGAGAACCACGGCTCCACTGGAAGAAGAAACCTCTGCCTAAAGCTGCTCCTTTCCTTCTCCCTACTGAGTGCAGGAGAAGCAGAAATCCCATCTCCAATTCCCAATTTCCCAAATCCCATCTGCAGGGACTGTGCCTCAGCATCACCTGGCACAAAGCACAAGGATCAAATTGTCCAATCCGGGACTGAAAAGTCGCAGTTTAAATAATCAAAGTCACAGACAGTGACCACCAAGTTGGGATGGAGATGCACAATTAAACTAGAATAATCAATAGGAAGAAAAACCCTCTAAATTAATTTTTCAGGCAATTTCTATAGTACACAGCACTGTGCATAGCTGGGACAACTCCAGTGACAGATTTAAATATCTTCCTCTTTTTCCCCTCAAATCCCAGCTGCGGGGACTGTGCCTCAGCATCACCTGGCACAAAGCCGAAGATCAAATTGTCCAGTCCGGGACTGAAAAGTTTAAATAATCAAAGGCACAGACAATGACCACCAAGTTGGGATGGAGATGCACAATTAAAATGGAATAATCAATAGGGAGAAAAATCCCCTAAATTCATTCTTCAGGCAATTTCCATTGTGCATAGCTGGGACAACTCCAGTGACAGATTTAAATGTCTTCCTTCTTTTTTCCCCCTCTATAATCTCATCTTTATCAGCTCAAAAAATCCAAAGATGATAGGAAATTTCAAGACCCTGGTGACAGGAGTGCTCAGAGCGAGCCCTGCCAGCCCATCCCTGGCACAGGGAGTGGGATGGGCTGTGGGGATGTCGGGGGAGATGCCTGGAAGTCATCGCTCCTGGCTCACCTCCAGTCAGCCACTAAAGAATCAGTCCCAGTAAAGTTCACGCCATGAGCACCGAGATGTGAAGTGCAGGGGGGAAAGCACGGGAAATGTTACATCTGCAGGGAAGGAGTTTAATAAATGTTTAAGGAAACGGCTGCTCTCAAGACCCTGCTCTTCTCCATAAAATTAAGATATTGCTCGGATTGTGCCGTGGAGTTTGTCGAATCCCAAACTCAGTTGTCTCAATGAATTTGTGGGGTCCTGGGTGATCCTCGCGTGTTTACCCAGCCCCAGTCGGAGCCTTGTGAGTTCCTTGAATCCTTTCCAACCCTTTCACTGCTTCTCGGCAGCGAACACAGAAAACATCTTTAGCAAGTGCCTTCATTTCCAACTCAATTGACGCTGATGACCCCATTCAAAATGCAAATGGGAAGAGTCTTTCTGGAGACGCCTTTTGCAGCTTTTCCCTCTTCCAGATGCATTTGTGTTGGGTTCCTCATTGTTTGGCAGAGCAGGGCATTTATGGGAACGCTAAAAGCACGGTCTGAACCCGGGAGAGCGCGTTGGGACGACCTGTGTGTCCCCAAGAAGCCACATCGCCCGGAGCTGTCACACGGAGCCAGGGCTGTGCCATCCTGCCGCTCCTTTGTTAATTGTTCAGCCGAAGAGGGGCTTAGGAACAGCAGAATTCATCTAAAAGTACTGAAATACTCATCCAAACCAGTCTGGACGGGGCTTGGAGGAACCGAGGATGGTGGGAGGTGTCCCTGCCCGTGGCACGGGGTTGTGATGTGATGGTGATGAGTTCCAAAGTCCCGTCCAGCCCAAACGAGTCTGGGATTCATTAATTCGTGACAAGAAGGACATGGAGGGGCTGAGCGCGTCCAGGGAAGGGAATTGAGTTGGAAAGGGGCTGGAGAATTCCTGAGGGAGTTGGGAAAGGGGCTGAGCCTGGAGAAAAGGAGGCTCAGGGGGGACCTTGTGGCTCTGCACAAGTCCCTGACAGGAGGGGACAGCCGGGGGGGTCGGGCTGTGCTCCCAGGGAGCAGGGACAGGAGAAGAGGGAACAGCCTCAGGCTGGGCCAGGGGAGGCTCAGGGTGGATATTGGGGAAAATTCCTTCGTGGAAAGGTTTGTCCAGCCCTGGCACAGTTGCCCACGGCAGTGCTGAGTCCCCATCCCTGAAGGGATTTAAAATCCATGTGGATGTGGCACTTGGGGGCATGGGGCAGTGGCGGAGAACAGTTGGACTAAATTTGAGAGGGCTTTTCCAACCTCAGTGATTTGGGGATCATGTCTTCTAAATCAAGAAGTACCACTATGCCAAGCTATGAAAGTGAGACAGATTTTATTTCTGAATTCACTAAATCAATAAAAATCAGAAGATCTCCATGAATGGAATTTGCCTAAAAGGTACAAGCAGTGCATCCAACAATTTCAGAACTGTATCTGGATTACACATCCCTGCACCAAGTCCTTGTCCACCCTGATTTTATGGATACATCTTTGAGGCTTTAGGACTTCCTGAGCTCCCCAGTTAGTATAAGTTGCTTGCAAGACCTTTGGCTCATGTGCAAAAATAAAGCAATACTTGGAGAAGTTGTATCTGACACACACAACACAAAACTGCCAGGAGCCCAGGAATGTGCAATCAGCAATTAGGACTATTTAATACTCCCAGATAGAAAGCGGAAAAAAATCCACACATGGAAAAGTGAGATTTATCAGGCAGTTAATTGCCAAGCATTTTAATTTAAGAGTTAGGAAAATGTAATTCTAATTATTACCGAATTATGCAGTCATACATTTTCATACTCATGTAATATAGGACCCTCGGAATGACATGACACATTTTAATTAAAACACAATTACTTATTGATGATTAGATCTGTTCAAACAGTGCCTCCCTTCCAGCACCTTTTCCTGTGTTCCTCACCGGTGAATGGCACATTAGAAATAGGAAGAGCTCAGATGTGATGCAGCAAATTTTTTAAGAGGTGTTAATTCCTTTTCTTTGTAAGTTTATTTTTTAAAGCTGTCTCTCTATATCTCTGGAGTGACATAAAGAGCTATAAATAATACAGTTTTCACCTTCAGTTAGGGTATAATTTGTGACTTTGTTTCTCTCTTTGCCAAAGAAAATTCATTCAGTCTTTCATTTGTTCATCACACTGAGCACATGAACCATCAGAAACTTCCCAAAACTTTCATTATTCTTTTCCAAGTTAAATTTTCTGTTCACCAACAGCTCCTAAAACAAGCCAAGCTTTAGCAGGGGGAGGTAGTGAACCAAAACAAAAGAGCCAGGTGGGTTCTGAAAAGACATTTACCAATAGGAATGTACACAAACCGCACCTTGGTCATCTTTCTTAGTGAATTTTTCCCTCTCTCCAGTCAAAAACTTATTTTAGATTTTCTCCATGAGCACATAAACCTTCAGATTTACCAGCAAAACTAACTGAAACAATTTTTTAAATATGTTCAAACCAACAGAACTTTGTTTTTTAGCTGGAAACAGGGAAAAAAAGGAGGAGACATCAGAATTGTTATCGATTTTTCCCCACTTAGTGTGTTATAGAGTATTTAAAATAGCTTCAAGATTGAAGAATAAATAAAAAACTTACAGCCAGTTGACTCAAAATCCAACACACAAGTGCAGGAGACCGCTGTGACTCCCAAGGAAGTAAAAATTTAATCTTAGTCGTCTCCTGTTTTGTAAAGCCGCAACACAAATGTTAAGTTTTTGGTGGAAATCCCACACTCTTTCCCACTGAAATGCTCTGTTGTAGTTGTCAGCCAATGAAAGGAGCAAGAGAAACAGCAAATATTTCCTTCCTTACCTTTGGCACTGATGATTGTCCCTTACAACAACACTTCACACCTCATACTTGAGGGTGTTCTCCTCTATCCAAAGGGTTGTTGCCACTAATTAAGGCAGATTCTACTTCTCACTCCTAATTAATTAAAGCAATGAGTAGATTCTACCCCTCTGTTTAAAGAGCTGTGCATTGGTTAGACTTTCCAGCAGTTTAAAATCTTGATGATTTTTTTTTTTTTTTTTTTTTTTTTTTTTTTTTTTTTTTTTTTTTTTTTTTTGTTTTTTTTTGTTTTTTTTTTTTTGGTTT
>VXBB01019567.1:110933-136708 GCA_013399915.1 Illadopsis cleaveri | reverse complement strand
TTCATTGGTTTTTAAGATGGTGACATCTCGGCCTAGCCTGTTAGATATGTTACCAGCTTTCCCACCGTGTCACCTGCAAGAATTTCTGGTTTCTGTAATAAAAATTCCAAAGAAAAATCCACCTGAGGTTAAATGTATATATTTATTAATTTATGTTTTGGATGCTCACACTGGAATTTCATCCCATGCTTCACTATTTTTTTGCATAATGAGATTTTTATTCCTTGTATCTTTATTTTTTGTTTACACATATTCCCCTTTTACCTGGTCATTTGCCAGATGTTTGGGTGTCCAGTCCCTGGAAAACCATCCAATAAAACCTGCCCAGCTCCTCCATTCCTTCAGGAGAGGGAGTGATTTAACCTTCATCATAAATTCGAGGTTTAGTCTGTAGGGAAAACATTTATGGAACCACAGAGCTATTCTGGGCTAAATGACAGAACTGAACTTCCCAGTGACTCAGAATCTCAGCCAAACTTGTCCTAATTACGGAAGAGATAATTGTAATTTCTTGGGAGATGACAGCTGTGTTATAACACCAGAAATGCAACTTTCTGCCGTGGCTGCAAATAATCCTGCTCCTGCTCTTCCAGAGAAAACTTGGGGAGCCACGAAACAGGTGTACAAGGGGAACACAGGCATGTTCCAGTGGGATTTTTCTCCAGGATGATCAGGAATCCATCGTGATCGGCAGCAAAACAAGCACAGGGAGCACAACAGCCTGGAAGTCTCTAAAGGCAGCAAGGAGAAAGGGAGCATTTTCCAGGATGATTTTGGCAAGAGGGAGGATAATATAAACCTGGGAGGAGCTGTTGAGTCCCTCAAGGGCAAGGAGGTCCTGCAGAGAGACCTCTACAAATCAGAGGGACGAAAAATGGCCAACCACATGAAGTTCAACAAGGAAAAGTGCTGCATTCTGCACCCAGGGTGAGACGCCCCTGGATTTATGGACGTATTGGGGAATGAGGGATTGGAAAGCAATGCCAGGAAAAGGGACCTGGGGATCCTGGTTGAAGGAAAGTTGGATGTGAGTCAGCAGTGCCCTGGAGCCAGATGGGACATCCCTGTCCTAGGGGGATCAGGCCCAGCAGCGCCAGCCAGGCCAGGGAGGGGATTGTCCTGCTCTGCTCTGGGCTGGGGTAGCCTCACCCCGAGTTCTGGGGTGGTTCTGGGTGCCACAATATAAAAAAGACATTAAACTGTTAGAGAGTGTCCAAAGGAGCCACGAGGATAGGGAGGGGCCTTGAGGAGAAGCCATGTGAGGAGCAGCTGAGGGCACTTGGAGTGTTCAGCTGCAGGAGAGGAGACTGAGGGCAGAGCTCATTGCAGTTACAATTTCTCCTGAGGGTAAGAGGAGGGGAAAACCCTGATCTCTGCTCTCTGGTGACCCAGGAATGGCTGGAGCTGTGTCAGGGCAGGGTTAGGTTGGAGATCAGGGAAAGGTTCTTCTTCCAGAAGGTGCTGGCACTTCCCAGGCTCCCCAGGGAATGGGCACAGCCCCGAGGCTGCCAGAGCTCCAGGAGTGTTTAGACAAAGCTCCCAGGGATGCCCAGGGTGGGATTTTAAGGTGTCTGTGCAGGGACAGGAGCTGCATTGGATCATCCCTGTGCATCTCTTCCCACTCAGAATATTTTGTGATTCCTTGATCTTCAAGCTGGTGCCAAGGACTCAGACACAATGAGATGTCACAATCCAGCAAGTGCCACCAGCTCCCTGCAGCATCTCCTGGCTGGGATCCTTAGGAACAGCACATGGACATGGGATGGGACATTCTTTGCCTGTAGGTGTTAATTTTAAACTTCTCTCCCTAATCCCGTATCCCGAGGGTGGGCAGGTGGAATTTAGGGCAAGGGGGGAAAAAAATAAATAGAATGTGGAGAAGGCGAGAGGGAAGCTAATGGAATATATTCATTTTTGAGATTCACAAAGGGGCAGTGAGGGCTGTACCCCAGCTGATTTCACCAGTGCAGCAATGCTTTATCGAGATGCTTTTGCATTCTCCAAGTGCAGAGAGCACCAAGGGATGATGTGTTTGCAGGGGTTGCATTTCTTAAAGGAAGACAAAACCAATCAGCGATTAATATATAAAAGCCTGACACTCGATATAGGGATAAAAAAGAAATTACAGCTCCCACTATGCAAAACCTGTAGGGAAGCTCTTCAGTCTTCCCAGCATGAACAGGCTGGTGTTGAATATTCCCTAAAATCTGGTTATACATGTTTATTTCCAGCTCCTCTGAAAATGATGACACAGGACATGCTCTTTCTCTGGTTTCTTTAATTTTAATGTCTCTTCAGGCACTGATGCAGAATTTTTCCCCTTTATTTAAAGAGCTGAACGGGTTGGTTGTGATCTGCAAGATTCCCCTGTATGAATTCCAGCTCTCAGCCATTTCCCGGAGAAAAGCCTTCCTATCAGGATATTTCCTAGTTTTCAGGCAATGAATCCAGTGCACCTGGAAAGAAATGGTCACACAAACATCCTTGGAGAGCTATGCCTGCTGGGAACATGTGCAAACCCACTTTAGCCAGCTGGAAATTTGATTTTAATTGATGTAGATTTCATGTGTGAGAGAAGTGAGAAGACTGAAAAATGGACTTTTGAATGCCTGAGGAGGAAAACAGTTGGGATAATTGGGATGTGACATCACAGTTGTCTGGAAGGGATGTGATATCATATTTTGTCTCCATTACACCATATCCTGGAATGGGAAGGGTCAACAGCACCACTTGATGCCAACACCCCAGTGGAATTGGCTCCAAACCTCAGGAATTTTCACCTAAACCATGTGGATTCAATATTCAATACAGGCATGGAGAGGGGAGAAAGCAGAGATGATTATAATAGTTAAAATAAAAAAAAAAAAAAAATCAAAAGCAAAATGTACTCATTACTGACAAGGTTTGATTGAAAATGAAAAATATGTCCAAACAATCCCCCNCGAGGAGTGTTTTAAAAAGTAAAAAAAAAAAAAAAAAAATCAAAAGCAAAATGTACTCATTACTGACAAGGTTTGATTGAAAATGAAAAATATGTCCAAACAATCCCCCATCCCATCTCTCCATGGAATGGGGAATGGAAACACCATTCCCAGTTGATGGATAACTCTTGGGAATGTTTCACCTGAGGGCTTGGAGCAACCTGGTCTGGTGGAAGATGCGCCTGCTCATGGCTGGGGAGCTGGAACAAGATGGTCCTTGAGATCCCTTCCAAAAGTCGCCAATTTTCAGATTTTTCACTCTGCAGCCGTGGACTTGAGTGAAATCCTTCCTGTGGTTAAAAATGGTCTCTAAGCAACAAGCACTGAAATGTTTCCAAATCTTTTTTGCTTGACCCAGGATTTGTGCTGAGTTAGATGAGTAAACACTGGCATGACATGACATTCCTGTTATTTATGTTCCATCCAAATAAGTGGGAGATAACCTAGGCAAATTTCCATTATCTAATTATAAAAACCTCCTCATATTCCCATGAAACTAATTTTAATTTGATGAAAAACAGACAACTTGGAAATGGATTTCCTACGATTCGAGCGATAAGATTCTTTCTCAGTGTGTTCACAATTTACCAAAGACTCCAAAATTGGAGATCTCTATTAATAAATATTGCTGGTGGCTCATGCAGTGACTTTGTGTTATTACGCACACACAAAAATAAAAATAAAAGGAAAAAGCTCCTCTGCTGCATTCCAGGGAAGGAGGAAGGAACCACACTGTGCTTTATTTTCAAGAGGGAGCTGCAGCAGGTGAAGCTCCTGCTTTGTTCAAAGCTGCTCTCAACATGTGGTGGTCACAGGTGTTTAAAATGTCTGCAAGAATTGCACAAAAAATTGCCTTTGGAGAGAAAATCCCTCAGCAGGGAGGTTGGAACTGGATGATCTTAAGGTCTCTTCAACCCAAACCATACTGTGGTTCTGTGGTTCTGTGAATTACAGGAAGCTCCTTGTAGCCATGATGTGCAGGGAATTTTCTGCAGCAGAAACAAACTGTGTTTTGACAATTATTCTTTCTTAAAAGTCCCAGTCCTGCTTTTCCTTACTCCTGGAAATCCCATAGCAGAATTCATTGCATGAGTACATTGCAGGCACCTCTCCTGAAACTTGTGACTTTGTCCAACGTCTAAAACATCTAGAAAAAAGGAGCAGCAGCAAAACCCTCAGTTTTTGCTGCAGTCCGGACCCAGATTTGACCACTTTTCCTGAAAACTAAACCATGAAACCCCCCGATTTCCTGCAAAATCTAGGAGAAAGATCAATTTAACTAATGATGTGGAGGTTCTGTGTCCCCGTGGACCTCACACATATTATTTATAGAATGCATTAATATTTCATTTTTCCCATCCCTAAACAGTCTTTGAGGGCGAGAAAAAAAAAAGAGATAGCTGGAGACAGGTAACATTTTAATTGAAATTAATGGGATTGGTTTGATTTCACCTCTGAGGATATAAAAATCATTCATTTTTTTGTCATGAAAAGAATCTTTATGTCTCACCAGTGCCCTGACAAGCACGACAAGCTGTAGATCACACTGAGAATCCACCTCCCACCTCTCACTAACCTGTGCCATGTAGACCATCACCCTCCAGTTTGTGGGAAACCAGCGAGGAAAAAATGCAGAGATCATGAGAAGATAGAGCTAAAACTCTGCTTTTCCTTGTTTTTTTTTTATGCCAGCATGAGGAGAAGCCACCCCTTGGATGGGATGGTGCCCAGGCAGCCACGTTGCCGTTTTTCCATCAGTGCCTGTCAGCAGCTCTAACCCCTGCCCGGGAGCAGTGTGAGGAGCATTTCATGCTCCCTCTGTGCTGGACCTGGGCTGCTGAACATGCCAAAGCCATGTGCTGAGCAATTGTTGTTCTCCAAAGGCTCCTCTGGAGCGGTGTTGGAGCCTTTACCGGAGCTTTGCCAAACGGCTGCCAAGATGAAGAGACACCAAAACTGGCAGTGGCAGCCAGAGACAGGAATCAGCTCCTTGCAGCCCTTTCAGCCCTTCTCTAAATAGTTCTGTGCTGCCACAGGGGGTGCAGGAACCACTTGGCTTTCATTTATAGGATTAGTATTTGTTTTTCCTATAATGGGGTAGAATGAGGTTGTGTTTTCTGAAGAACCTGAGTTGCTCAGGAGGACAAATTGCCCAGATTTGGGCTTTGAGCTCCTCTCTGTGTTTGAGAAGTTGAATCAGTGGAGCTCATGCTCCACTTTCATAAATCACATTAAATCCTTATAAACTTAAAATGGAACACAAACAGATCACCACTCCAACCCTAAGTTGACTCACAGCTCAGCCCCAATTTTCCTCCAAGCACCCTCCTTCTCACTGTTCATCATGGAATAATTTTCCTTTTTTTTCATTCAAATCTGTTTTATAAAACTTTTTATTGTACATTTTCCAATGACTATCAGAGTCCCAAAGCCCAGTAGTACCTTGGCTCACTTGTGTCTACATGAATTCAGTCCCAATGTAGAGGAATGTCTTCAAATTATTTCTCTTCTGCTGTAATTTGTGCATTTTAAATGGGAAAATGAAATACAACTCACAGGCAAAAGTGAGGAGTGAGTAAAATCCCACGGAAGCTGCAAGAGAGTAAATGGATGAGTCAAATATTACATTTACTGATTAGAAATTATAAGGAGGGTGCAAAATTTACCTAAAATTTCTTTTTATTGCCAGCAAATACACTGAATATAAAAAGGAATCCTATAGGATTTTGTGTTAGATTTTTAATTTTTGAGGTGGAAATGCACATAAAAACACCTCAGGAATTCTCTGTGAATATCAGGATTTCCTTCTCTCAATTATCCTACCCTGGCTTATCAGAGTTGGGATCCAGAGCACACAGCACAGCTACTGAAATACCCTGGATCCCAGAAAACATGGAAGAATCCTACAAAACCCCTCAGCAGATGTTTTTGGGGGTTTTTGGGGGGGTTTCTTTTTTGTTTGTTTTTTAATTTCAAGCCACGGACCAAGTTAGTCTAGTTCCTTTCAAGGAATTAATAGATAATAATAACAACTGCTTCTTCCGAGGAAAAGTGACCTATATTCCAGGTAAAGAAATATTCCTCCCAAAGAGGAATTTCACTGGCATGAAATGCTCTGCTAATAGCTACACTTGTATTATTTTTCATCTGGGTGCCCCAAGGATCTTCCTCCCCTATTCCTATGCCCAGTTCAGGGCCACCCTTTGTTACAACATTAAAATCTACTTAATATTTTTTTATCATTTCACATCACAGCCCCGGTAATTGTACCCTCAGGAGCAAGGCTTCTTCCTGCGTCTGCTTTTCAATATTATTGGCATCTCCCTCATTTGGGGACCTGGAATGATCTTTTTTGCATTTTCCCCGTGAAATGACAAACACGGCTGGTTGTGGCTCAAGCACTATTTGGAGCATGACCCCGTCGGCTCCTGGTGTTATCCAAATTAGATTTTGATCTTTGTCAATTAGGCTTTGCCACTGTGGACCTGCTGTGCCATTATCAGGAGAATCCCTGTCAGGGTTGGGAAGTCAGTGAACTTTGGAAGCCTTCCTCCACCTTCCAGGGATGCAGCTTTAAAATCAGAGCTATTTAAAAATACAATAATAAAATAAAAAATTCTGTCCACAGCCCCTATTTCTGGCACTCTTTGCACTGTTTGTCCTCAAACCAAGAATCACTCTCAACACAGAGAGCTCTGCCTTCCCATGGCAAAAGAAAATCCAAGCAATCTTGATTTCCACAAGCAATTTGGCTTTCCTTTTGCTCCTTTTCATGTTCCTGGCTTTGTAACGTACCCTGCCACAGATTTGTCTGGGGGCCAGTTTTGCTTCTGGGGGGGAAAGAATGTAGTGGCCAACTGCATAAAAAAGATGAATGCCAGGAAATCCTCTCTGGTTGTCACACGGCAGGGCTGGGACGCTACTGCAGCCCAAGGGCTTTGTCAGCTGGTTGGATTTAAACTGGGCAGGTACTGGGGGAATGTTGGGCCTGGCACAGACTCACCTCCCAGTGTGCCTCCAGAGCCATCCCAAATCCTTTCATGTAGGGAGGCTGCCTGCCAAAAAACTTCCTTTTCATTCTCACATTTCAGTTCTGGCTCAGCTTTCCAAGGTGCACTTGCAGGGTTTGATACATAGTTGCCCAGATGGGACACTGGAGCTGCTGCGTGGGCTGAGGGGAAGGAAGAACCTTCCTGGCATGAAGAAATAGCACTGAAAATCAGGATTTTCCAGCAGGAGAGGGTGTTCCATCGGTTTTAAGGCCAAGAATGATCATCAGGTCCAACGCTGTGCACACCAAAAATTAAGGGGTTTGCTGAGTCAGTACTTGTTTGAATTACAGCAGCTATCAAAAATTAGTTATGAGTGAAAACTTCCCAGGATAAAAAGTTTCTTATGAACCAAAGGATGGAGAGAAAGGACACAGGAAATGGCATCTCACAGCTAGGGGCAGGGTTAGATGGGATATTGGGAGGGAATTGTTCCCTGTGAGGGTGGGCAGGCCCTGGCACAGGGTGCCCAAAGCAGCTGTGTTTTGCAGTGCTGAAAACTGCAGGAGATTTAAAGGCTGCTCCTGAGGGCAGCAATTCCCTCTGCTTCACTCCAGTCTGGTGCAGATCCAGCGCTTGTTCTGCCTCAGAAGCTTCCAAGCCAACCCATTCCAGGATCCTGGGACAACTCTGAGGGCCCTCCAGCACATCCATCCCCAAGATCCAGGGGATGCAGATTTTGGCATTGTCCCCTTGATACCTTGGGAAGGCTGACTTGAAACAGAGACTGGACAGAGCTGGAGAATAAAGTAAGTATTGATTGAAAGGCCTCCAGGATATACCTTGGGCAGGACAAGAGCCTGGCCAGGGCCACACCCAGGGTGGACTTAGAATGGTCACAAAATTGACCCCTGGTCACAAGGTCTCACACTTTTATAAGTTTTGGTTCATTTGCATATTGGCATTTAATTGTCCAATTACAGCTTCAGGTTGTGAGGTCCCATCCTTCTTGTTTGTCTCTTCAGCCACCCTTGTTTGTGCTTTTGGGGCTGAGAGTTGTCCTTGGTCTCCAGCAGGAAAAGGATTTGTTTTGTGTCCCTGCTCTGTGCAGAGAGCTGAGTGACACTGAATGTGAGGGTCAGAACTGCACCCCTGGACAGCATAGAACCTGAAAATATGAAAGATAAAACTTAAGGCATCACCCTCTGCAGTTATTTGGGGGTTAACCCAACACCAGTGTTTTTCTTTTCCCACTACCAATTACTTTTTCCAAGCTGGATCCAAACCTTCCCCCATGTTTTGTTGTTGAGTACATGAAGGAAAAGCAGAGCAGATGAGCCACACGCAGCCACAGGAGCTCAGCTGCTCCCACAGTGACTTCCTTGGGAATGCCGGTGGAATTCAGTGATGGCAAAATGAGCCCTCCAGACGTGGTTGGGTTTGGTCCCTCGCTGCCCCGTTAGCAGACAACTCCTCTGACCAGAATACACAAAACTGGAGCGAGGACAGCAGAGTTTCTAATACCTGCCAGCAGGGAACTAAATGTGGGAAGAGCGCTGGGAGCCAGCCTTGCACAGAACACTCACACCCAGGGAGGCTCGGGATAAACAAGCAGATGAAACGACTGCTTGGGAAAAGGGTTTCCACACACGGCCTTGGATGGACAGGATCGATTTTAACAAGACTGGGAGGATGCAGGGATAGTTGGCAATAGTTTGGGGCATTATCACCCCTTGTCACTCACTGGATTTTTTTCCACCAAGCTGATCGAGCCTCAATTTTTTTCTATATTCCGCTTTCAGTTTTCATCAAACAAAACTTATTAATTTTTCTGCAGGTGCAGAGAGGAAGAAAATATTTTTTTACAGGTTGTTTTTGATAATAAAACCAAATTGTGCATTCTGAAAGGTACAAATTTGATGTTACTCAAACCCCATGCAAAAAGCAAAATTAAGGCCAAATTCTAAAGAAACCTGGGTTTTAACTGATGAGTATGTTTGAGTTTGATCCAGTGAAGTTTGACATTGAAAAGGTCTAGTCCAAGTCCTTAAAATATACACTGCTGATAATTTTTTACCTCTCAGCTTATTCAGCATGTTCAAGAACATGAACTTAGCTGTCTTGACTACAAATTAGCTGGATAGAAAAAGCCAGGACTAGATTTTTAGGATATTTTATTGTATAGCCTGCCTAAGACGTGAGGCACAGATTGTAAAGTTCATATATCATTTTGCAGGATTTATTTATTCTTTCTTGCCAACTCAGCTCCAAAGCCCAGAGGTCAAACCCTACAGCTCTTGACATCCATAGTTTTGCCAATGACTTCACTGATGGCATCATTTCAGGCATGAAGACAAAATTTCTTGGTTGAGGGTTTTTTAATTTGTACTTTTAAAACCCTTCCAAAAAAATCTCCATAAAAATTATAATGAGCATTTATAAAAATGGCTCTCCCAACTCAAACACCAACTATCTAAAAAATGCTTCGAAGAGAATGAATGGAAAAATATCCAGGCCAGGCTTCGTCACGTCATGCTCAGTGTTTACAGCATGGTTTGGAACTACTGATTGAACTTTTGCAACAACTGCTGTACTTTATATTCTTGAGTGTTTTTAGCTGCTCTTGACAGGGTGAGATACCCAGACTCATGGATATGAACAGTCCTGCTGGAAGATTATCTACCAGAAATTTATATCTTGCCTTCCCAGCTCGCTCCAGCCCACACCAGCAATGGAACAGGATGTCCACACAGACCTTTTGTCCTGTTTAAATCCTCTTTTTATGCCTTGCATTACTCTTGGAAGTGACCTCTGGACTTTGTGCTGACCCTCTGTGCAGGCCACTGTAACCCAGGGTAATTCCCACTCAACATCCCAGCATTTAGTGGGTGAATTTCCTGACATAGCCACGGACTGATGAGAATAATAAATGTAAAGCTGATTTTCTCACACATCTGCAAATACTTGCGCAGTTAAGTCCAAAAAAACAAAGCCAAGTCAACTTCCAGATATCCAAGTGGAACTCATTAATGTGGAGGCCAAGACTTCTACCTTTCTGAAGATACATTTGATTAATTTATATTAATAAATTTAATGACTACAAAGTGATCACTTTGCCTCAGTGAAGGCAAAGTATTATAAATTTACCAAATCCTTGGTATTTTTAATAAAATCCCTCATTACAAGGAGCTTAGGCACACATATACAATCACATGCATATTTATGTGTTTTTATAGACATAATAAATATATATTTGTGTGCCTGTAAAAACATATTCAGACCCTTATTAATATAAGAGCACACAAAAACACAGCATAAAGCTCTAATTCCAATGGTTTTTGCTGCATTTTGCTGATAAAACAGGGCTGGATTCATTTGTATCTGCTTGAACGCAACAGCAGCAAAACCAATTGAGGAGGTGCAACATCACAGGGCAAAATAAAAATAAAATGACTTAATCCTGTTGCCAATAACTTCAAAAGATTGGCTATTTATGGCAACATCCTGATCCGTGCTGGGCCATCCTGATCCATTTGCCGCTGACCAATGAAACCAAGATTTTGGATTGAGGAGCTGATCCTGCTCAGGATTTGTGTGATCTACAGGAAAATCCTCCTCAGCAGATAAAAAAATGAGTGGACCTGGCTACAACTCAAATTCTGCTTAGTCTGCTCTGACAGCATAATCAAAGCTATGCTAGAAAGCATGGAATAATATACAAATATATATATATATATTTTCTCAAATGACTCTAAAAACCCACAGGAAATTTTTTTTTTTACTTAAATGGGAAGGAGAAAATCTATATCTCGGAGAGTGAAAAACAAATTAAAGGTTCTTGAAGGGTGTTTCTTAACATTTACCAGTGTTTTTCCCCATGGAAAAGATGAAAAATTAGCTTGAACCCTAGAGCTTTTGGTCTTTTGTAATATTTTCCTTTTTTTTTCCCCATCCACAATGAATATAGATTATTTTTTTTAATCCTAGATGCAGCAATGTCACATATTTAGATTTGAAAACTTTCTCATTGTTATATGAGACAGTTTTAAATTAAAAATGCATTTGGGACTTACCTGTGCAAGGGGGATGGAGGAGCATACAGGCATCAGCAAACACATGAATCTGAGTTATTTTTGGAGTGTGGTTTTGGAGTCTATAACAAAATAATCCTGAAATCAAGAGAAATATTCTGCTGTCAGGCTTCCCATGCTAAGATAAGGATCTTTGCTGTCTGCTCCGATTTGGCTTCATCCAGGAAAACATCAGCTATCATTAAGGAGAGTTTTGCCTTCTCCCATCTGGGTCTCATCATGTGTCACCCTGGAAGAGGAAATAAAGCTCCAGCAGCTCTCTGGGCAGGGGGACAACCGTATTTTTATTAATCTGTATCAGCAAAATCACTTCTGAAGTGTGATCTTAAGCTTAAAACAGTGAACAGGGGTTCAAAAGATAGGATTAATTTATATTTTTACCTAAATTCATCTTTAAAACACTCAGTTCTCTGCTGGTAAAACAGGCATGGTGTTGTTTCCTCCTTCTCCCACTCTTTCCCTTCTCTCCTTGTTCAAATGTAAAAATCCTGAGAAAGAACCTCCTCAGTCTTTATGTTGGTGAAACCTCACACATGGTTAAATACTCATTTGAAGCCTAGAAATACGAGGCAAACAATATTAATAAGATAGATTTATGAATTCCTTGATTTAAAAAATAGACTGGTTAAAACAATTTCAATTTTCAAGTTGTAATTGCTAAATTAGCTAAAAATAAAATTCACTATTTGCTTTATCATACACCTGTTTCAAATCCATTTTTTGATGAGAATTCCTCTTAAAGGTCTCCTTCACAGGGATATCTGTGAAAAATTAAGACCTAAAAAGGTTTGCCCCATCCCTGGAAGTGTCCAAGGCCAGGTTGGACAGGGCTTTGAGCACCCTGGGATAGTGGAAGGTGCCTCTGCCCATGGCAGGGGTGGAATTAGATTTGTTTTTACGGTCTCTTCCAACCCAAACCAGGATTCTGACATGGATGCCAGGATTTGGCACTGCTCACCTTGGTCTCCAGGAGCTCATCACTGCAGTTGGAATGACAGAGGGGATAGAAACTACTTTGGGAATATTTGGCAGTGGTGAAAGAGATGCAAGATGAGACCTGGATGGAAATAAAGCAGAGCTGCTCCACTTTTTCATGCATTATTAAAATTGAGATTTTAAAAATTCAGACTTTATTTTTACCTTTAAAAATGCAACAGATGTGCGTGAAGACAAAGTTGGTGCCTGCTCTGCCTCGTGGAAGGCGTTTTATGGTTGTGTCGAGCAGATTCCAGAGGAGACCACAGCGGAACGGCTGCAAGGATCTGTCATGTGTTAATTGGGGCAATCGGTACGGAGCCAACTTTTACAACCTTGCTCCATTTTAAGAGGTTTTTACACTTACTGAATGCATTAAAGCCCAGGAAATGCTGTGGGGATTGTCCCTTGAATTCTGCACGCTGAAATCTCACTCGTGGGGCCTGTGGGGAGAGCTGATTTAGTTTTGCTATTTGGCCATAGAAGGACAAGGCATAAAACAAGGGATAAATCTGCAAAGCAGAGCTGGTGCAAACCACAAGACACTCAAAAATAAACCTCAATCTGACCACAAAAAGCAATTTATAAGAGAGGTCTCTTGAACATCTCTGGTTCCTCTAATCAAATCTAATTGTGGATTGGTAAATTCTCTGTGTGGAGCATCAGAAATGGGCTGTGTCTAAGGCCAGGTTGGACGGGGCTTGGAGAGACCTGGTCTAGTGGAAAGTTCCCTGCCTGTGACAGGTGAGTTTTAAGGTCCGTCTCAACCCAAACCAATCTAAGATTCCATTATCTTATGATTATGTGAATTCTTGAGCTGCCAAAGTGAAACCTGGAGCCCTCACTCTGGCAAAATCCCACTTTAAACCCAGCTTGTGTTTTGCCTCAGGACCAGAGGTCAGATCCCAAGGAAAAAATTGATCTTGGTGAAATACCTTGGATAAACAGAGGGATTGCCCTGGGAGCACCAACAGCAGAGAATGAAATGCTGCTATTTTCAAGTTGTGGTTGCAGCAGGAATGACCATATCCACTTTGTTTTCCTCCCAGAAAGCATCCAATCAGCTCCAATGGGTTCCTGCATGTCTACAGGGAGTGCAGAAAGTCTCCCTCCTGCCCAAGACGTTTCCCGTGTGGATTGGCCCTACAAAGGGCAGAGAAGAGCAGCCACCACCACCCCACTGCTCCCACAGCACCCCATGGCACCTCCCAAAATCACCCAAGCTGTCCCACAGCAGCTGGAGTGGTTTCTTCACTGCTTTTTCACCACCAGGTATCCAAAATGATCATGTAACTCCCATCTGAAGACTCCTTGGGATTTTGCAAGGAGGCTGGAGGTGAGGGTGGAGGCAGGATCTTCTCCCCAGGTGCTGCAGGATGCACTGAAGACAGCAGAGAGGAACTTGCTGGGTCTTCAGGGCTGGAGAAGGCAAGAAGCAGCAGAAAGGAGAGGGTCAAACCTTGACATTCTCCACCCACCCCCAAGGGTCACCCAGAAGGGTGGGATTCCTGGCACAAAAAGGAAGGAAAGAAGTGACCACAATGGGTTATCACTGCATAATTCCAGGATAAATTCAGTTAATAAAGCTGTGGCCTAATTAAACCCCATCCTTTGCTCCCTCCCCTCTTCTGCAGACAGTGTGAATCACGCAATATTTTCACCTCTGGGAAGGGAATCCTGGAACTTTTTCCCAGAAAATAAAATTCCCACTACAGCATTTCTGTGTACCTGCAAGCTGGGTCCTGAAAGACCTGCAGGTGAAATGAGTAAGCAGAGAAGGCAAAAATAAACAAAATCAATGCATAGTCAATTTTTTTTGTCACATAGTTACTTATTAATTATATCAAAATTGGGCCAAGTTGTCCAGTTAACTCCATCAAAATTGTTCAGACCTGTGACAAGATTTGAATGAGCACATATTTTAAAATAAGTAGGCTTGAATACACAAATCAGAAGAGTGCTATGCTATGGAAATTTCATATATCTGAATATATCTGAAATCTCATACATCTGTGAATAAGTCAGAAATGTATTCATACACACAAAAATACAATTAATATTTAGCACATCACCCTTATTTCAGGACATTTAAAATGTAACAGCAACAAAGAACATGTTTTCCACAAGAAAAATGTGAATCAGCAGCTTGATCGGTTCCCTGTTTTCACAAGCAAAGTCCTGTCTATTATAATCTTGTTTTTCTCAGCCATAAACACAGCGTGAAAAAAAAAAAAAGGAGTGAAATTTATGTTGAATATGGTTATAGTTATTATTTCCCTTCTGGGGATTTATTAAGCATGTGTTAGGAGTTTAGGTATAAAATGAAATTGTTTTTTCACTACATGGATGTCTTCTGTGACTATCTGTAAAATTTCATTAAGGTGTTAGACTTGATATTGCAGATCAAAGTAATCCCAAGAGATTAAGGAGACCCTGCTAATTGACTAAGGTCATGTACTGCACTTCCCACTGGCACTTTGGCCTACATTGACAACAGAGGAGCAGCCCCATCTCCAAGGACCACTCTATAAAAATACCATTTTCTTTATCTCTAGTCCAGTTTTCACACCGCTACAATAACAAGGGATTTCATAAATCCAGGTGGACTGATTAGAGTTTTGAGTATGTAACTTTCTGAGTAAAAAATATACATGATACTTTTGAACAATTTTGACATTTTATCTTACCCTTTAAAACTCCCGGGAACAGATTGCACGTTAGGTGTTTAAGAATAAAAAGTGTCAGCACATATAGTGAGTTCCATCATTCAAACTTGGCACTAAAGAGGATATTGAAAGCCTTGCTGCAGACCATTAAAACCAGCTAATTTACAACCAAAGACATTGTTGCTTGAAGTGCCAATTTGGTCAATAATTAAGGTTTGGAATATATATCCAGCTCTGACAAGAGAAAATTCCTAAAAACCTTTCCCTGTTGATCCAAACATACAATATATTACTCTCAATTGGACAGTGGCTCTTGGTTCTGTGTTGTGATATTATTGAAAATTATGGATTATCCAGAGGCGTGGTGAGGAATTATTGCTGCTGTCAGCCAGATTTGTGAACCCAGTACTGAGATATCTGCTCCCCCCTGGATCCCATGCCTGGAAAAGTGAATGCTGGAAAAGTTGGAGAGAATTCACAAAAAAACTTCGGAAAATATGTCTCTTTTCTGTCCTCATCATGGGAGAAGTAAGAAACTAAAAGCCAATTGAACAGAAGTTTTAAGGACAAGATTTACAAGGAAATAAACAGGAGAACTGGGATTGTGTACAGCCATTAATTTAGCAGAGTATGAATAAAGAGCACCAACAAGAGCAAGTTGAGTGAGAAAGATGCAAATTAGAATTTCCCCTGCCATGATTTAACTGATCAAGTTATAAATCAAGAGATTTTGCCACTTTTCTTTCACTAAAAGTTTAAAAATCAAGTTACTTGGGTTTTTTTTCTAAATATGGTGCTGTTACAAAAAGCTAGTGGGTTCTTTTTTAGGTTTCATTCAATCATTATTTTTCCTCAAGTTTATCCAAGTTCTTCCTGAAGGGAAGACTCCAACTTGAGGCAAAGTCATAAGCAATGGGATTACTGGGTACATTTTAGCAACATTAATGGATGTAACAACCACCCTCCCATTCACCAGATGAAATCCCCATCTAAGCAGAAGGATAGTAGGAGGCTTATGACATCCATAAAATGGGTGTCGTTTGCATGGAGATGAATTTCAGCCCTTAGAAGCCAACAGAATCACATTTTCCATTATGTTCAGCCAGCAGAACGGATTTCATTAATCAGCCTCTCATCAAGGGCTCAGTCCTACCACATTACTCAAACTAAGTAATACCTAAGATGCAAATAGGTCCACTAAAGCCAAGGAGGCATCTGGAGAAGTTGTGTCGTTCTCCGACTAAAGGTGCTTTAATGGACTTTGAGAAATCCCAGGTTCCACAAGTGAAATCCTCATACCCTTCCAGCTCTTCAGAAAGGTCCTGACTAAGTAAGTCATTCAACAGAAGTATTTAATCCCTCAAACCCTGGAGAATGATGAGAAAAGTGGAGCTCTTGAAGGCTGTTGAAGAAAAGAGGTAAAATTTTGCATTGACTGCTTTTTCAGCTCAAATAGAGAGCTCAGGATTCCTTTTCACTCAGCAATTGATGTTGAACCCTTTAAGGCACCGTTTTGAGTAAGAGATACAGGAGGCCTTAAGCCCTAGAAATGTGGAAAGACTCAGTATGGATGAGGTTTTATTATCCTTGATTCACTGGAATTCAAAGTTCTGTCAGTATTTCTAATGTTCCCTATACCCATTTAACCATCCTATTTGATGAGGTGACTGAGTTTGTCCATGATAAGGGATACTTGTCTTTATACTGAATAAAATCTTTGTTTTCTATCTTTTTAATATTTTCCTGGAGTTGGTTGGGTGGGTGCTGTATTTTCCTTGCTTTATGTCCCAAGCAGAACCATAAAATTTGAATGATCAAAAGGACTAAACAAAGCAGGAGAAATCCCAGCTTTTATATTTGCATGGCATTGCCATTTGGCAAATCCAATGAAGATTTTTGATCTTCCTTTTGCCAAATGCAAACGAAAACTAAAAATATTTATTATTCTCAATGAATTTATCACTTGTGTATTATTCCCCACGAAGTGTCTAATAGATGTTAGTTGATATTTGTGCCCTTTTGTGTAGATTTAGTTTGTTTGTTGTTTCCTATCACCATCAGTGAAAGACTCTTTGGGTTAAAATGTGGGAAAAGAATGATGTATTTGTTAATTGTTACCGTTCTTGCTATGATCTTTGGCAACACCTGCTGGTGGTACTCTGCAGTGCTGGAACCACTCTACATATATGCCTTCAACGTATAGACCTTCAACTGGCCACACAATCCCTGTCCACCTGCAAAGAGCATGGATGTGGCCAGTGGGCGTAAAAATAGCAGCCCAAGCTCATGAAAACACTTACACAGGCTTTTCAGGCTCAAACACTCTCTTATATTAAAATGTGCATGGTTTTGTTTGCCTGTCCAGCTGCTGTGATTTTTATAAAAGTTGTGATTTTATGGCAACTTAATCCAATGAGACTTTTGTCCAGAACATCTCCCATCCGCTCTCTAGTAACAAGGTGTTTAGAGCAGCAGGATAAATAACATTTAGGTATCTAATAAAAACTGTTGGGTTTTTTTTTTAGGTCTCAAATCTTCTTTTTTACATAGTACAGCAGCAAAGCCTCGTATTGTAGGTGAGAAGTCTGTAAATTTGCAGTAACTGAAAAATAACAGAAGGCGCAGCAGCATTCTTTATGTTAGTCTATATTGATCGGCTCTAATGAGCACCAGTGGAGCTGTAGCTAATGGTGGTATGTCTGGTGTTAAGGGCAAATGTGGGAGAAGATTATCAACCCAAGGGGTTTAACAGTTGCTGGACTGCCCTCAGCCCTCAGGGCAATGATGCACTTGAGAGGTCACTGTATCAAATGAGGGAAAAGATTCAGCTCGCGCTGCTGGAAGAAATGCAGCAGGAGCTGTGCTTTAGCCCAGGCTACCGGCATCAATAAAACAGTTCCTCTCTGCCAGCTGTTTCTTCCCCTCTCCTTTCCCATCACCTGCCTAGCACTGAATTGCTAATTAGGAGCCCTAACACAGGGATCTGGGAAGGGATGGCACTGAACTGCTCTGAATTAGCCCGGAATGCTCACCTTGGCGCCATCCGCACGAGGGGCTCGCGCAGAGAAGGACGAGCTACAAGGCAGAATGGTTTTACACCCGACGTCTGTTTGTTACCTGGGGGGGTCATGCTGCCATTTGATGGGAATTTGCTTGATATTCCATTCAGTGTGTTGCTGCCACCCCCTTCCGAGATCTGAGAGGGCCGAGGTGAGTGGCCACCAGAGCAGAGAAGGCCACCGGGCTTCAAGGGGAAGTTAACTGGCAGATCCGAGAGAACGCTCGCAGTAAAATGTTTGTGCAGAAAGGAAGCTACAGGTATCCAAAAAGATAAAAATGAGCAGGGAAATGCCTTGAGGTGGATGGCATGTTGCACATTCCATGCTTTAATAGCCTAATGGAATAATTTTAACTGTGTGAGGCTCTGAAACACACCAAGAAGGTCTGTTGAGAACCGAGCACGGAGATTTCAAATATTTGTCACAATAAACAGTGACATATATTTAAAAAAAAATCCATCAGAAACAGAATATTTAACTTAATGTTGTAAATAAGCAAATTAAATATTACCTTAGCTCCATTTTGCCATGGCACACTGTGGTTATGACAAATTATTTATTAGGTCTTTAAAAATTCCAAGACATGGATTCCTCCCGTTCCTTAGAGACCAATGATGGGTCAGATTATTAAAAAGAAATCTTCACAGCTCTAATTTTTTTGCAGTGTTAACATGGAGCAAGTTAGACATCGCATTCTTTGTTCCAGTCTGAGAATTTCCAACTGGTTTTGCCTGAACAAGAAGGAAGCAAGTCAGGATTTGGTCAAAGAAGAATATTTCCTAGCACTGCCAGCAAAAAAAGAGAAGGTTTTAGACTGTTATCGGGCTGTTGACATGAAAACACCTGAAATAAGTGGAGCAGGCACTAAAGCTGGCATGCACACTCAGTGGGAGCAACGGGGCTGGAGACAAGGAGAAACATTTTCCGCAAAGAAGCCGGAGTTGACACATCCTCTGCTCGCTGCCTGATGGGCTCCAGCTCAGGGGTTTGATGTCTGCAGCTCCCACCATGTCCATTAGACAGGCGCCCACACCAGGGATGTTGCAGCCACAAGTGACACTAATGTGCTCCACTGCTGACACTGGGGAACCCACAGGAAAATGTGTTCATCCCCTGGCTGCTCGACGGTTAGAAAGGGAACCAGTCTGGCAAAACAGACTGCGGGAGTTTGCATCCTCAACGCTTCATCTGTCCCCATTCTCATGCCTTGTGAATGCTGAAATTTCTGAATATCCTAAGAGAAAAATAACCCACATTATTTTTAAAGTGTGTCCTGAACAGTATTTGTGTTTTTTCCCACTGTAGCTCAAATTCCAATTGGTTTAGGCAAGGCCAAGCTGCTTCTTCACAAAATGAGCCTGTGAGCAGACTGTGGCAATTTCATGGCATTTATTTTCTACAACTAAAGTTCATAAGTAGCCTGAGTGGACTTGCTAATTTACACAATTATTGAGATTTCCTTCAGTCATAAATGCTCAGTTGCCATGGGATGTAAAGTATAATCAGAAAACAACCATTTTAATTCATAAACTTTTCTAATACTCTAGAATTCTTCTGTACCCTTTATTATTTTAGTTTTGGACATATTTGAACTTAAGAAGGTCAGAGATTAATCTTCATACGCTTTTACTCTTCTAATGACAGACGTAACAATCACATTCCTAACTCAGTAGGAGGAAGTTCCATAGTACAGAAGGATATTTATATAAACATATTTTTAAAAAATATCCCTATGCACCTAATTGAGAAAATTTGGTGAAATGATTATCAAAAAGGATAATGTGAATAACAGAACAAGAGCTGCTCTGTAATGGCTTTTCTCTTAAGGAGACTTCACAATTTTAAAAAATATTATATAATTTATTTCATACCTTTTGTTCCACATGCTACAGCTTTGGACAGATGAATGTGTGGGATTTGAAAGAATGTGGTGGAAATGCACATCATAGCACTGACAGGACAGTGGGTCCATGCTTTGGACCTTGTTATATTTACCAGCAATGGATCTTAACTCCAAAACCTAATTAGTCCAAAAATTACCCAACCAAAGTTCCTCAGAGTTTAATGATGTAGGAATGTAGCTAAGGAATCTGTCTGGGATTTTTTAATAGTTGGTATTGATGAGTCATTTTGAATTGTTTGTTTTGAAAAGGACATGCTATTTATTTTTTCTTTCCATTTAAATATCAAAAAGACAGGATCTTGCTCTAGCTCCAAACGATAATCCATACAATGAATAACCACTCGGTGGCATAACAAATTTCCTCACTTAAATGAAAAAATATTTTCAGCTCTTGAGATTAAGTAGCCACAAAATCTATCCCCAGACTCATCAGTCTCAAAAAACCCTGCCAAGTCATTATAACTTCAGTAGTAAATAAAATTTTGCTTGTGTATTTTTTCCATATGCATTTCTTGAATGAAGTGCAGATGTTTCATGGGTTCATAAGAAATGCACCTTATTTTCTTTGCACTGGAGGTTTTCACTGTGCAGTATCCTGGCCTTCACCCCTTAAACACCACTAAATCCCATAAGTGATCCCAAGATGATGTTGTTTAGCACAGCAATATTATTTGCAAAGCTGCAAGTAGGAGCACTTGGAAAGGCAGGAGTCCTGCCAGGTTGGGAGAGGAACCCAAAATTTGACCTTTGTGCATTTTACAGGAAAAAAGAGAAGGAAAAAGAGAGAGGGAAAAATGTTTCAAATCCCCAAATTGTGTTAATTTAAAGACTCTTTAGAAATTGTTCTGTATTATCATTAATTATGTTTAGAGCTACAAACCACATGGAAATCTTCAGGAAAATGCCCCTTTCCTACTTACTCATTGACATTCTCTTGGACAGCATTCGATCTGCTCCTTGAATCCTGACATCTTCTGGGGGAATCCAGTTGCAAGGATCTTCCCATTCCTCGTGGACATTCATCCACATTCCAGATCACCCTGGAGGAAGGAGAAGGCTTCCTGGTCCTGACTATCCTGTTGGACCTTGCTGGTGATTTAAAACAGGTAAAATATCAATTAAACCATTCAAACTCAAGCCAGCACAACTAGACATGGCTTAGCAGCCTCGATGTTTTATCACTCACCTCCAGAGGATCTTGGCTGAACTTCCAGCCTGTTCACAAAACTATCTGTGGCATCTTTGGGTGATGGAAATCTTTGAACCTTTAAAAGCTCTCGAAAGTCATTTGAAGAATATTTAATAACAACATTCTTTAGTTGCTATTTTAGTGAAATAGCCAAAAATGCTCAAAAATTTCACAGCGGAACATGACCCAACCTTTTTTCACTCATGGCTTCATGTGGTTTGATCCTTTTTCATTTTAATTCTTTGCATTTCTGTGGTTCAAATCCAACTAAAAAGAATCTTCATCCTGTGGTATTCTCTAAGTCCCCAATTCTATATTTATAGGAATTTGGGGAGGTGATGGTTTCAGGCCAGGTCTGCAGCGGGCCTCAACCCACTTCAAAAAATTATTTGAGGTAAATCTTAGTATCCTTAACAACGCTCCTTAATTTTTTGACATAAATATAATCCCATAGTAGAAAGGATGGAATTTGGCTGTCACATTATGTGACCAGACTCTTCGGCAGAGGATGGGATACTCCTCTTTTCAGAAACTTTGTCTATTCTCACTTCTCATAGCCAAAAGGACAATGTTTGTGCATCTATTAATGCTCAGCATGAAGACCTCTAGTAACACCTGTTAAATGAAATTATTACCACTGGCTCCCTCCACAAGTTTTGACCAAGAATTTTCTGTCTTCAAGATTTATTCCTAAATTATTCCTTTCAAACTCTTTCATATGGGTTTGTTTTGTTTTTTGTTGGGGGAGGGGGGTTGGTTGTTTTTTATTTGGTTTGGGTTTGGTTTTTTTTTTGGTGGACCATCTTGACAGCTCTTTTCTCTGCATCCAAATCAACTCGGTTTCTGCTTCTACCCTCTCCCTTTGTCCTCTGCCATCAGCTTCTCAATGAATACCCCTCCAGTGATAGTTTGCCAGCATGTCTTGCAGGTTTTTTAACATCCTTAAAGCTCTGAAAGCTCCATAGCTAAGCCCACTGACACTTGGTTTGGTCACTGAGCTACTGAGCTCAATCATCTTTAATTTACCTTTTTTTTTTCCACTTATTTCAGAGAAAGAGTAGTCTCAAAAATATGTCTTTAAAAAAAGTCTCACAGCATTCATGCATGGGCTTGAAGCCTCCCCAGAATATATTCCTGGTTCTCATGTACAAAAATGCTGCCTAAAATTGAAGGGTGATTTTTCATATTTAAAGAATTATCAAGAGGAGAGTCACTAATTTTCTGGACACAGAAAATAGCAAAACCTCATTCAATATGGTGAAAACTTTGCTGATTGGAAAACAAAGAAATGTATCGCTTCCCTCCCTGATCATATCAAATCATTAGAAATAAAAGGAGAGCAAGGAGAGAAAAATCAAGTGCTGAATCATGAAAAGAGTCAGCAGATCAAGGTCTTTCTTCTAAGAAATCTTTAGCAGGGAAAAGAAGAAACAGTGGATATTATTTCCAATTATTTCTCAAATTGGAACAGAGAAAGGAAAATAAAAAAATACACACACACACACACACAAAAAAATATATATCCCTGACTTGGTGCTACTGGAGTTTGTAGCTGGAAGGAAAGTCCTTGCTTATATTGAAGTAAAGTTCTGAAAATAAGCAAAGAACAGATTTATTGATTTTTGGTGAAGTCTGGGTGTAAAAAAGAGAAAGAATAAAGAAGTGCTCTTTGCCCGCTATGTCCAAATGACATCCCCAGTGGCCTTCTTAATGGTGGGGGAGGGGAGGGGGCAGGTGCCTACCCCGGCACACGGCCACAACTGCCCTTAGGCAAGGGCTAATGGTATTGGCTGAGCCTGCTCTAAGCCTCTCTTTTCTAATAGCCAACTTTCTCTGTGCGAGAAGACAGACAGATATTGATTGGTCCAAATGCCCTTGAGTTGACAACATCTGAAATGAAAATCCACAAGGCTAGCACAAACTTTCTGCAAGTTCAATTCCTTGGAATCTGATTAGGAAGGAGGCCGGCCGGGCGCCAGCGTTTTCATGGAAAAGGTCTCCTTTTGTCGCGTAATTAGCAGACGTGGCTCCGGTGGACGCGCGGCACGAACGGCAATTTTTTGGGAGTGGGTTAAGGACGAACAGGGGTTTGATTAAGGAAACAAAGCCAGCCGAGCCCACTGTGAAGTTTAACCACAGATTCACAAAGACGCAGGTGCCGTTTCCCAGCTCTGAGCATTAATTAGGTACAAATTAATGAAATGCTCATTCTCTTCTCATCTGCACCCTAAAGTTGCATATAAAGTGATAGAATTTAAAGAGTTCACCTTTCTGGGAAGTTACTTCATCCAGACTGAAGTTCTAACTCGCAGCAAATCTGGGTTTATTTTCTAATGGCTTTGTTTTCCAGAATTAAAATCCTGGAGTTACAGTTTGCAAATGTTACGGGTGAGGAATGCAGAAGGCTGGAGGAGTGTATTTGTACCTTATTAAGGTTTCTTTTTTTATTCTACAAATTCCTCCTAAATCAATACATTGACTACTGTATAAAGCTTAAATAAAGCATTATTAAAGTGGAAGCAGTGTTCCTGTCCTACTGGGTTATTTAGAAGCATAAAAGATACACTCATAACAATCAGGATCCTGCCAGGTAAAGTACAGCTGGAATACACATCAAATTTATTCAGTCATTGATTTGTAATGTTGATCCTCCATGGCTTCATGTTTCTTTTCTCATTAATCTTAGTTAACCCTCTCAAAACAATGCCAACGTTGGCGTTTGATGTATTGAAGATCCAACCTGCAGAGGATGCTGCTTTCTGGACTGTGATCCTTGCTATCAGTGGGGATAAAGCCACACAACCAGAGAATGTTCTTCGCTTGATTTTGTGTTAAGTATGAAAAAGAGAAGGTTTTTTTCCTCCGAGGAAGAAGCAAACAAAGAAAGAAGATGCACAGTTCCATCCCCCATGGTTGGAATGAGGTGATCTTTAAGGTCCTTTCTGGCCCCAACAATTCTAAAATTCTGTGCTGACCTACGAAAGGGAATATGAATGTTTTGGCTGCAGAGAATTGATAGATCTGCTGGAGGTCTCCTGTGGGGCAAGGAACAAACTGCTGTGGTGTTTCCACTAACAAACACACAGCTCCAGGAGAAAGTCACTGCAGAGGAAGGCAAAGCACTGCAAAGAGTCCTATTTTAGAAATTAATATCTCTGCCTATAAAGCCAATAACTATTTTAATTGGAGACTCTACTTACTAAAGCATTTCCATTTTCTACCCACCCCTCCCTCCCTATCCACCTGATACAGGTGTTTTTGTAGAGGCTGGCTGAAGAGGAGGGGCAGGAGAGGTCATTTTTGGAGAAACCAGCAGCAAATACAGCCAAGTATGCAGAGACTCAGGAGCCTGGGGCGTTTGCCATCCTGCTGGAGGTGATGCCTGTCAATAAAGGCCGGTCCATTCCTCTGTGGGATGAGCTGGGCTTAATCCATCATTCCTCTGGACTTCACGCTGCCTGTGCAGAACCTGCACTCTGGTGGTTACCAGCCATTTCTGAAAGTTTTGCCCGATCTCCTTTTGACAAATACAGATAACAACAAATTTTTTGGTTTATGTCATGACAGAGGTGTCAAATGTCAGCTAAATGTTAAGACTAAATGAGCACCTTCTATCCTATCTCTTGCTGCAAAACCGTAACTGGATCTTAGTCCTTCCTGAGTATGCCAGTGGTTTTCTTATGGAACAGCTCCATGGGCTCGCACTTTAGCATCCAGCTTGCCTTAAAATCCATCTATATTTTAATTATCAGGTCCACAACCTCCCCATCTGACTTTTTAACAAGCTTAGAATCCCAGTGATACATTATCAACACAGGCCAAAAATAAATAGATAGATAGATAGATAGATAGATAGATAGATAGATAGATAGATAGATAGACAGATAAATCCCTAGCTACAATTTCCCCTGTAATTATTTACGGCCTGTAGGATATCAAGACTGGGATGAAGAATACCCAGCCCCTTTCATATCCATAGAAGTTACACCCAGCATCAAGGGGGAAATGATTTAGCTGAAGACAGACTCTGGAGCAAACATTAGCAGCAAATGTGAATCTTGTTTGTGGTAAATCCATCCCTTGAAACTATTTCTTCCTTCAGCACCAAATAGTCTTTCTAATCTTTTGTCTTTTCAAATAGCTGTGATAATATTAAAACCATGCTTCACGGCAAACAGCATTTCTGGGATTTTCCTAAGAGATGTGGCTTCGGATAAGAAAGTGCAATTGAGTTAAAGCAGTAGGAGAGCCCGGAGTCAGTGGGGTTTGTTGTGATCCGTTGACCACTTCCCAGTAGGCATCTCTGCAGTCGCTGAGAATTACTAAACACCATTTCAAGGAATATGGGTAATTCAGTCAACCAAAAAACCAAACAAAATAAGCCCAGCATAAAATACATTTTAAAAAACCCTACTGGCATGTGAAAAGCAGGAATCTGTCGAGCTTGCTTTGAATCATTCCTGGTGTACTTAGCTAAGGAAAAAATCAGACGGATGAAATTTCTCAGTGTGCACAAAGATTGGAAAACAGATATTTCTGCTAGCATAGAAATGTTTCTGAGATAGAGAAATGACAAAGCTGGCTTTTATTTTTGTCCTAATACTTTGGAAGCATCACACCTTTCAGGCAAATATGAAACAATAATTAAAGCAGTAAATAAGAATAAAGTAATAGCCATATTCAAAAACATTACAACTGAAGAACTTCTTTGCTCTCAGATAGAAGTGTGGCTCGATTACCCCACACCAAGCCTGGCTCTCTTTGGCCAGGATTTCTGCCATATTTTCCCATAATTTTTCATGAGGAATTGAAGCTGATAACAGCCAGGACAAACAGTTGACGAGCTCTCAGTACAGCTGCCCCAATTCTCAGCCTTTTCACTCAGAGCCCCTGACTTATTATCCAAAAAAAAAAAAAAAAAA
>VXBB01019567.1:97127-110896 GCA_013399915.1 Illadopsis cleaveri | reverse complement strand
GAAAAAAAAAAAAAAGAAGAAGAAGAAGAAAAAAATCTGTAAAAAAATCCTCAGCTGGACTTTCACCACCACTGTTGACAAGTAAATATTTATCTATATATTTGTCCCTCCAGATATCATGGAGTTTACTAAAATACCTGTACATGCAAAGTGGAATGAAGAGGTTCTGCCTCTTATTCTATCATTATTGCACTTCTAAGACAATACCCTGGCTCCCTCTCTAAAGAATGATAGGATGGGCAGGCTGGAGTAGCTGCAGGGGATCCTATGCCTGTTGCCTGCCAAAGCTGCTTACTACTTAACAACTGATCAACTGGCCCCCAAGGCAACAGCTTAACAAGCCCCAGTAGAAGTGGACTCAAGATTTCTTCCTCAGCAAAGAAAATGAAACCATTTACCAGGAATGACCAATATCCAGAAATCAAGGGGAGCAGCACCAATAACATTTTATCTCCCCAGCTCTTCAGAAAATAGCAAGGTGTTTTTAGGCTAGAGTCTCTAAAGTTGAGCAAGGTTTAATAATATTGGACTAAGAGAGGGGAATGGGGTCCAGGAGTGCTTGGCAGGTTGGTTGTGCCTTGCACAATTCCTGCATCCCACGCTGCCAGGGAGGAGGGATGCTCGTGGGTGCTCTGGGACAAAGCTTTGTCCTACGTGTGTGTGAGGGAGAGAGAGAGAGAGATTCAGGGCTGAGCTGCAGCAATTCCTCTGGGGTGAGCTGTGGCAGCTGTTTACTGGCACAAAGCAATTCTGTGCCGCACTTTCGTGGAGGAAATGAGGAATCCTGGACTCGGCTGAAACTACAGGGGGGATTTTAGGAGAGCAGAATTTAATTACCCAAGCTGGAATTTGGCCAGGACACTAGGGCTCACACCTCTGCTCTTGTGAAAAGTGCCAAGAGGTCTTTAATAGCAACAAACGGTCAAGATTTGGGGTTAGGGTTTCACCTGAATGCCTCTGCCTTCAGTAACACTTTGCTCCTTACCAGCGTTATCAAAACTTTATCCAAAAGTCCTCAGGATTGCAGTGGGGTTTCCATGAAGAACAGCTTTTCTTATAAAGTTTCTGTTTATCTCAGGATCATCCAGAAAAAGCCGCCTCATAACACGTCTTCAGGTCTGCTGCAGGAAATGAAAGGAATATTTGCCATGCTCAGGTGGGGTAGAGCAGGGAGATTTCCCCTAATGCATCCAGATTAGCTGAATCAGCTCCATAACCTCCCCAAAGCCTGACACATTTCCTAAAGCATCCATACTCCAATTCTTCCATCCCTCAAGTCACCAATGATCTCCTTGGGAGAATTTTTTTTTTAAAAAAAGCAGCATTTCAAAAGGAAACTTGAAGCTGGAGGGAGGGTTGGCATTTTCCAATTTGTTTCCATGACCTGCTTTTTTTATAGTCTTAATCCTGCAGCCATCAGGAGAGGTGTGAAGAAAACCTGCAAGGACAAACCTCATTTGAAAATTGGAATGACCTGTTGACAACTGCCCTTCCTGCACACGGATTTATGAGCACGGGTTACTGGGTATATTTAGTGGGGGTTTATTTGGGTGACTGAGGGAGTGTTCTCCAAATTTCTTCTTGTTTTCCCTGCTGCCATTTCTTCCTCAGCCGTATTCTCCAAATTAAACTTGCAGCTTTTTGAATGTTGTCTTATTCATGCCTTTGACTGTAGGTCTTTATTCCCCTTCTCCCTCTATGAATATCTTAAAGAACTTGACAATAATGAGGCTGCAGATTGCTGAAACTCCCCTGCATAATGTCAACCAGAGTCACATCATTTCCTTCTGTTTTCTACTCATAACAGGCTCTTTTTGCTTAGATTGCAACTAGAAATATTTTCTTCCCTGTGCCTCTGCATTGTCCCTCTGAAGAAGGACTCATGAACATTTTTGCAATGACCAGATTACTGTTATTAATGAACAAGGTATCAATCTTGGAAGTCTGTTAAACATCTAGCCATTTGCAAAAGCTTGGAAAAAGCTAAGGTTCAAACGCTGCGTCTCGCTCTTAAATGTTTGTGATAACAACTAAAATGGTGAGACACCTCAAGAAGAGGATATTGAATAATTTTGAGGTTTTAGAAGAGCTGTTTGAGACCTTCAGAGAGTTTTATCAGGAAACTTCTGAGCTCTGAGCAACCTGGTCTGGTGGAAGATGTCCCTGCCCATGGAAGGAGTTGGAACAAGGTGATCTCTAAGGCCCCTTCTGACCCAAGCCATGCCATTCCCAAAATCACATTCAACACACGAAGAGAAGATTACATCCTGTACACAAAATCATCAAATCACAGAATGGTTTCGCTTGGAAGGGACCTTCAACCCCTTCTAGTCCCACGCCTTTCCTTGGGCAGGGCCACCTTGCCCTAGATCAGCTTGCCAGGTCCACAACATATTTCAGCAAAATAACCTGAGTACAAGAGAAAGGAATAAAACAGAGCAGATTCGCTCAACAAAAAAATATAAACAGAAACTTTCACTCGAAATTCCAGGCATGACTGCTCTTGTGCTGCTGCAACAGTATGTGAAATGTGAGCTCCAGGTCTGCCAGCACCAAGAGGATTTCAATATCACAAGCCCTAATGATTTCTATTGCCTCATTGCAGCATCCTCTGAAAGAAAACACAGCCCTGGATCAATGTAGTCATTGACTGACTCAGTGTATGGATAAGTGATGCACATTAATACAGCCTGCATTGAACTGGAGTGGCCTTCGGAATTACAACTAAAGGTATAACAATGCAATCTTCCCTTTAACCTGAGCAAGAGCTGCATTGACTTTTCCAGCTCTGTTTTCCAGCAGGCTCTGCCAGCTCTGTTGCAAGGCAGCCTGGCCAGCCCCCGAGCACCTCTGCACAAAACAGGGAGCACTGTTAGCACTGTGTACCCTTAAACACAGCCCAGCCCAGCAGACAGCTGCACCATTTAAAAGCACTTTGCACTCTAAGGAATCTCTGCAGAGCTCACTGATCTATAGGTGCTTCGTATATACCCTTAAAAATCTCACTGGAGATTGTGAGAGATCAGAATCAATATCCTCATTTGATAGATGAGCAACCAGATTAAACAGCAAACCAAAGGCTGCACAACTTTTTGTACCACGTGGTCCTAAACTTGAATCCTATTCTAGGGCTGGGATGGATATAGGATTTTCTCCTGAGCTAAAGAACTCCTCTTTCTCTCCACCACACTGAATTTGCCTGTAGCACAGAACTGTTCTGCAACTGTACAGCTTCCTTTTTTTCTCATCTTTTTTCTTTAGAACTGACCCAGTATCACCTCTGGAACATGGAAACTCAGCCAGACCATCAAGTCCTGCTTTCTGACACAGCAGAGCAAGGGGATTAGAGAATAGCACTCAGGCTGTACAATTAAATTATAGATGCTGCCCATGCCATGCCCCGTTCCATGTGCTGCAGGAGAGATCTGCTGCAGCTGAGGCCCTACATGTTCCAGGGAAAAGTGACCAGGAGGAGGAAATCCCAAGGCTCAATAAAATTAACACTGGAATTCACTAGTGCCCAGAGGCCAATGGCAACCCATAGGGCTTGGATGGATCCCTAGGAAGCAATAATCCATCTAGCCAGGATAATTATCCAGAATAAACAAATGGAGTCCCAAAAATAATTTTTAAAATAAATGAAGCCCTACCTACCTACCTTCCAAATGTTCATCTTCAACTTTCATTAATTCAGTGTTTGGTCCCACTTTTTTTACACAAAAAAACCCAAAGCAAAACCTAACTCTTGTCCAGGGGATTATTATTAAGAGGAATATGAGGAAACTTACAGAGTTTAAACTTTCAGGATGTAGATTTCCAGAAAATTGTGCTTCAGTGCAATTAAGTTACATTTTTGGATGTTGGTTTGGTACATTTCAACAAAGAAACATTCTGTCTAATGAATTGAGAAAGCAAATTAGCAAGATAAGATCAAACATGATTACCCATGGTACAAATACTAAAACATTAACTGTTGCAAAATTTCTTATTTGGTGTATTTATCATCTGTATTTCTTGCCATTGCCATTTGGAAAATAATTAATAGGTACATTCCTCAAAGTGGGATTAAACTTTAGATATTAAAAAAATACTTTTGAGTAATTTAGTAAAAAGAAACCTTTTTGTTTTTCTTTTCCCTGGTTTTCTAACACAGAAAACTGGTCTATCATGCCTTGTTTCTACCACTCAGTTGATTCAGCATGAACTGATTCAAAATTTAAAGCTGAAAGATCTTTTTTTTTTGATGCCACAAAAAGTCTACCAAGTTTAAGCAAAAAATATAAGACGTAACAGGGAGTTAGAAATAAAAAACCCTCTTTCCCTGTGCGAGCTTCTTTAACATAGAGTCCTGACAAGTCTTTGGGGAGTCCTGTTTTCATGTAGGTACTGTGAGCCAGAGATTTATCAAGTAACACAATACACACAGTACAAACTTCAGCTCCATTATTCTTTCTAAGGAATGCTGAGAAATAATTTATCATGATCTCAGCTCTAAAAGCTTTTATTTCTTAAAAAAAAAAATCTCCTCACATCCTTTAATTTTTTACTTGATGTCATTTCAGAAGTTCTCAGTAATAATTTCCTGGTTATTAGCAACTCTCCAGTGAGACAAAGTGGTATCTACAAGACTAAAATACAGGCAAAAATCATACATTTAAAATTAAATATCTATTTTTCATGTTTTACAATGAAAAGAAATCCCAAATACCTGTTGTTAAACACTCTGGACAGATGTTACGTTGAAAACTTCTTGAAGATTCAAAAAAAAAAAAGTCACGAGTATTTTCATATCTAGGACTACCAACATTTTTTTCTTTCCCAGTGCAAGAATTTCACTGAACATCATGGGTCAATCAAGTGTTTCAGTCTCTGGAGAAAGTGGAAGAAATCACTTGAAAATGGCTGGAAAAAATCTTCGTTCCAGGAGGAGTTTTGAAAAGGTGGACTCAAGGTCAGCAAAGTGCTAAACGCTGTTCCCGACTCCCGTTGATCCCTTGGCGATCCCGCTCCCGCTGAAGTTGATTGGAACAAGCCGAACTGCCGGGCTCCAGGATGCCTTGTCATTGACCACGGTGCATCTGTTGGACTTGTTAAAAAAAAGAATATTTTAGGGGAAGCCAAAGCACTCTTGTTTACACAGCCTGGAAGAGGAAGAACAGATGCTCAATGCCTTAGAAGTTATAAATATACTTGCGGTGATTTAAGTCATAAAGATGCATCAACACATAATTTTTTTTTAATCATTCCCCATTTCCCTTGGAGAGCTGAAGAGCTGGGCAACTTTTCTGTCTAATTGGAGAAAGTAGATCATAAAAATATATCATAAAACTATTTAAAAACAGGAGTTAGCCACAGAACAAAAGCATTTCTGAGTTGTGTTAGTCCAATTTTCATATGAAGTAAGCACAATGATCAAATTACTGAATGATGGAGGTGACTCTTCTGTCAAGAAAATAAATACAATTATTGACCTGAATCCCAATAAAATGACATTCTCATGTTTCAACTGGTCATTTTTATATCAAGAATAAGTTCGTGCAGATAGAAATGACTAAAAAAGAGAAAAGCTCTTGGAATTTCCTGAACTGAAATTAAGCTCCACAAGCTCCTAGGAAAGCTAAACAAACTGTCCAAGCTTGAGAGGATTTGTGCAGGATGGGGATGCTGAGAAAAAGGGAAAAGAGGTTTTTTAGGTTTTGAAAAATATCTTCCAAATAAATCAGCTCTCTTTTTAAAGCACTTGTTGGATTCCTTAGCTAGAAAGAGGTTAATTTTCACTTTTTTCGTCTCTATGAATATATTTATTAATTTGATACATTCAGAACTAGTTCAGAATATTTTAGACTGCAGTAGTTGACCTTGCAAATACTTAATTGCACTAAAACTCTGATTTTAGCACCATCTTACCTTCTTTTTTAATTTCAAGGGTTATTTTACTTCTGTAGATGATCAAAGGTGAAGTCGTGTACATGAGATCGTTTGAAGAGAAGAGATTAAATTTTTAAACTACAGAAACCTAATGTATAATAGCATAATTATAATCAGGGATCAATCAACACATTTATTTTTACAAACATTTATTATATCTTTTCTAGACCCACACTGTAGCTTTCAACAATAATCTCAGAAATTCAGAATTTTTGTCACTAAGAATTTCAGCCAAAGTTCTAAAATATATTAAGATAATGAAATACAAGGAAATTTATATTTGACCAAAATTTAGCTTGTACAAATAAATTTATGGTTTAATTATTTGGAGTCACTGGGATTTACCACATGAAAATGAACAAACTGATACATTCGTAGGGATTCCACAAACCTTAAATATTGAATTCTCCAAAGGAATTCTACAAAGACCAATAACCAGCAAGGAAATGCCTCAAAGTGTGAACATTCATGTGCTGATGAAGAGTCAACTCTAACCAACTCTATCCAATAATCTAAGATGAGTAGGTTTAATGGTTGGACTTGATCTTTGAGGTTTATTCCAACCTAAAAGATTCTGTGATTCCAAGAATGAGAGTTAATTAAGCTCATTTATACCTGCATAGAACTGAACAAAATTAAATGTGAGCATTTTAGGATTGCAGGAAAAAAATAAAAAGAAAAGTTGTGTTTGTCCAAATCAAATATGAGAAAACTTATTTAGGGATTTTACAGATAAATTAAAAAGTATCTAATTTAGAATTTTACAAATATAGTAAAGTGTTAGAGCTAAGGTTGCAGATACCACATTGCCTTGAGAACTTCTCTCAGTGAAGATTTGAGCAGAAGCTGCTCCTATAAGAGCTCATAGTTGTTTTTTTTTCTAGGAAAATACACATGCGCTGGTAGAAAGGTGTATTCAAATGCAAAATTCACTCCAGGCTGATAGTTCTGGTCTCCTTTAATCTTCCTCTCTTGATTAACAGTAAGGGCTTCTGTGAAGGACAATTGATGTGGTGCAATAGGTCGCCTTCTGGTCTCAACCTTGGCAGAGTAATCAGATACCTGGCAAGCTTAATAGAGGTCATTTAATGCAAAGATTAAAATTAACTGGAAGTCAATAAGGGAATAATAAAGGAAAATGATCACCTTGTTGCTCCTACTTTGTAAAAGTAAACCTCACATTGCAGGCCAGGAGTAAAAAAAAATGGAGTGGCAGGCGATCCAACAGGCCTTCAAAAGCCCTCCAGCACACAATTTAATGATTTCAGGTACCCTTTAAACTAAGTGGCCAATCACTGTTAAATCCTTTGGTATTCATTGTAATAACACTGATCATGATGAACTCTTTTGGTATTAATGTGGATGTAATATATACCTTTTTAATTATAGAACAAGAAAATCCAATTACCCCTTTGCCTCATCAAAGTTCTTTGCTAGCTGTGACTGTTTAAACATATATTATGAAACATTCAAACTGAGGGAGGTTTTTGTGCAAAGCAAGGGCCAAATCCTGCCAGGTGCTGACCACTCCTAACTGGCAGGAATTCTAGGAGAAGGTCAGTGTGCCAAGCACCCCCTGCGCTTAGCAGGATCAGGCCTTGATAGAGCATGGAAAAGCAGGGAATACACTGATCAGCTTTGGGAAGACTCTGATTAAAAGGCAGAAAGAATTCATTTTTATGATGAAGCAGAACCTGCTCTGAACAGTTAAACTGATCATCAGGTAGGACAAAATTTACTCTGTAGAAGAGGGAGGAAAAAATGATGGGCTGAGCAAACTGCTTTGGTTTTATTCCATGTACCACAAGCTGAAGTCTCCATGTTCAGTTCCTATTCTCTGCAAAAACTTTGAATATATGCTGGATATCGTGTTTAAAATTTAATTATTGGGAGATAGAAGCAGAAAAATTCAAGATTTAGAGTGAAGTCCTTTTTGAGCTGATATTCTGCTGTAAATAAAGCATATTTCAGAAATGTGTAATCATGGGGTGTATCAATCAGGTCCTGTAAGCAGTGGGAGTCAACTTTTAGGAGGATGAGATCAGCCCATACTCAATGATGTCACTTCATTCATTTATCAAAAATAGGGAGGTTTGCTCAAATACATTTACGGTTGCCCTTTCCTAGAAATTGGCCAGGCAGAAGTTATTTTAAAATATTTCATTTCTTAAATTTATTTTTGGCCACCCTGTCAGTTCAGTGCCATGAAAGCAAAATTTGCCAGAACACTTCCAGGAGAACTTCACAACCTTGTGAAGAATCCAGGATATTGCAGAGCACTGCTGTTGTAGGGAACCTATGAGGTGTCTTCTATTCCACTTGAAAACTACCACAAAATCACACTCAAAAGAAAATTTTTGGCATCTCCAGCAGATTAATCTCAGCACAGCTGTCCTGAAGGTGAGCTATAGCAGAGGTAGCAAAGCTTAATGCTTGCACGTAGGAGCAGTGTCTGAGTAGGGACCAGGGGAAATACAGACCACTGTGCTATATAAATATACTTAAACAACAAATGCTTTTACAGCAAAATGGCTCTGTAATCATGTCAGACTGTAATTTGTAAGATATCACTGAACATGTACGAGATAATTGCCCAATTTCTATAGCTCCATTGCTGCTACAACCAGTTTATCACAAAAGGAACACTCAGAAGGAACAAAACCAAATAGTCACAGTGCTTTAATGCTACATGAGGCAGTATAGAATTAATAAAGATATTTTATATGCATTAAATGTTTCTCTTTCTTTAAAAAATTACATTATAAAAACCTTTCTTAAACATTATTTGAATAAAGCCTCATTACTCACAGTCCAGAGAAGTTCATTAGGAGAAGATCACTTTGGAAAGCATTCAACTAACTAGCCTTTCTTCTCAGCAGTGAATTACATTAGCTACTTCCTAGTTATTTAAATCTTGAAATAAAAGATGTAAACGCTACAGTGACATCTTAAGATCATTGGTAAGGCAGGTCTTGCATGCACAAAAATGCCCAGCTGGTCTGGAGATAAAACAGATTGATAATTAGTTGCAAAATGTAACATTTCATCAGGAATATTTTGAATAATCCAATTTATCTTTGTCAGATATGCAGCACATATTTTTCCTTTGGAGACTCTTTGTTCTTTAACGCAACATTATAATTTCAGCCTCCTAATTAACGGCGCTCATCGGTCGGCCCTGCCTTGATGTCCCGTCGCCAGTCGGGGGCCAGTGGGCCTGTGTGGAGAGAAGGTGGCTGCCCTGAACCACAGGCCACCACCGGCTCCCGCTGCCTCCCACCACCCTACTGGGACCCAACTGGTTTGATGGGGGCCAGATCAAAGCCCAGGGCTGGCAGGGAGGAGGGCCTGGCTCTGCCGGCTGGGCCGCACCGGCAGGGCCCGCGCAGCAGCTGGAATTGCTCAGCACTCTCAAGCAGGCTTCCAGAGCCTCGGCTTCCTAATTAACTCATGGAAAATCGTCCTGGACACACTCACGGCCCAGTGGTGTGAGGTTCCCACAGCTGCCTCTCCTGCCTTTGCTGTGCTTGGCCCTGAAGAGAGGGTGGTTGGGTGAGAGATGCCTGGGGTGGTGGAGAGCGGCCTGAGTAGCACAGGAGGGGTGTGAACACTCCTGGCAGTGCTCCCAGTGCCATCTTCACTGGTTTGCACTCCTGGCCATGCTCTCAGTGCCATCTTCACTGGTTTGCACTCCTGGCCATGCTCTCAGTGCCATCTTCACTGGTTTGCACTCCTGGCCATGCTCTCAGTGCCATCTCCACTGGTTTGCACAAGTTCCGACCTCATGTGTTGGTATCACCTCTCTGGTAACCTCACGAAAGGGGGATTCTGTGTTTGCACAGCTCGGAGAAGCTCCTTATCCCCTATGGTGGGAACGGTGATGGTTCTCACAGGAGCACAGCATCTTCCACACCTCCAGCTGGATGGGGCAGAGCTGAAGTAAAATCAGCTGGCCAGGTACCTCCTGCCCCTCCTTCACTGGTTTCCCCTTGAGTGGGGAAATGATCTCTTAAGTTGTAGCTTTCATGTGTTTCAGATTCTGTGCTGCCCAGGGGTGCAGTTCTGAGCTCACATTCAGTGTCACTCAGCTCTGCACAGAGTAGGGAGACAAATCCTTTTCCTGCTGGAGACCAAGGACAATTTTCAGGCCCAAAAGCACAAACAAGGGTGGGCTGAAGGGAAGAACAAGAAGGATGGGACCTCACACCCTGAAGCTGGAATTGGACAATTAAACGCCAATATGCAAATGAACAAAAACTTATAAAAATGTAAGATCTCACAACCAGTCAGCCATTTTGTGACCATTTTGGGTGCACCTTGGGTGTAGCCCTGGCCAGGCTCTTGTCCTGCCCAGGGTGTATTCTGAAGGCCTTTGAATAATCTCTACTTTATTCTCTAGCTCTGTCCAGTCTCTGTTTCAGGTCATCCTTCCCAAGGCATCAAGAGAAACTGGGTGCCATGCCAGAAACACCGGTGCAGAGTCCACCCTGAGCCCACTGCAATCCCAGTTAAATCCCCGCTGTCTTTCACAGTTCCAAACTTCAGCCCTGATATATCTCAGGGTATTTTTTAAGGAAACACTTCTTTCAGACACAACCGGCATGGAGGTCAGGTTTACTTCAGGGGTACCAGACACCAAAGAGCTGCTTTTGCAGCTTTTGGGACAATCCTGCCCAGCACAGCTTCATTCCCCCGCCCAGATCTGCAAATGCTGCCCCATCATAAAACAGCTTAGAAACACAAGAAAGTTTCCAGCCACATTTTAACAAAGTCGTTGTCTCAGAAGCAATGAAATAACCAAGCATCTCACCTGGCAGAGAGAGGGCTGGAAGGTTTTCCACTGGCTTTGGTAATAAAACATTGGCTTTTTGTAATTCCTCCTCTGCCTCAGGATTCAAGTCCTCACTTCGTGGAAGGAGGTGCAAAGTGCCCCTTGGTCAGCGTGGCTGTGCCTGGGCTGACCAAGCATTCCTGAATTGCAACAACAACAATTTGTCCCCACCCCAGTTGCTTTAAACATTCATCACCCTGTTGGCTGTACCTCATTCACTTCAATCAATAGGTGCTTCTTCATGTGCAATGCTTTGAGTTTTCAAATTTCCGATGATGTTTAGGAAAATGAAATAATTTGGAGATCTAGATTAAAGTTTTGTGTGAGTTTTTTGCCAAAGTCTCTTCAATAAGAGATGGAAGTCATGCAGCCTTATCAGCCTGCACCTCTGATATGATAATGATATCTGTACCGCCCAGAAAGTAGGTCACAGTAATTCTTCATAGCAGTTTTTGTAACCTACTCAGGGACTACAAGGCCAGCTATTCTAAAGATAATTCTGAATTTCTTTAATAAGATTTTATTGGATTCAGATAATTGATCCGATTATTGAAACCTGGGGAAAGCGCTATTGACCTGAATATATACATCAGTAATTCTTTTTTAAATGAATTTAGGTCATCACAAAGTTATTGCCCCTGCTTAATGTCTGGCAAGGTGCTCATTACAGGCCTGGCAAACAGACACAGCTCCCATGGTCCTGCCCTTCCCAAAATATGTGGGAAGCTCTTTCCTCCCACCCTCAAGAGGGGCTGAGGGACTTGAAGTCTGAGTTAAACACTTTGAGACTGGTCTGACTTTCACAATGAGGATCATATCTTTTGATTTCTTTAATTTTTTTCCCTTGTCTCTCTTTATAGTCAGCATCAGGAGATGTCCAGAGCTTTGCAGGTGCCTGTAATCTTCCCCATCCACGGCAAGGGGTTGGATCAAAGTGGTTTTGAAGGTCCCTTCCGACCCAAACCAGTCTGTGATTCTGCAATTTCATTTCTGACAGTGCAACTGTTTCTGATCATCCAATTCCAGACAACTCCAATTCATTTTCCACCTTAGTCTTCACTAACTTTCCATACCATCATCTACACAATGATATTTATTCCCACAGCGCTGAGCCCAACCAACCCATGATGCTCCTCTTGGAGGAGGAGAAACGACTTGGAAGTCACTTCTAATTACACCTCCTGTGTTACTCACCTTGCTCCCAGCCTATTGCAGTGTGGAGACACCAGTTCCACTTTTTGCAGACCCAGCAGATGTCCCTGGGAGGTGATAGGGAGAGTTTCAGAGCTGAGGATCCTTGGCCATCCTGCTCTTGCTGGGTGGAAGAGCTCTGGCTGTGCTTCCTTTCCCCCCTCACTGCCACACACACAGGGATAAAAGGAAAGAAAGGAAAGAAAGGAAGGAAAGAAATGGCATTTCCCCACTTCTTGCAGTTTATAAGTCTCAGCTGAGGTTGGCTGGGCTGCTCTGATTGCCTGGAGTGCCCCACTGGCCAAGCTATTGCTGCCCCTATTTCCTTGCTCTAATACCAGGTGTTTGATGTGATCTCCCATGCCAGACCTGGTAGTGCTGGGTGTGATGGAAATGCAACCAGAGACAAAGCTGGGACAGCCTCATTCCCACCGCTCATACAGAATGGGACTGAAATTATCTGTACAGCAATCTGAGTTGTGAACCTGCCTCTATCACCCCCGATCAGTTCCCAATGACTGACCTTCCACAAAAGGCTGTGTTTCATTCAGGAGGAGACAGAAAAAAAGGCACTTTCTTTTTTATTCATTATTTTTTGCACTTCTCAGCGGCACAGTTCTCAAAACAAAACTTATCCTTGACCTTACTAACCTCCCTTTTAACATGACTATGCAGAGTATTTCTTTCTACTTGGATTTTGCTTTTTACAAGTGTTTTATTCTTTCTTTTGTACAAAGTCCAAGCCACACTCTTGTTACTTTAAGCATTTTTTTTTTCAGATACTTTCTGTCCTGAAGCAAAAATTTTCTCCAAATAGCACAATTTTACCCCTTTAGCAGCTCCAGGTTGGTAGTGGAATTACCCTTACCTCGTCTACCAACCGCTTGGAATTGCTTAAAATTCTAAAATCATAGGAAAACTTGTCTAAGTGAGTGTGAATACCAAGCTGGAATGTACAAAATAATTACCAAATTGAAATTAAAAGGAATTATCAAGACTTATATTGCAAATTTTGGATGTCACTCTCTAAATCATGGTTTATGATCATCTCAATGGTTTCACAGACTCGGGAGCCTCTCCCTCAGCTGCACATGCTGGTGGTGGAGGAAATCTCTGCACAGGATTTGGGTGATGAAGAGTGATGGAATGGGGATTGTTCAGTGTGGAGAGGAGAAGGCTCCAGGGAGAGCTCAGAGCCCCTGACAGGGCTGAACGGGGCTCCAGGAGAACTGGAGAGGGGCTGGGGACAAGGGATGGAGGGACAGGAGACAGGGAATGGCTTAAGCTGGAAGAGGATAAATTTAGATGGGGTATTGAGAAGAAAATCTTCCCTGGGAGGGTGGGGGGCCCTGGCACAGGGTGCCCAGAGCAGCTGTGGCTGCCCCTGGATCCCTGGCAGTGCCCAAGGCCAGGTTGGACACTGGGGCTTGGAGCAGCCTGGGACAGTGGGAGATGTCCCTGCCATGGCAGGGGTGGAATGGGATGAGCCTTATGGTCTCTTCCCATCAAAATCATTCTGGAATTCTATGAAATATCTGTAGCCACCTCACTTCTGAGCTGGTTGTGCTTTAACCACCACCTGCAGAGCCAAAACCACCCTTGAAGTTCCATCAGAGCCTTATTCCAGTCCTGCATAACCAACTGATTTTTGCCTGCGCTTTTCCGTGATTTCTTTTGTCACTGCTTCTCATTTCCCTTTGCGTTGTGTGGAATTACGGGCTCTAATTACGTAAATAAACAGCCAGGAAACAAACCAAACCTCTGGGAGTCCTGAGGGGATTCTCTTCCCTGCAGACACACTGGCCATTTGCAGGTTCCC
>VXBB01019567.1:75323-90937 GCA_013399915.1 Illadopsis cleaveri | reverse complement strand
TTCTCCTAAAAGTGAGGAAGGGCTGATGCTATGATTGCTTTCTGTCATAATTGCAGCAAGCTGTCATCAACAAGGAATTGCAGCTCAGAACTCCTGGGAAGTAAAGCAAAAGAAGCAAATCTGTGTCAAACTTCTGCACATGGTGCAGATTTATGCTCTCTATTAGACTCCAGTGGAACAAGCTGTCTCTCACCTTTTGTTCTTTTTTAATTAAAATTTTAAAAAAGGAAGAAAAAGGAAAAAAAGAGAAGCCATTATTAATAATCTCATTGGCATTTTGCACTCTGCAATTTACTTTTTAAAATGATGACTCTGCCTGAAGTTTTTAACACCATAAATAAACTGAAACCTTTCTGCTTCCAGAATGTCACTGCTGTTTGTCAGCAGCTTTCCCTTTCTTCTTTCCTTTTGCTTCTTGCAGAGGAAGCTTAAACTCCATCTCCTTGGACTTTCAAAGGTGCCACACAGATCTATTTTTAAGCATCCATTTTCAGATGCAGAAATCAACTTCTTACTCTTTTCTTTTTTTGTTTAATATTATGGGGAAAATGTTCCCTCCGTTTTCAGTGCTCAGTCCAGTGCTGCAGACACTGGAAATTCTGAATGTAGGGTGAGACCAAAGCCCAAAGTTCAGTGTCCCTCAGCTTTCAAGGAGTGGAGATAACAATAGGATAAAGCAGAATGGTTTGAGCTGGAAGAGGGTAAATTTTGGTGGGATTTTGGGCAGGAATTTTTCCCTGTGAGGGTGGGCAGGCCCTGGCACAGGGTGCCCAGAGCAGCTGTGGCTGCCCCTGGATCCCTGGAAGTGTCCAAGGCCAGGCTGGGCAGGGCTTCGAGCAGCCTGGGACAGTGGGAGGTGTCCCTGGTGGAATGGGATGAACTTTAAATTCCCTTCAACCCAAACCAGTCTGGGATTCTGTGACAACAAACTTGGGTTTGCCACAACCCTTTTTCCCTTGGCAATCTCTGTGTTATGGGTGCCACTGTTTCCCAAACCATAATTTTCCTATTTCTTTTCTTCCAAGACTGAAAACTGGACCCTCCAACCCCTTTGTAATTCAGTCTAGCAGCCACGCAAATACAAATATTTCCATAATCCAAGTATGAATTAAAAGTCAAATTACTTTATGGATTTATTTATATTTGCACACAAGGGACTGCATCAAAACAGACCTCAAGAGCTGAAAAACAATATTTTTTTTAAGCACAGCTTTTCTCTTTCAGTGTTAGGTTAACAGGTTCAGCTCTGTGATATTGTAAAGCCAAGAGGGGGAAAGGAACTGTGCTCTGTGAATTTAATGAATTCTCTACCTGTGGTACAAGGCATCCAAATGGCTGTGAAGGAAGCATGAACATGTTACAAGAGTATTTTAGTGGAATTTCTCTTCTTGGAATGGTTTGGGCAAGGCTGGAGTTGGGATTTGCAAGTGATTGTGCCATTCCAGCTGTGTAAAACCCCACAGTGATGTTCCTAAACCAGCTTGGGCCTGGGGCCTGGACTTGTTCCCCTTCTCCACAGAAAATTATTTCAATCATGGCTTTGCGGTGATTTGCTTCTTCATTTTATATTTATTTTTTTCTTCATAGCTCTTCTTCCATGTTTGGGGGAATTTAGTCTTTTTCACTGATTAAAATTTGGGATTCTGGATAAAAAATAAAAAATAATAGTGACCTTTTGATGCAGTCTACAAAGTACTCCCACTAAACAGGCAATAAGTGAATCTAATAGACACCCCAACCCACGCCAAGTCCCATAAAATCAGGGTGTGAAGCACAAGGGAGAGAGGGATTCATATTAATAATTCATTCCAAGCAAGCCCCTGGAGCAGTTTTACTATGATAGGCTATGCAGAATGCTTCAACACACTAATTAATATTTTCAAAGTGTTCCACGAGCCCCTTTTAAAAGCACTTTTGCCATTCATTGAGCATTCTGCATTTCAGAAGGGGAGGCTCAGGCCTGCCCCCCAAACCCAGGGCTGAGCTGCAGGATTGGGGTGCAGAGGAAAAAGCAGCACCCCTCAAAACTGCTGCTTTCAGTCCCCACGTGAGTGGCCTGTGCCTTTTGCTCCTCAAATCCAAAATGAACTGGAATAAATTACACTCCCTTGTAGCCCAAACTGCAGGTGACCTCCAGAGAGATCTGGTAATTGCATGAAGAGTCCCTGCCGCATTCCCCTGCCCACATTTTTCCAGGGAAAAGCTCTGCCAATAACTTGAGACAACACCAAGTTCTTCTTCTTGGGCAGATACCTATTGTTTCTTACCACATATTATTTACAAACCAACCCAATTTCCTGCTTCAGTTAACAAGAAAACACAGCGAGGATGTGTTAAGCAATGAAAAAAAAGTGGAGTTTTAGAACTAATGAACTTAACCCAGTGTTGGAATCTCGGTGCAAAATTCTATCTCCAGCAAAAAATCTCTCCTTTATGTTTCTATTAAATGCAGTATAACACTTCTTAAAAAAAAAACAAAAAAGAAAGAAGAAAGAAAGAGCCATGGATGACACTTGACCTGCTCCTGCTCCAAAAATCAAAACAAAAGGATTTCTTTAGGAAAAATAAGGCAGAAACATACCTAGAGAGTGAACTCTGCCCAAATCATTGTTTCCTGGTTGGTCCAAATAATCTCTTGTCTAATTAAGAGCTGAAAAATTCAAGGAGTGAATTATTTTTAACCCCTGGAGTGCCGGGGATAGTTTTGTAAAGGTTGGGGACGCTTCTTAAAAATTGACACTGGACTAAGTTTCAGCAAAAATTGGCTGATTTTAGAGGGAAAATATAGAGAATTAAGGTGCCTAGGGTACCTAGGAATGCTGGAAAAATGTGCCCAAATTTCCCCCATCCATCTAAAATCCAGCTCCTACCTCTCCTTTGAAGACCCAGGTGATCTACACCAGGCTCAATACATCACATTCTGGGGCCAGGGTCAGGGTTTGCCCCAAAGGAGGTGCCACTAACACAGATTGCATGATAAACTCTCCTGACATTTAGGAAAACGCCAAAAAAAAAATTTAGGATTGTCTGCTCTGGAGCTGGATCAGCTGCTGCTCCACGGGCTCAGCAGCACTGAGCAGTGGAGGGAACTGTGCTCCTCCACACAAAGTCACAGCAGTTCTGCCAATGCAAATATTAATAATAAAGATAATCGTGTTGATTTTGGACACTCCCTTGAGGATGCCCTCTAACCCCAGCTTGGCAGTTTTGGAGAGAAGTGATCCAGCAGAGCTCAGGAGCTGCTCTCTCCTCACAGCCCCTCTCAGCAGAGCCCCCATGGGTGCTGGGTGACAGCAAGGACAGGACCCCCAGCCCACAGACACCCAGAAAGCAGCAGGAAGAGAATTTTCATTCCCAGCTCCTGTCCTGCCCAACACCCCCTGACACCCCAAAACTCACCAGGACTGGGCACATCCCAGCATAGGGGAAGAGCTCTTTGGTCTGCAGACCCCCCAAACTGGTACCAGCCCCTCTCCCAGTGTGCTGGGACCTTTAGGATATGTCTTACCCCAGTACTTTTAGGATCTGCACTATATTGGGACCTTTAGGGTGTTCATTATTTTAGTACCTGTAGGATCTGCATTATACTGGGACCTTTAGGATGTGCATTATATTGGGACCTTTAGGATGTGCATTATTTTTGTACCTTTAGGATATGAGTTACACTGGCACCTGGAAAGCATTCCCACAATGGGCTCATTTGGTGTAAGAGTCAGAAATTCATTCTTTTTTTTAGAATTTTGTGCTCTGGCTGCCCCTGATTTGGTGTTGCAGTGACCCTTTACCACTGAGTTCTTAATAAGGGGTTGTGCTCACTTTTTCAGGATTAATTCCCACTCCTGCAGCGAGGGCTCTTTGACATGTGGACAGGTGACACAGGGGCTCTGCTGGAACCTTCCAGACTTCACTCCTGGTCCAGCTGGTGATGAAATGCCCTTTTTTTTTTTTTTAGATCAGTGAAAGGGTGAGGAGAAGCTCATCCCTGAACAGCAGCTTGGCACAGGCTGCCCCAGCAGGAGCAGCGGCTTCAATGCTGGTGGTCAAGACCTGGTGGAGAATTTGGAGCTCTGTATCCAAAGGTAGAGGATCCTTTCAGGTGAAGAAGAGAACAAAGGAGCAAGGTCTTGTTTTTCCTCCTGCCAGGAAAACACGGGAGGTCAGCAACCTGTACCCAACCCCAGGCTGAGCTTTGTGAGCGGGGTTCAAGCTGCTGCCTGGGCAACCACAGCAGACAGGGAAGCTGGAAAATCCTCCCCGAGCCCTGAGCACAAAGCCCAAACCCGCCTGGCAGGAGGGCAGAGGGGGAAAGGAGCAGGAATTGCTTCCACAGCCGTGCTGGTGTGCAGTGATTTGCTGACTTTTCCCTCCCGTCCCTCCTGGCCAGGGCAATGCAGCCTTTGTAATGATTGAGCTGGGAAGGGCAGGATCGGCCCCAACACCCCCCTGACTCCTTCCCTTCCCTTCCCTTCCCTCACAACTTTAATATGGAGTAAATTCAGTGCTCCACATTGACAGGAAGGATTCTTATTTATAAAACACCCTAAATAACAAGCGCTGTAGAAGAGAGCAGCCTGCACTCCTGACTTTTGTACAGTTTAGGCTGAGCTTTAGAAAAAGCTCCAAAACAACAGCTCTGACCTTTTTCCCCAAAAAATGTCCCAACACGAGCTCGCTCTCGGGCTGTGGGGTTTGTGACCCTCTTGCCGTGCAGAAAAGCTTCTTCAACCAATTTTTTGGGTGCATCTAAAATAATATTTTCAGCTGCCTTTTCCCCAGCACCCTTCAGACATTCCAGGGCCAGAGCTCTCTCCCTCCCTGCCCAGCAGCGTGTCCTGGTCATCCCCAAATCCTTTGGGATGCAGCTCCGGGGTCACAGCGTGGGGTGGGGTGGGGACAACTCGGGACTTTTTCTTTTCAAGGAGGACTCCGAGTTTTGTGTGTTCTGTTCCCCCACCTCACCAACTCCTCCTTGGCTTTTGGCAAGGGGAAAAAAAATTAGGTTTGGATGAAATGTTGGGAGCTGGGGATGGAATTGTTTGAAAGCTTAAGAGTGCCATCGTGTGGATCTGGGATTGCTGTTCCAGCTCCGTGGAGCGAGGCTGGAGCTCTGAACCCGCCTCTTTCCCCCAAAAAAACACAGTTATTTTAATTCCCTAATAAATCTGTTGTTTGGGGTCTCAATGTCTCACCCACTCTGTATTTGTAACTCCTCACCCTTCTTTTCTTTTTGTTAATCATCTTTTTTTTTTCGTCATTATTTTTTATTATCATTGCACTTCATTACTGGTTTAACCTTTTCCCTTTTTTTGTTTGTAGAACACACTTTGTCCTGGCACAAATCACATGAAACTAAATAAACCATGGGACAAGAAAGCAAGAAGAAAATAAATGTCTTCATTCTGAAGCCATTTCCTTTGTGCTTTTGGACTCTGGGGCTCTTTACATTTCAGAGTTTCATGTTTTACTGGCTATTAATCGCCAAATTTAAAAATAAAAAGATAAACTGCTCTTTCTGCTTGTGGTTTAGGAACACACAAAATATTATATTTTGAATATTACAAATCTGCAGGGATTTAAATTCCGTACATCTCTCAGTTAAAACAAACAAACAAAAAAGGAAATAACTTAGTTTTCCCAAAGTGAAATACATTTACACAAGAAAAAAACACAGGTAAGGATTTTTTTATATTCAGATTTGAATGGGCAAGCAAAGACCTTTTCCTTTTCACGAATGCAATGGATGTTAATTAATAAAATAGTGTAATAAAGTATTTAAGGGCATGGGACTGATCCTGCTCTAAACTTGCTGGCCTCATTTCCTTCCAGTGCAGCAGATCTGGGCTAAAATCTGTGTGGATTTTTGGTCAGAAAGTTTTTAATCCAGGTTATTGAAGTCAGTAATGACTCCCACTGCCTTGACCATGGTGATTTTGAGCCCCCCCCAAAATATCTTCCCCCTAAATATCCATTTTTAAACAATTCAGCCCCAAATCTGACTTTGACACTGTTATTTGCTAAAAAACAGCCTCCAGATCCCAAGAATTTTCTTCTTTTTTAAAGAACTTTTGCCTTCAAACACCACAGGGGAATATCAAAAACACCCAAAGCCACGCTCAGAAAAAAAAAAAAAAAAAAAAAGGCAGATCTTTACCAAAAATGCGTGTGGGTTTTTGTGTTGCAGATGTGAAACAGCAGCTCCAATGGTCCAGTACTGGGGCAGGTGAGGCTTGTGTGGATCTGGGGGCTCCAATAGCAGAAAGTGAGAATATCAGGGCAGAAAACTGCATCTAAATTTTCTTTTCGCAGAAGCCTCAGTCTTTTGGGACATATTTTTACTTCACATATTTGTTAATGCGAAATGATCTCGTCATCAAACATGTTTAATATTCAATGGGAAATTCTGATTCTGCTTTCACCTCCTTACTCTTCCTAAACCCAAAGTAAAGCTGCTTTTGTATCACCCAGGTTTCCCTCCTCCCCCCATCCTTCAACATTCCAGCTGAGAAAGTAAAAGCATGAATGACACCTGGAAGTTAGGTTTTTCCTTTGTTAAAATACGTGCCAGAAAATTCCTGCTTTTCTCCCCAGATTTCATTGTGGATGTGGGAGAAAAAATGCAAAGCTTTTTAAGGCAGGGCACATTTATTTCCAGTGTTAAATCTCAGCCCCTGAAAAGTGGCTCTTATAAACTTCATTTTAAAAGCAGGCTAGAGGCGGGCTCTTGCAGCCCTGTGGTTGAATAATTCATATTATTTGCCATCATTTAGGGAAGCTGCCGAATGCCAGGGAATAAATATTTGGAAAAGTAGGGAAATCTGTCCTTCAACAACAGGGGAAGGGAGAGGTGCCAGCAGCAGGGAACAGCATCTCTGTGTCAAAGCTGCACCTTCTGCTGGGTAGGGGTTTGGAGGACCAGTTTGAAATACCAGTTTAAGTTAGCACTTTAAAGGACCTGGTTAAAGCTCATCCAGCCAACTCTGCCAAAGAAAAGTCCAGTAGAAAATCCTCCCTGGACAGTCCCAAATGAGCCAGGCCTGAACCAAGCAAAAAAGCCCAAGTGAGGGAAAATCCTTCCCCAGAAAAAGCCTAAAATGTGCCCCCACCAGTAAAGTTTTCCCATCCAAAGAATTTGGGCTCTGGAACAAGCTGGGTGGAGGTTTAAAGGATCAGTTTAAGGGACTGCTTTAAAGGACCAATTTAAAACCCAGTTTAAAGGACAAGTTTAAGGCACCACTTTAAAGGACCAGTTTAAAGGACCTGTTTAAAACTCTTCCACCAGATCTGCCAAATAAAACCAGCAAGTAAATCCTCTCTGGACAACTCCAAACGAGCCCAAATCAAGCAAAAAAAAGCCCAACTGAGGGAAAATCCTTCCCCAGGAGAAGCAACCTGCCTAAAACATCCCCCTACCTGTAAAGATTTCCCATTCAAAGCATTTGGAACAAGCTGGATGGGGGCTTTAAGGACCAGTTTAGGAAGGAGAAATTTAAAATATCAGTTTAAAGAACCTATTTTAAGCTCATCCACCAGCTCTACCAAATAAAACCCAGTAGCAAATCCTCTCCGGACAATCCCAAATGAGCCAGGCCTGAACCAAATTAAAAAGCCCAAGTGAGGGAGAATCCTTCCCCAGAAAAAGTCTAAAATGTGCCCCCACTAGTAAAGCTTTCCCATCCAAAGCATTTGAGGTGTGGAGCAAGCCCCCTCTAAAGGAATTACTTCCCCTGCTGCCTTTGCCATCAGTCACAGGATGGTAATAAAATCTGGAGCTGTTTCCTTACACCAGCACTGCGATTTACCTACTCTAATAGACAATGCAAATGCTAAAAGGCACATATACATCTTCATTATATAAGCTGGTGCCTGAGTCATTTTCCTCCAGAGACAGTTTTATTCATTTTTATACAATTTGCCTACTGTACAGTGCAGATGGTTTCTATTAAGTAAAATATCTGTTTGCTTCCAAATTTTTAGTTTTCGTGATTAAATTACTTGAAAATGATGGTACATTGTATTACCCTCCTTCATGGCTTAATGCAGTTGCAATGGCACGAGGCTGAACTGGAAAGCCCAGTTTCATCCACTCAGAAAATGGGGGATTTGGCCACATGCTGGAGATTTCTGAGGTCTGTTTTAGATGTGCTGCAGTGTTTTTCCAAAAGTCAGAAAAACGGGAATTATTTACTAAATGTACATATCTCAACACGGAGTTTAAACAAAAATGCTGGACAACATGATGAGAGGTAAAAGGAAAAAAAAAAAAGAAAAGTTGATTTTTTAAAAAATTTTCTTTGGGTTTTTTGGTTAGGTTTGGGATTTTCTGGGGTTTTTGTTTAGGTTTGGTTTGGTTTTTTGGTTTTTGGGGGGTTTTTTTGGATTGTAGAAAAACTGCTTCTGTGGGAGCGAGGAGCGGGAGGCAAGGCTGGGAGTGTGACATCCATGCTGTGCTGCCATCGGGTGGATGGCTGGGAAAGCTGCACGTTCCCAGAGAGCTGCAGGAGCACGGAGTGAGGAGCAGCATCTCCCAAAAACTCCCCTCCAAACCCCTCAAGCCCCTGGGAACAGGGACATTTCCTGCAGCAAGGACGGGACTGTGCTCAGCTGACCTGTTTACCCACCTAATTATCATGGCCTGAGTTTGCAGCAAGGCAAAGAATCCTAAAATCAAAATGGTTTGGGTTGGAAGGGAACTTTAAAGGATGTCAGAACCACCCCCTGCCATGGGCAGGGACACCTCCCACTGTCCCAGGCTGCTCCAAGCCCCAATGTCCAACCTGGCCTTGGACACTGCCAGGGATCCAGGGGCAGCCACAGCTGCTCTGGGAATTCCATCTCAGCCCCTCTCCATCCTCCCAGGGAACAATTCCTGCTCCATATCCCATCTAAATTTATCCTCTTCCAGCTTAAGCCATTCTCTGTGTTCTGTCCCTCCGTCCCATGTCCCCAGCCCCTCTCCAGCTCTGCTGGAGCCCCTTCGGGCCCTGTCAGGGGCTCTGAGCTCTCCCTGGAGCCTTCTCCTCTCCACACTGAACAACCACAACTCTGTCAGCCTTTCCTTACAGGGGAGGTGCTCCAGCCCTCAGGATCCCCAGGTCCTGCTGAACCTTCACCAAAAAGGAGCCAATCCCTCACCCCCAGGAACTACTACACCTAGGCAGACCCCAAAGCCAATCCCTGGGGTTTCCCCAGGTGTCCCAAGATCCCTCTGCTCCCCTACAAACACCATTTGAGGCTCAGGTGTCCACAGGTGTCCCAGGACCACCCCACACTTGGGGCTTACCCTGGTGCCTTGAATGGACAAATCCCGCAGAGTGTACAGGAAGTGAAGCACCAGCATCCCATAATAAACAACTCTAGGACGTAAATCTAGCATGTTTCACTGCTTTTGAAACTCCCAGAAGTGGGAAGAGGTGCAGGAACACGTTGGGGATAGGGAGAGCTGTCCCCTGGGAGGGTTCACTCCCTGCATTGGCTTTGGGAACAGCCAAAAACCCCCTGGCATGAAAGGCTGGAGTAAATAAATAAAGACAAACCAAGGGGAGTCTCTCAGCCAGTGTTTGGTGCCAAACACCTAAAAATGGGGTGAAAAAAACATTCAAAGCTCTACTAAACATCATCAATACAAACTGGAAAGGAATAAAATTTCCACCTGAGGGACTGGAGGAGTAAAGCAAATCCTAAGGAAGTAGCAAGCCCAAGGAAAGCTGTTCCAGCTCTGGTGGCTCATGCAAACAGTTGCATAAACCCTTTCTGTGCTCCTCCCAACCCAAAACAAAAGCTTGTGGTGTCTGCCAGGACATACAAATCTTCTGGAGGAGCAGAGGAGAGAGAAATAAATGTACATCTGTAACAAGTCTCCACAATCTCAAGTAAAAATCCATTTAATCTGTTGGCATTGGCAAGGCACGCCCATAAATCAGAGAAAGCAAAATATTGCCTTCATATCCATCGGAGATGTTCAGGGAAATAAGGATCTCATCTCTTGGGCTGCCATAAAAATTATCTGTTCCATCAGAAAAGGCAGATTTTGGATGTCAGCAAAAGCAACAAGAACAGCTGTTGTGTTCAGCTTCTCCTCTGCCTTTGGCCTGGAGAGCAACCAGGGGACAAAACCCTCCTGCAGCAGCTTCTGCTGGGGCACAGGGTGGACAACAGACCCCAAAGCCCACCCTGAGGACAGAAGAACCTCTGACATCACCAGCAGTGACCACGAAGTGCCACAAAAGAGCAAAATTGGGAGCCGAACTTTCCCTGTGTGTCCAAACTGGGAGGGAAAAGGAGCAGTGGACGAGTCAGAGAGTTGTAGTCACACACACAAGGAGCAGCAAGCAGCCCCAAACACCCATCAGGAAACAGGTTCTAATCTTTCCACTGTCTCATCCCCAAATTTAGAGATTTGTTGAAGATGGGAAGCGGGACATTAACATGTACAACATGCCAGCTATCACTGCAACATAAAATTCCTGGTTTTCCATCTGCCATCTCTCAACAGGGTAAAGGAATTCCTCCTGCAACATATGAGCAGTCGTCTCTTTTATAGCTTTTTAATGGAAAGCAAATAAAAACTCTCCAACTTCGAATTTATCAAAACCATCTTGAAGAGTCTTTCAGAAGAGTTCTTCAGCCTTTTTGGGCTGCACCAGCTGCATCCAATCATGGCAAATAATTCCTTCCCAGCCATCCAGCGAGGCTGGGAAGGAACCAGAGCCTGCAGCTCAAATCTGTGAGATGGTTGAGAACACAGGGAAATGGGATTTCCAACTGGAATAACACTGCAAACAAATTGCAGGTGACCGATAGGAATAAGGACAAGGTTTTTAAAGAATTAAGTTCCATCAGATAATAATAACAGGATAAAATAATTTCCAGGCTCTAGCACAGAGCTCATTCTCTGATTACACTTTTATTTTTTTTTTGGCAGGTACAGAACCCAAAATCTGAATTGGAAAATTGCTCAGAAGGGTGATGTCACTGCTTCAGCCAAAGTTCAGTGTGAGCCCCATCACTGAGGAGGAAAATGCTGAGTTTATATAAAATCAGCACCAAAAAAAGTGCTGGTCTCAAACTCTGAAGACATCACTCCAAAATTTTCATTTCTGAGCCTCTGTGCTCTTAACACACAACTCTGAGCAATTTAAGGCACTCCCAGGACTCCCAGAACTGCAATGCTTTTGGAGGTCTCTGATCCCTGGAGTTTGCAGCAGTTTGAGTTTGAAATTCATCAGGGAACAAAGCTATCAAACCATCCAACCACAGGAAAGGAACTCTTGTTGTTCTCCTTCCATAAAATCATGAAAGAATCAGAAAATGGATTGGGTTGGAAGGGAACTTCAAGGTTGTGTTGTTCCAACCCCCAGGAGGACAGAAAGCCAACACTGGGATGAAACAAGTCCTTACCCTGAGAATGTGGGGACTTCTGAGCATCTCTGAGCCCAAAAAGGGCAGAAGAGAATCCAACAGAGCTTTAAATGAATACAAAACAGCAAAATTCTCCCCTGCTCAGTTCAAAGGGCAGAGAACACAATAATTGGTGAAGTGTTGGTGATAGAAACCACAGTCACACCAATAAAATCCTTCCCCAACAGAAACACTGTACAGAAAGTTGCCCTCGTGGCTGCTGTCATTCCGTTTGGAGTGGTTTTAAGGCGCAGTTGTTTGCACTTGGGTGGAACAGGAAAGAGAAGGAGTGTTGGGGATTTGATTCTGATGATTTTCAGTCCTGTCTGCATAAAAGTCCATCTGCCAGTGAAGAATGAACACTGGCTGGAAAAAAACCCAATATTTCACTGCACAGGCTTCCTGTGGTGCTACATCATGGTCACCACTTGTAATAATGCACAAGTTGGAATGTAAATGCAATATTTCAGAGGTGGAGGAGAAAAACTGAAGAACAGAGAGGAAAGGGGAAAAGTTTAAGATAATTTTAGTAGCACACACATTACTCTGCCACAGCAATGTCCAACAATCTGCACCACTGCCAATGGCCAGGGAGGGAAATCATCCCCATTTCAAAAAAATCCCTAAACTGGGATCTCAGCAGGACCATCCCTGTGCCTTTGGGATCAGGATCCTCAAGGGAAATTAAGTCATGATCTTCAAATATTGGAGTTTGAGACAAGAAACCTTTTCAGGCTCTGCTCCAACATGAGCAAGTCCCAGAGTCTGTAGATCAATGAAAGCCTTATCAAACCTTATCACTGCTGTGTTAAAGCAGTGATAAACCTTATCACTGCTGTGTTTGAAGAAAGAACCTTAAACACTGAGCTGGCGAGGAGGATTTAAGGTACCTCAGATATGGAGATCCAGTTGGGGTTGGAAATAAAATATTAAGAGCTGCCCAAAAATATTCCCAGACCAAGATTAGAGGAGTTCTGCTGTCCCATCACAAAGGTAAATACACACCGTTGTTCACTGAATTAATCCAGATTAAGAAATAATTTTATAATTATCCAGATTTTATCCTATAATCAAACCCATGATTTTTAGCTTCAGGCCATTCTGTCTTCTGTATCTTGGACTGACAATTCCAACAGTTGGGAGCTTCCCCATCTGCTGAATATCCCAGGTTCCAGCAGAACAAGTGGATTCATGCTGGCTGCAGGCCAGCTGAGAAGGAGGAAGATTTATGCAAACTCTCAGGAAAACATTTCCAACAGCTGGAATAGAAAGGAAATCCAGGCAGCATCTGAATCACAGAGTTATTACTCTGCCACTCCACACAGAATCACCAGGGTCCCTCCAGCAACCACATTATTTAATAGACCATTTAATAGACTATCAAAAATCCAGTTGTCTTCATTACAGCAAACAGGAAACTGTGGGATAATGGAGTGATTTTGTGAGTGGAACAACGGCTGAGAACCAAAGGGTGATGCAACACAGAGAAGTTTCAGAAGTAAGGATGCTCCACCCAGGCTGAAAATTGGGAAATTTCAGTTCCTGACCAGTTTTATTCTTCCTCTGGGTTAGCATATTTAAATAAATAAATAAATATAAATGGGAGGGGGGAGACATGCTGCCATAGGTCACATTTTAAAGTGCTTGCACAGATGCTGAACATTTTTTAGGATGAGTCGAGGCCCTGTTCCTTCAGAACAGTCCTAACATCTGTTAGCAATGAAGGTGGAGCCAAGGCCCAGCACAGCTCATTGTGCCTACAGAACCTGGTGAGATCATATTTGTAGGGTCACGATTCGGTCCCAAACCGAGCGTGAATGAGCCACACAGTGTCTGACCCAAAGAGATTCCAGACACAGACAGAAAGCAGGAAAAGCAGCTCTGGGGCCGTGCAGGAGTGCTCAGCTCAGTCCCTAAATCACCCTGCCTGACCCTGCGGAGGAATCCCTGGGTTCAGATGCAGCAGTGCATTTCCACACCCAAACAAATGTTTCCAAATAAGGAAAAGGGGTTTCAATGACATCTCTGACTTTTATGGAGAAGCACCGGAATGTTCTGTTCTTCATTCACCGTAGTTGGCCCAGTGCCAGCACAGGGACACTGGCTGGGCTTTGGAACCCAAAACCTGTGGCTGTTTCTATTGGCAGCAAGCCAACTTGTCCCTCTTTAATGTTGTAAATTTAAGAAAGAGCACAGAGGTGCTCAGGTGCTTTTTGGGGTGTCTCAGCAAGGTGTCAGATGCTTCTCCTTTTGTTTCTGTATCGTTTNAAGGGAAGGGAAGGGAAAAGGAAATTATTTTAAAGACAATTAACCTTCAGTTACAAGTCTAAAGCATAGCACATCTCGTGCCTGCCCTTAGGATGCTCCATATCCAGTAGCTCTCACTTGTGGAATTAGGTAAAAAACAACTCCATTTTCCCTGTGTGCCTTGAAACAAACAGGAATCCACCATTATTCACATTAAATCTATTAACAGAGTCTGAATAAAAAATGGGCTCACTAGGAATATTACATCCTGAGATGGAAGTTTTCCCAGAGCCGCCATTAGCAAGGATCAGGATATCTGGTGCAAAGTGTGTGTGCTCCAGTGGTCTTCAATACCAGCCAAAGGAGCTCTTGGCAAAGGAGTTTTCTGGAGGCCAAAGTTGAGAATGAGAAGAGCAGATCTTCATTTCCAGCAAATATCGATTCTTTGTCATGGTAATGCCATTAAACAATCCTGTCAGGGCAACATTTCCCTGGGAGCGTTCCAGGAGCAAAGTGCTTCTTCCTGCGGGGTTTTCCTCCTGCCAGAGGATCAATATTTGAGCAATGGCTCACCCATTTCCGTGCAGGCCTTGCCACAGAAGGACAGGGGGATGGATTCATCCCTGGAACATTCCAAGGCATTTCCAAGGTGGTTGTTGTCACCTGCTGGATCACCACGATGGGGACATGGGATTTGTTTTTTCCCTTTGTCACTGGGATTTAGCACAGGGTAGGGTGCCAGAACTGGAGAGATAATGGGATTTGTCTTTGGATTATGGAAAATTTCAGCCCCATCAAGTTCCCTGGATGGACTGGGCTTGGTGGTTGGGTCCTGCTGAGGATTAGTGGGTATGGAGAGACCACATCCACTGGAAAAATGGGAAAATAGGGCTTGGCGATCTCACCATCAAACCAGGAAGGTGTATTTGTATCTGGGTGTTAAACAGGGAGGCAGAACTCTGTTCTGAATTAAAACAACATCCAGGTATTACTGCACTATCCACTAAACTTTGCTATTTCTAATCTTGCGGAACATCAAGCCAGACAAAAAATGACCTAAATTATCAACAGAAAAATGTAACCTGCTCTAGAGCTGATGCCAAAGCCCTATAGTATCCTCAGAAAAAAATGTTTCACCATAACTGACAACCCAGGAAGTGCTAAATTTGTACCAGTATTTTCACCAGTATTCTGGTGCAGGTGATGATTTGAGGAGAAGAGGAGAAAAGAGAGGAGAAAATGGAAAAGTTTCTTATATTGCAGCTAGGATTCAACCTTCAGTTAAAAGTTGTTCCATGAATTATTCCAAGTGAAAATAATTTCAAGAGACGGGCTTGGAAAAAAATTAATTCAATTAAAATGTGTCACCACCTCCCCATAAAAACTACTTGCTTACCTTGCAGTGCCCAACAGACACCAAAATTTGGGGGTTTATTTGTCCCAGGTGTGATCCACGAAGTACTGCCATGTTTCTCCAACATCTGGGATTCATCCTGTCTCTCCTAATGACTCTCTGGGGTGCAGGGAGGTGGCTGAGGTGCAGATTTGTGGTNCTTTTGTTTCTGTATCGTTTGTTATTTTCTCTTTTATTAAAACCTTTGCTTTACAAAACACAGCTGAAGAGCCATCTTGCAATTATTCTAAGCCATTCTGAGAAGTGCTAGACACCCTCAGAGTGTATTGAACCCCACTAGAGCTAAAAACATCTGCCTCGATGAGAATTTCAATATTCAGGGGCTGCAGATGACCATGGAAACTCCTGGGAGAGGAGCTGCACCTAGATGACTCAAAAAGGCAGCTGAGGTAGCCTGGAAATTTTTCCCTAATGTAAAAACTTAAATGTTAAAAAAAAAGGTGGTTTTTTTTCAAATACTAAATTTGCAGTGCATTTCACAGGGAGAAGTTGAAAGAGTCACTAGTGAGGGAAGGGAAGGGAAGGGAAGGGAAGGGAAGGGAGTGGACTCTTGAGA
>VXBB01019567.1:20539-57455 GCA_013399915.1 Illadopsis cleaveri | reverse complement strand
CAAAGCAACAAAAAGCCTCATCTGGAGACCAACCTCAGGCCTCAGGAAATATTTACAAAAGCTCCCCAGAACCAGGGAAGCTCTTTCCTTGCAGAGTCTTTGTGCTGCTCTGCTGCTCCCCAGCTCGAGGTGAGACTGGAGAATTCTCCAAAGCCACCATTTTGGGGCCACAGCCTGAGAGCAGAGCCTGGGAGCACGGGGGCATTGCCACCCCATTGTCCTCACCATGCCCTCACTCATCAGCTGAGCTGAGAAATCTCCTGGAAGCCACAATCCTCCGCAAAATATCATGTGCCTGCTCAGCACAACAAATAAAACCACACGGCACAGCAAGAGCATGACAAATTTTGAAGTTTCTTTGAAAAAAAAATGCAACTGAAGAGCACAGTTATTTCAATTTAAGTCAAGGTCTATTTTTTGCTGTGGAGGAAAATGCAAATCAACAGAGACAACGTCAAAAATAGCATTTAATCTATGTTTAAAACAGTAAAAATTGCAAATAATTAGAGCCGGGTTGCCCAGGAATCGTTAGAGAAATAAATATCCAGCACCAGTGAAGTGTCTACAAAATACCAGATGGTCACTAGTAAAATCCAGAACATGAGAACTCAAATACTGCCTGTAAAGGGGGAAAGAAAAGATGAGCGTGAATTTTCCTTGGGGGAAAACAAAACTGATCAAAATTAAATTGGGCAATTTTGTGATGAGCTTGTTTTGCTAATCAATATCTGAGCAGAAGGGCCGGGCTGTGGGGAGGGCATGTGCCCTGGCTGGCAGGGATCCCAGTGGGAATGGCCAAGGCTCTGCTCCTGAAAATCACATGCCAAGGGCTCCTCCTGCCTTCACACGACTGCAGAGACCCAGTTCTGAGCTAAAGAGATGGAATTTAAAGCATGAATTCCTNCTCCAAACCTCCCTGGGCATCCCCACAGCCCCACTTTGAGCAGCTTTTGGGTTCAGTCCAGTGACACAGAACTATACACAAATAAACATATTTTCAAAATATAAACTCAGGATGTTCCTCACATTCTAAATTTCTAAACCCTCCAGTTTTAGCTATTTCGAGTGAAGCTCAGGAACTTTGTTCCCCAATTAACCCTGGAGAATAAATTAAATTGGAGAACTCCTTCCTTCGACTGACAACTCATTGTTCATATGGTGCTGGTTTGTATCCTACAACACCTCCCAGAAGAGTTGTCTTTTTCCAGGCATACAAAGTGGGGATTTGGCTTTTTTTCCAGCCTTTCTGATGGTTATGGAAGTGTGTCCATGTGGCCTCTGCTTCTATCTAATTAAATCTCCATTAAATACGTGATTGCACCCACTATAAATGACAGAGTGCATCCCTCTGGATATTTAGTAACCCACAGCAACTGCTGTGACTGTCACAGGCTTTTTAAAATGGCGTTTTAAGGAAAGTCAAGGGATTTGATGTTGTTCAGTCATTACAGACTTGTTTCTTTGGAGTCCATGGAATCAGGACATGGAAACAAACGTGAGACTTGGAGCCCTGAGTTTGGACAGGGCAGTGAGGAGCTTCTTGGAGCTGGGTCTGCGGGAGGTGGCCAAAAGGAGGCTCAGAGGCCGTGGCAAAATTAGAAATCACAGCTCTGGCCTTAACAGATATTTTAGGGGAAATTTAAAATTTAAATTTTATTGAAATGCACTGAAATTCAAATTGTAGGAGAATTTTAAAATGGAAGCAGATTTTTGGCTCCAGAAAGAGACAATCACATACAAACAGCACCAGTTTGGCAGGAGTTTTTGGTTGGTTTTGTTTGTACCTGGTTATCATTTTGAGGGGTCTGAACCAGCCAAAATTGCTGCTATTTCAAGTAAGGAATAACTCCCTTACCTGGAAATTCAGAGCTGGACAGAGGAAGAAATGCCAAGCACACTCCCAAAACAAATTGGGCTGACCTATGAAGAAGTGAGATAATTTTCATGGGTTTGTATTTCTGTCAGGTTTTAAGGCACTGAGGTCACCGACTGCACATTCCCCTACTCTTGGCTTAAGTGCAGAAAAGATGCAGAGGCATTAATTAAGTAATTTATCCTCCTGCATGAATCAATCAGAAAAACAGTCCATGGCTGCACTTGTGAATGTCAGGGCTGTAGAAAACCAGGTTAGACAGCAAATATAAACTGAAATCCCAAAGCATGCAAGGATAAATATCTTGAAGAAGGGCCTGGTTTAGGTTATATTTTATCTCTCCCATCTATGGGACACCAGATCAGAATTTCTGCTATTGCAACAAAACTTGAAGTACTTTAAAGCTGATAGTAAATGAATGTGGCTGTGCAGCTTCAATACAGCACAACAACCTACAGAAGGGTCATGTTTCATCTTTAATTCATTTAAAACCAAGCAGCTGCATGACATCACTCTGACATTCTGTAAGATAGAGGCAAGAAGCTGATGTCACACACATTCCAAGGAAATATGTCAAAATACATTAGCTCATATTTTTATCTGGACAGCTATCAAATGAAGTCAACAGAAAACAAGCTCTGCTGAAAGCAAACATTTCCATTTTCACAGTCTCGAAAGGGACAGAACAAATTATTTATAACGCTGCAGTTTTTACACTCAGGCAAGACCTTTCTCTTCAGACTTCAGGAAAGAGAAAACAAGGAGAGCATTAAAAGCCAGCCTATTTTCAAGCCTGCACTAATTTCAGTTTCACAGGTGTACAAACCAGCACTCCCAGAAGACTGTGATTCATAATTCAGCCTGGAAATGGGCTAAGTACCACTTGTTTAAGTGTGTAAATTGTGAGAGCTTGGGAAAAAAATCACCGGATTCCTTTTTTTTTGTGGTGGTTGTTTTCCCAGAGCCAGACACTGTTTCCATCCCTCTTTTCCCAGTCCCACTGGGAATCACACACACAAATGCTGGCACATCTCAGATTTGCATTTCACCAAGAGGCAGAAGGCAGTGCCTTTGTGAGGCTGGAGAGACTTGTGAAAAAGTGTTTGATCCTCTGTCACACAGCTTAGTGAAGCTGGAAATAATAAATTTCACGGTTTTCATACTATTGACACATTTGTCTGTGGTGGAGCATCCCTGCAGCCCTCCTTGGCCACTCTGTGAGCTCAGAAATGCTCCTTAGGCTTGGCCTTGACAAGCAGCACCTGAATTAAGCTCTGCCTTACAGAAACACCCTTTGCTCCCAGGAATTTGGGCTGTCGGGAATTCCCTTTGGAAAGTTCCTTTTCTTGCCTGAATAGCCCAAATGGAACATAATTCTTATCCTCAAATTTTCCAAGAAAGCGAATGNGGAAGCATTACATGAAGCAGAAGGTGAAATTCCACCTGGAAAGTGTCAAGGATGAAGAAAAGATGTGAAATCTTTGGGTGCATCACAGGGAGCACGGGAGGTTCTCAAGGCACTTGATGAAAAATAGAAAAAATAAGGATGCCCCAATCAAAAAAAGAATTACAACAATTAATAGGAATTGCAGTGTACTGGAGGAAACTCGTGCCCAGATTTTCTATTGTTTCTCACTTTGCAAAAGGGGAAACAGTGGGAATGGAGCTCAGACAGGAGGAGGCAGTCAGACCCCTGAAAATGGGAATTACAGCTTCAGAGAGGAAGACAGTAAAAACATTTTCAAATTCCAAGCTCCATTTCCAAGCTGCAATTAAAAAGTCAGGATGACCAATGTATTCTCTCAGAGATGTACATTTACACACAATTTTGGTGATTTCTCCATANTCCTTGGCCACTCTGTGAGCTCAGAAATGCTCCTTAGGCTTGGCCTTGACAAGCAGCACCTGAATTAAGCTCTGCCTTACAGAAACACCCTTTGCTCCCAGGAATTTGGGCTGTCGGGAATTCCCTTTGGAAAGTTCCTTTTCTTGCCTGAATAGCCCAAATGGAACATAATTCTTATCCTCAAATTTTCCAAGAAAGCCAATGACCTGAACTGTGGCCAGGATGGAAGATTATGAGGACTGAAATCAACTCTCTCTCTCTAGCAGAGAGAGAGCTTCTCTAGCAAAAATTCCTGTCTGAATTTTGGGGAGAAAATGGTTAAAAATGTTGAAGTAGTTTTTGGGGCTGCCCCAACAAATCTTTCAGGATTTGATGCACTTTGTGGGCAAAACCTCAGGTGGAACTGTGGAGTTCCACTGGGCTGCTGGAGATACAAATAAAATCTGAAAGGACAGATGAATTTATCAAACTTTTAGAGACATTAATCCAGCCTAAATTTCCTGTTTTAGGAACAGATTTCCTGATCTCTCACTGCCCCTAGAGTGNACATAGGAACAGAAATGTTTCTATCTAATTATAAAGATAAAAGCTTTGATCGTACATTTACACACAATTTTGGTGATTTCTCCATAACCCACCACCACAAAATCTGCTTAGATGTGATACATAGGAACAGAAAAGTTTCTATCTAGTTATAAAGGTAAAAGCTTTGATCAACATCTTATCTTTCATTTTGGGTAATGCAAAGACCTTTTAAATTTTTAAGTCTAATTCTCGTTTAGCTCAATGTGATTTTTTTTACTGAACGTGCTCTTTGAAACACAAACCAAACCAGTTTTTAAAAATTTGCACTTGGTACAGACACTCATAGGCAACAACTCTGTTTAAATCTTTACAGAAATGGAGCTTGCAGATAAAGTAAATTGATCAAAAATTAAGTTCTGGCCACAGAAAGTGCCACAGTTCATTTTTGGTTTTGAGCAAGCACCAAATGCACCTCTCTGGAGAAAGGGACTCCAGCCCTTTGTGTCACCAAGGACTTTTGGCCTTTAATCTGAGGAGCCACTCAGGTTTGTGAACTATTTACATTAAACTCATCACTATCAAACTCATAAACTATCAAACTTTATCATTTTTGATAAAATATGGAAACTCTCCATGCACAGCAGCCACTTTTCAGTACTTTGGCTTGATCATCTAATTTTTTGTTGTTGTTTTTTTGAATAGCAAAGAATGCACACAGTGAAAATATTCAGTTGTGGTGGTGCTGGAGGTTGATCCTGGCTGGTGCCACCAAAGCCACTCCATTATTCCCCTCCTCAGCTGGGCTGCAGGGAGAGGAAATATAACCAAAATATCAAGGGTCAAGATAAGGACAGGGAGAGATCGCTCACCCCTCACCCTCACAGGCAAAACAGCTTCAACCCGGGGAATTAATTTATCACCAATCAAATCAGAGCAGGATAATGAGAAATACAAACCAAATCTTAAAACACCTTCCCCCTCCCACCCCTCTCTTCTCCCTGGCTTGACTTTGCTCCCCATTTTCTCTCTCTGCCCATTCCCAGAAGCACAGGGAGATGGGGAGTGGGGCTGTGGTCACTTTATCACCCTCACACCCTTCCCCTGCTCCAGCCTGGGTCCCTTCCAGGGCTCTCCCAGCTCTGGCAGCTGGAGCAGCTCCTGCCCCTCCTTCCTCACTGCAGAGCTGCTCCTCTTCCCCACCCTCCCTCCCCTGTCCAGCTGAGGTTGTGCAGGGAAATTTTTATCCCTTTCCTAAGCCTGTTATTCCAGAGCTGCTGCCACCATCTCAGCTGGGCTCAACTTGGCCAGCAGTGGCTCCATCCTGGAGCTATTTATCAAGGTGCTGTTAGGTTATAAAGGTGGGAAACACCTGATCAGAGATGCATTTTATCAGAAAAACAATTCCTGTTCTCATTTGTCCGTTGTACTGGAGGAACTCCTTGTCCTGTACATGATTAGGGGCCTAGAGCTAGAATTGGCTCTGTGGGAAATGGGGAAAACTTCCAGCAGCTTCTCCCAGAAACTACCCCCACTACCAAAACCTTGATAAACAAACCCAAAGCAGTTGTAAGGAATAAATCCTTCTGAAATGAATGAGCCACTGGATTAATTTCTTCCCCACGTGAGGACGTCTAAGGAAGGGAGGCCAACCACATGGATATCCCATGCTTTGGCTGTCTCTTCTTTCTCTTTCCTGAAGGATCCCTGGAAAATCTTCAAGCTGAGCATCTAAAAATGGGGCTCAGGGTGTAACCTCTGCCTGCAGTGCTGCCATGGGAGTGTGGAAAGGAATGGAAGGATGCTGAGTTGACTGTATGAGAAATTTGTCCCTTTTTGAGTCCTGAGCTGGGTCATCAAAATGGGGTGGGCCCAAGACCTTGGGAACCTCCAGCACTCTTGGAGTTTGTTAGAACTGGAAAGAAGACATAAAACAATGCCTTGTCTAAAGCCCTTGGCAGCAAGCCTGGAGCTGATTCTCCCTGGAGATCACTTGACATTTGCATGGGGAAGTGAGGAGCCAAAGTTTCAGCTGGGCAGCACTTCCAGCACAGAGGATGGAGAAACCACTGTAAGGAACACACACCCAGTGGGGAATGTCCTGGAGATCCAGCACTGGGGATATGCTGGGGATTGGATCAGATCAAATCCACATCTGTTGGAATCTCAGGAACTTAGAATTTGGGGTTTTAGTGTATAGTAATAGATATGAGTCAAGATGGAGGAATTTGGGTGTTGTCTTTGTCCTTCTTTGCCTTCTTCATCCTGAATCTGGGTGGTTTTCTGTAACTGGGTGAAAGAAGTCTCCATAGCAGGTTTGGGGTGATCATAATTGGATTAGAAGCATAAATAATATAGATGTCAACTGTTTATTGGATAATTGGAGCCTAAATAGCCTTGAACAGACACCATTTTAGCTCACTTTCTCAACTTGTTAGAGAGAGCTCACATCTTCTGAGTTTGTAATAGATAAGGATAATAAATTCCAGAGTGAGACTTCAAAAACAACATCTCTTGAGTTTTATTCTCCCTGACCTTAGAGCAGGAAACAGCCAGGCAATCCCACACACATCCTGGCAGCAAAGTGGCAAATTTGTTCCCTCTTTTTCTGCTCATGGCTGTGGTGTCTCAGGGAAAGCACCTGAGGATCTGCAGGGAGATCAGGCTGTGGGAATTCTTCTGGGAATATTTCCTGAACAACCCCAGTTACCAAACCTACACAGAACTTCTGCATTTCCAGTTGTGTTTCATGACACTCACAGCTGGTAGGAAACATTTATTATTTTTTTCCAAGGACATTTTACCTAAAAGAAATGACAGGGAAAGGGGAAAAAAAGTTCATGTTGTTTGCAGGCTGATCCCAGTGAGACCAGGACTGGGGGAGAACAGAAAGCAGCTACAACTCTGCTGTTTTTAATCTATTTGGGTTTTCATTCATGTGACAACGCCTGGAACAACCAAGGGCTTCTTGGCCAAGAGGGAAAGGTGAATGTCTCTAAGAAAAATCAGATCCTAAAATTTTGTCAGAAGATCAAAATCCTACAACAAATACTTCATTCACATTTAACTGCTTCAGCTTTTCTGATGACAAATCCATTCATTTAAACAAAAAAAAATTGTATCCATATAGTTTATACCAAACTCTTGAAATCCCCCATCCCATTATACTGTTTTAAAAAAATATTTATACCTGTGCATGGAAGGGATTTTTTTACCTGACAAGAGTAAATCTTCCATAATTAATTATAGGAGTAAGTCTGTTCTCTGTGCCATCCATATAAATCCCAGATTCAAATACAGGCATTTTAAATAAGTGCTCCTTAAAAGCACGGGTGAAACAAGGCCTATTTTTTTTAATAATTATTAATTATGAAAATTATTATTATTTCTGTCCAGACTGAGCACCTGAGTGCTGGATGTCTCCTGACACTAAATCCATGTGAAGCCAAGTGGAAAATGCCAGGAGAAAACAGGAATAAAGTCTAAAAAAATGGTCATGGAGAAATATTTGTGTGTGGCTTTTCTGCCACTCCATCGATACCTCCAGCAAACCAAAAACCTCGTTTGAGTTTTGGCTTTCATTTTTAAACCTGTAATTTTATTACTTCTCTTACACTTTGTGTGGGATTTTTTGGGTNAATATAAAATAAAATATACATCTTTTCATTCTGTGCAAGCAGTTACAAACAAACTTTGCAGTGGGCAATGAGAATGTGAAGTATCTTGTTTTTTCCACCACAAACCTTTTCTCTGAGCAGTAAAGCCCCTAATAATGTACAGGACAAGGAGTTCCTCCAGTACAACGAACAGATGAANAAAATCAGATCCTAAAATTTTGTCAGAAGATCAAAATCCTACAACAAATACTTCATTCACATTTAACTGCTTCAGCTTTTCTGATGACAAATCCATTCATTTAAACAAAAAAAAATTGTATCCATATAGTTTATACCAAACTCTTGAAATCCCCCATCCCATTATACTGTTTTAAAAAAATATTTATACCTGTGCATGGAAGGGATTTTTTTACCTGACAAGAGTAAATCTTCCATAATTAATTATAGGAGTAAGTCTGTTCTCTGTGCCATCCGTATAAATCCCAGATTCAAATACAGGCATTTTAAATAAGTGCTCCTTAAAAGCACGGGTGAAACAAGGCCTATTTTTTTTAATAATTATTAATTATGAAAATTATTATTATTTCTGTCCAGACTGAGCACCTGAGTGCTGGATGTCTCCTGACACTAAATCCATGTGAAGCCAAGTGGAAAATGCCAGGAGAAAACAGGAATAAAGTCTAAAAAAATGGTCATGGAGAAATATTTGTGTGTGGCTTTTCTGCCACTCCATCGATACCTCCAGCAAACCAAAAACCTCGTTTGAGTTTTGGCTTTCATTTTTAAACCTGTAATTTTATTACTTCTCTTACACTTTGTGTGGGATTTTTTGGGTTTAATGAGTTGGTTTTACTCCTAATTTGTAGCAGGAAAGTTTTCCTGTGTCTCTTTTTTTTTTCTAAAGCAATTAAACTGCTAATGGGCATTTCCTAAATCAGGAACAGGTGATCCAGAGCCGCTGCTGATGGCAGGAAATCACCTGGAGCAGGAGGATGAGCCCTGAAAAGCAAAGGCTAAGACAGATATTCATCTAAAAGTACCACTGAAATCTATTGCTAAATTTTCTTTTCAAGATTTTCCACTAGGACAAAAATAAGACCTAACTTTTTTTCATTTTTCATTTAAATTTTCAGGTTTTTTCCCAGGTCAATATTCACTTACCTGCCTTGACGTGGCTTTTTTTCCACTCTGAAAAGGCATCAGTGCAAACCATTCAAAACAAGCTAAGCCTGTGTAGAAAATTAAAATAAAATAATAAATAAAATAAAATAAAATAAAATAAAATAAAATAAAATAAAATAATATAAAATAAAATATACATCTTTTCATTCTGTGCAAGCAGTTACAAACAAACTTTGCAGTGGGCAATGAGAATGTGAAGTATCTTGTTTTTTCCACCACAAACCTTTTCTCTGAGCAGTAAAGCCCCTAATAATGTACAGGACAAGGAGTTCCTCCAGTACAACGAACAGATGAAAACAAGAATGTTTTTTTCTGATAAAATGCACCTCCTGATCAAGTCTTTCCCACCTTTATAACCCAGCAGCACCTTGATAAATAGCAACAAACTGATTTTTAGTCCTCAGCAATAACCTGCCTTGCTGCCAGAGTTCCATGACAGATTTGAATATGCATATTTTGAACGGGGACTATTAAAAAACAACCCTTCTTTTTTTGCTTTCTCCAGTTTCTCCTGCTAATTGTCACAGCTGAGGAATTACCCAGACCTGGGAAGGCTCTTCCATGCTGTTTTGCCAGCACATTCCAGCCCTGCCCTCCTGCATCCCTGCAATTCCAGCCTTTGCCCTCTCCTGAGCAGCCGTGCTAAATTGGGTAGTGCTTTTGGAAGTGAACAAATTGGGACTAGAAAAAGACCCCAAGCTCATTTTCAATTTTGTTCTGAGCTCCTGTTTGAACTGGAGTAGTTAGGAAAGCAATAAATAGGCCAGGGCCATGGGGGAACAGCTCTTGATGTACATTTGGGTCAGGGGCTACCACTAGGATTTCTTGAGATGATATTCCATTAAAAAAAAAAAAAAATCCCAACCACAAAAAAGTTTTGTGTGGAGCGTTTTTGGTAAGTCATGAATACAACAATAACAATTAGCACTGCAAAATAGAGCTGGATGAGATTTAGAAGCAAGTTTATTTTATCCTGTCACTTACACATTGTAAATTTACCTCCCCAAATGTCTCAGTTTGAAATTTAAAATAGGCATTCCACACACTTATGGTTAATTACTATGCAAAGATATTAATTGAAGCAATCTGTGCACTTAAACTTATTTTTTAGTGAATTCTCCAGTTTAGCAATATTAGACATATTAACTTTACATTAATATAAATAATTTAAGTAATATAAATCTTATTAGGAAAAATTCAATAATAAAAACCAAAATTTCAGTCTTCAGCATTTTTATACAGATCCTTAAACTGCAGTCAGTGTTTTATTACCCAAGTTTATGAGAGTCGCATAAATAAAATAACAAATCTCTCTGACCTTTTTTAGTTCTTCTGTCTTGTCCTTTAGATGAGTAACACAGAACATGCAGACTGAAATTTGGGGTTTTACATGGAGATTGTTCATAATTTCGATTTTGGTGGGCTTTTAATGAAGTTTGCTCTGCTTTTCTCACACATGGGCTGTAAATTTATATTAAAATGGGCAAGGCTTAAGAAAGAGGAGAGATTTGGATGGGATCAGGGAGAAATTGCTCCCTGGGAGGGTGGGGAGGAGCTGGGATGGAATTCCCAGAGCAGCTGTGGCTGCCCCTGGATCCCTGGCAGTGCCCAAGGCCAGGTAGGACATTGGGGCTTGGAGCAGCCTGGGACAGTGGAGGGCGTCACCATGGCAGGGGTGGCACTGGATGGGATTTAAGGTCCCTTCCAACCCGAACCTGAGATCCTATGAAGAAATTCTTCCTGTCCTTGGACTGGAAACTGTCCAGGTTTACCTGCAAACACTTTCCCTGGCATCAGGGCACGTTGGGAAGTGTTCAGCCCATAGGGCGCCAATTTCGTGGATTTGCTCCCACAGAAATTCCCTTGCTAAATCTGAATGAAAATTTGTTAAAAAAATAACACCTTGGTGCCATCAGCTGCAATACCTGGAGAGTCCAGAGTGAGACTCAAACCTCATCAGCTGAATCATGAAGGGTTGCTCTCAGCACATCCAGGTTCTTTCGCAGGACAACACATTCCATGGGTTGTACCAAAGACCAGGTGTGGTAGTTTGACCCAGGGAACCACCAAAGCTGCTCCATCATTTCACTCCCTGAACTGGACAGGAGGGACAGAGGGAAGGGACAGACAGAGCTGGGGGCCATGGTCAGCTGGTCAGAGAGATGTGGTCAGTTGGTCAATTCTTTACCCTTTGTTCCTTCTCCTCAGGGACTGGAGTCCTTCCTTGCTCCACGAGCCAGCTCTCCATGAACCTCCTCAAAGTGAGTCCTGTCATTTATTTTTCCAGACAGATTATATAATTTTGGTTTTAGAGGGTTCCCTTGCTTCTTTTTTAAGGAATATTAATGATCGTTCATAATTAGTGGAGCACCTTTCTCATCATCCCTGCCCAGCCTTTTGAAACAACCAAAGGATGCTTTGGTATTCTTGGAAATAAATTAATGATTCATTTGATTAATAAAAACAACAATCAGTTGTTGTTCATTTCAATTTTTTTTTCATTCCTCCACAGTTGGAGACTGTTTGTCATCACTCTGGAGTGAAAGTAAATAATAAAATAGTTCTCATGGAATGAATCATTCAAAGAAATGACAGAAAAATAAAAAAACCCAAGAAATATCTACCGTTGTTATTATGAAGACAAAGGTCCTTCCCTTTCAAGGCCTTTCTTTAAAAATGGAGGAAAAACTTGGAAGGGCTGGCCAATATCTGCTTTGATATTAATTAGAATTAATAGATCATAATTGTATGAAATATTGTTTGCTGGTTAGAGCAGAAACACTTTGGGAGATCACACCTTTGAATAATTAAAGATGCAACAGGAAAAATTATGGGTTTTTAAGTAGTTCTATCCAGTTGTAATAATAAATGAGCAAAAACTTGGATAAAAGGAGAAATGAAGTCTTTGCTAATTGTTGTTACAGTTGTTTTCTGTGACTGAGGTCACGTCAGAATTCCAATAAATGTGATTTTTTCAGATGGATGAATCACTGCCCAGAGAGTCTATATGTAAATGCTGCACAACTGGTTGCCCACTGTATCTCTTAATGAATTAAATCTCATTATTTCCCAAAATAATTTCTAGTAAAGGTTACTCAGCCAGCACAATATCCATTTATTTTGCATAGAATCGTTAAGGTTGGAAAACACCTCAAAGATCTTTAAGTCCTACCATCAACACCTTAAAATAGTTACTGAAAAAAAGACTGATTTACACTGAAAAAGACTTTTCTTTCATCATTCCCTAAGGCAAGTTTGTTTCCTCTCCCCTCCCTGGTTCTCACAAGGGAATTGGTCCTTGGAAAACATAAAAAAGGACTTCGAAAAAGGGTTTTACTTTCAGAGAAAGTTTTTAACTTGTACTCAAATGACTTTTCTTTATTCCTACCTCATCCGTATCATCCTCCTGGCTCTGTGTTTTTGGACAGGTATGAGAGCGAGGAAAAGGCAATAAAAACCTAACAAATGTGGGGTTTTGGGGCTGGAATGTGGCAGGGACACGGGGATGGGAGGCACAGGAGGGCCGGACACTGGGAAGGTAAACAAAGCAACCCCGGGCATTGCTTTTCACCCAGCAGCAGCATTTAACCCCGGGCTTGAAAAGGAGGATGCTCACAAATACAGTGAAGTCATGTATTCAATTTTGCTCAACTACTGGTGTGAAATTTTAATCAAAAAACTAGAGAGCTCATTCAAAAAAGAAATTAGTGAAGAAAAAAAAAAAAAACTAAAAAAAAAAAAACTTTGGTCGTCTCTCATCAGTGAAAACTGATTTAGTTATGCAAATTACTGCTATGAATATTAAACCACTGATGAAAGGTTTTTAATGAAGGGATCTTTTGTTTTGGAAATGCAAGGGTATATGCTTTAATTTCTTGCTAATTTACTGTTCTTTGATAATGTTCGCATTTTCCCCAAAGTGACTCCACTGATGGGTTTAATACCGTGAATAGAACTACAGGCCAACAATACTGGTTTTGACAAGCCTTCCCCTGTGTAACTATAGATCATGATTTGCAGCCCCTTATGCACAATTCTATTAGGGTGAATTTTGTCTACAGGGCTTTCCATGAAATGAATTCTCATTTTAATGTTAGCCTCCTGCAGTTTTTAATTTTTAATCTGTAATATGAAATTGCAAATTTTACAAACATCATTTGAAAAAGCCACTAGGACAGAACCGAATGCCAAAGTTTACATATTGCCTAATTAGACTGTTATGAGAAGCAGCTTATCAATGTCAAGCCAAAGATCATCAAAAAATCCAATTACTAATTTGAAAAACACATATATTTATAGGTTCATTTTGTTTAATTTGCATCCGATTAGCTTAATAATTGTTTAAAAATTGTATTAAGGTTAATAATTTGGCTGCAGTTAGCAACACACCTGGGCTGCCCAAGTGGGTACCCCACCAAAAATAAAGCTCCATGGTGATCTTTTCCAGCAGAAAGCACAGAGAGCTCATTACTCAAATGACAAGGCAATTTTAAATATGAAAAGTTATTAAATCCACCAACAGGCTGCTCTTTTTCAGCTGTTACTGGTCAGGACCACTCAGGGTAGGATCTCCCAAACCAGGAGGATCCACCTCATTTTACAGTGCTGGATGTTGAGTCCTGTCTCACCAGCCAAGGTCTGCTCCGAGACCCTAACAGGGAATTTGGACTTTTAAAAGTTGGCATTAAAGGGGGCCAGTGGTGGGAAGGCAAAGGAGTTGTTTCTCTGTAGGGTCAGTTTTAGTGCAAGCCCAGCATGGACATTTCTAATCACAGCAAGGGACAGGTCTGTGAAAATGGTTTTGTGGCTGGACTCAAAGGTCTTTTCCAACCTAAACAATTCTAGAATTCCATGAATTCCACCAAATAGGTGCCACATCCAACATCACTTAAGAATTTTAATTAATCACTTAAGGTTCTCCATCACTTAAGGTTCATCACTCCTGCTCCTCCCTGACGTTTTGTCGGTGAGGGCAGTGGTGTCCTGAGGAACCACAGGAGCTTTCCCAGAGGGAACTGCTGTGCCTGCGGACAGAACTGATCCTACGGACCAGCACAGCCATGGGCAGAGGCTGGGAAAGCTGTGGCCAAACTGGGAAGGGTGGAGTGGGATGGTGGTGTCCGTGTTGCTGCTTACTCAGAAGCCACCTCTGCCTTGGAACTCCCCAGCCAAACTCTGCCTGGGATTCCTTCATTAAAACAGGAGTGGGGCTGAGCTGGGCCATCCTTTGCCTCAGGATCAAGGCTTTCCCTTTAGTTAATGGGAAGCAGGAGGCTCCTCCAGAGGGGGAACAGGAGCACCAAGCCGAGCTGGAGCGCCCTGGAGGAACGGCCGCGTCTCCGCTGACTCCGCAGGATCCTGGGAGGAACTCTCCAGATGATCAAATTAGTGCCTCTGCTCCCTAATTGGCACGAGGTGCACCAACTAATGAACAACGTGCAGGCTGGAAGAGCAGGAAAATGAGCTGGTGCTAATTGGTGGGCTCGACTTGGCTGGGATTAATCACACTCTTTAACGGGAGGGCTACAAAGTGATGCCCACACCCCAAAAGGCACTGCGGCTGATTTGCATATGTATAATAAGCTGGATTTTGGTAAATTGACAGGATTCGGCTTCAAAATAGAAAAACTGATGGGTTTTCATCTGGTCCAGCCCCTAAAAGTCTCAGCTTTAGTTTTAAACTTAGTTTCAGGCTTTGACTGAAGAGATGCTCTCTGTGGGTTCAATTAAAATAGATTTGGCCCTTCACTTGCCTCATGGATGATTTCTGATCTGCCTGACCCTCCTAGAGGGGTTTCTCATTTCCCATTATTTAAAAATAGGTCATTGAGAGTTTTATGAACACATGCAAAATATTAATTACAAAGTTCACCAGCACAGTTTTGGTCAACTGGTGGGATATCTTCCCTCAAAGAAAAACATGGATTTATGGCAGTGAGTTCTTGGGAGATTTACAGGATAAAAGCTCATAGGTGGTTGAGAAGAGCCTGGTTTAATCTAATTTACTGCTCTAATTAGCTGATTTTTAGAAAAATCTGTTTGACCTTCTTGATGGCAGTGAAAGCAGCATCTTTCCCTGGTATTCACAAACACTGCAATTTAAAACAGCTCCAGAGCTGCAAAACTGAAAGCATCAGATCCAGAAGGAGATGCAGCTCCCTCTGGAAGGAGCAGAGGAGAAAATCAGGAGTTCACTCATGTGCCACACAGTAGCCACTAAGATTTCCTTATATTCTTCCATCAAGCAACCTGGAAAACCCTCTAAATTGCACAAAATCCCAATTTTCATTCCACCATGCCAGCACTTTTATCTTGTCCTAGAAAATGTGATCCTCTCACTGAAGGAAATGATACTAAAGAAGTTAAAAAGCTAAATACTAAATTTTAAAAATCTACAATAATTTCATATTAACATAATTTATAATAATTTTGTATTAAAAAGCTAAATATTAACATTCATTTTTGAAATAAAATTCTACTTAGAAATAAATTTAGAAATTAACTTCTACTTTTCAGATGGCTTGCAAAGCTGTGCAGTCCTTTGATCTCCTACCACAAATAGCAAAAAAATGGTATTTTTGTGGAAACCAGAAGTTTTTTGCTTAATGAATTGCAATTTATTCTTAAGAAGTTTCTCTTCTGGTGGAACATGAAAACAACTCCAACAAATTATTTAAAATTTAAAAAATTAAATTTAAACTCGAGTTAAACTGGATTAAACTCCTATTTCAAAGTGCTGCAGTTCACTTAGTCCAGATCTCCTCTGGAGCTGGGAAATTTGTGTTGAATGATTTGCATGAGCAGATTTTAAACTGCTGGTCTAAAGTCAAAATAGGTATTTTTTTAATTGCTAAATGAACATTGAGGAGTGAAACTTCCCTCACACAGATTTTGTTTTAAATATCCATCCAATTTTAAAATGGAAAACATGCCACAAGAAACTTTCTGGCAAGAATTTTGTATCTTAATATAAAAAGTTTTAAAGTGTAGTAACTTTATTCAGTGAATTCTAATAGCAGCACTAAAAGTAGTGCTAAAAACATTGATTTGTTGCCAGTGTTTCTTCCCTAATCCACACAGACACAGGACTATTTGCCTCAAAGTGCTTTTATTTGTTCTGGCTTTGGCTAAAAATATTTCCTGGGCAAGGTGATCCTGAATGATGCTACTCAAAATCAGCAGTGAGTAGATATTGAAGCTCTTCTTTCTTGGTTTTATGGTATCCCACCCTTAATTCCAAATTCTGACTGTTTCTTGTTAAAACTGATATTTTCAGTAGAAAATTTTACTCTTTCTGTCATCTGTTCTGTAGAAGTTGTGGTTATCAAATATCACTTTGGAATTACAAGGGTGTATTTTAGCCATGCATATCCTGCATTCTACTGTAATTTAAAAAGCTCTTCTGGAGAAAAAAAAGATCATCTGGAGAATTTGCTTAAATTCATTAAAATAAAAAAGAGGAATTTATAATCCTGAAGATCAGAACAGGACTGGATTTTTAGATTTCCAATATACTGATTTACCCCAATTTTTAGTGTTGATGTCCATTGCTTGTCACAGGCTGACAAGTCCTAACCTGCCTGCCACTCACAGAACCATGAAATCATCAATATCTGCCCTGAGCACCATCAAGAGTTCCCAGATGACCCCACACCCCTGACATTTAAATTCCAGGTGGGTTTTCATTACCTTTTTGAGTACTACAGAAGGAAAATTTACTTCATGAGATGTTCCTCAGGCTTAGTTCATCCACAAATTCCAGCCTCTGGTTGCAAGCCTGAGAATATTCACTAATTATGACTTTTGGAGTGGCAGGGAACCTCACATGGAATTTTTTAAAAAGAGTGAGAGATCCCACCTGTCTCCAGGATTTTTTTTTGTTTGTGACCTCCTCTGAGTACCAGCCATAAATTATCTTCTAAAGGAACAGGGAAGGAAACTGGAGTGGGAATCCATGGAGACAACGTCCTCAAAGATCATCAATTACCTGGTATCTGTTCATCTCTGAGAATTGCCTCCATCGGAGCCCAGCCTTTGGGAAATTACAGGATTTCCCCCAGTTCTGGGGGTATTTACAGCTCGGCTCCAAGGTTAACAACTGCTCTCCCAAAATAGCATCACACCTCTGGGTCAAGGCAGGGGAGGAATGCCATGGAGACAAATTAAAAGGTGCAGAATTCAAACCAATGCAAGTTTTCTTTCCATATTTCATGTAATTAAGCAGCTTGTCTTGCTGTCAAGGAACTCTTTCAAGGCAAGAACTTGCAGAAGTCTGGAAGGAAATTGGATATGAAAGAGGCTGTCAGGAACAGGCAGAGCTGTGGCACTGATGGCAATGCAGGGCTGAAATATTAAAATCCAGTTTTGTTGTCAGGAAGTTTTGAAGGTTTTGAAACTCTCTTTGACAATCAAGTTGATTTTTCAACCTTATTTATGTAGTGGAAGCAGAAAGTCCATCTATTTTTAATAAGACTGGAGATGAAATTTAGAGGATAGATGGAGATTCCCACAGGGAACACTGGGAGCAGTGACAATTGACAGCACAGCGGTGACAATGCCATCAAAAGGATGTTCAAACCAACACCTCTGCAAAAATAATGCTCCTGCTTCAATAATAAATCCTCTGCAGGGATTTCAAAGCCATGAGCATGTGCCACTTGGGGACATGGGACAGTGGTGGCCTTGGAAGTTCTGGGGTTGGACTTGATAGCTTTGGAGGGCTTTTCCAACCTAAACGAGCCTGTGAGATTAAATATCATCAACAGGCAGCTCTCTGTATTTAAGTAAAATTTTAAATACTTCTTTACTACTCCCTCAAAATCACTGGAGAAATTATCTTTAAATAAATTTGTAGATATAAAAACATACAGATATATTTATACCCAGCAATTTGCAAATGCAAGCAACAATCATGGATAACTAAGAGAAAGCTCTGCTTCCTGATCTTTTTATTTATGTCCCATTCCTTTTCTTCTTTCCTTAAGAAAATCACCCGCCCAGATTAAAAATCAAAAAGATTGACAATGCAGAATGTTTGCAATGAAATTTTCCTACCATTTCCTTTTTGTTTTAAATTTGTGTTGCCACACAACCAATAATGAAGATGTAAAACTACAGAAATTACAGAGAAGATGATTTGGAAATTTTCCTAGAGAAAAGAGATTTATTTCTTTGGCTGACCCCTCAGCTCTCCCTCAGAATGATCTAAATTGAAGTAGATTTGCAGTTTCAAATCTTCTGAGTGGAAATGGAGCTGCCCATAAAATACATCTTTATCAAATTTCAATCAACAGGAATTCATGTTAAGTATCGGTTCTACAAAAGAGCACAGAGTCAATCTCCTCTGGAAGTGTCCTGGATAGTGAGCAAAGCCACGGTCTGGGTGGCTGCAGTGTCCCCACAAGCAAATCCAGGTTTATGTACAATAAATTGCATCAGCCACATCCCTTAAACTCCTGCTGTTTTCCCTGTCTGGCTGTAGAACATTCCCAGAAATGACACAACAACATCACTTTCTCAGAGACGTCCACAAATGAAGCTTCACTTTGGAAATTCCCATCCTACCTTGTCCATCTCTTCATGAAATAGATCTGGACTTCCACAGATCTTCAGAGGACGTGTTCCTGGCATTACAAAAATTGGGATCTAACTTTAGGGATCTCTCCAATTCCTACAAAAGCAATGGGACACATTCCTTAGGGAGAGATCTGCCTATCTTAGAGAAGACTGTGACTAGGATTCCTTCTCAGTCTTGAGACCAACTGCTGTGAGGCACCTGGGCAAGTGGGAATGAGAGAAGGAGACAATTCCTGATGGTTTTGGCTGGATGGGGTGAAGCCCCAGCTCTGGAGGAGAACTGAGACATTTAATCTGAGCTTCTGTTAGATTTGGACTAGGACCAAACCCAGAAGTGACAGATCAGAGTGACTGGGGAAAAAACCCCCAAACAACTTTGTAGAACGAGAAAAATATTCCTTTGGATCCCTGTATTTCCCAACCATGGCATTAGCCTTGCTTTCACAGATGAGACAATTTTGATTTTGGGGAAGATGGTAAAATTTTACTTTCCTCTGGGATTTCAGGGCAAAAGTTTTAGGAATGTCATGATTGGGAAACAGAATTAAAAAATCCACAAAAAATCCAAACCAAGCCAAACCACCTCCCACCATAATATATTCCACTTCTCACATTAACCACGTGAAGTTCAAGGGAAAGTACCAGATTCTGCACCTGGAATGGAGCAACCCTGGATGTAGGGACAGACTGGAAATTTCACACTTAAATAGAGGAAAAAGAAAAAAAGTACATTATAATTCAATAAAAACCCTCTGTGGATAAGGGTACAGCACATTCCACATGATAAAAATACAAACAAGCAAAAATTCCAACCTAAATTAAAAAAAAAGTCTTAATATCCTATCACATCTGAGGTGTGGAGACTTTGGGGTCTTTCCCATCTTTAACAGTTCCAATTCCAACTGCTCTGCTGCAGAAACATCCCCAACTCCTCACACACAACATAAACAAAGGATTTTAAGTCAGGTCTAAAAACTGCACAGAAGTTGGATGCCCAGGCTGAATTTTCTCTGTTTCTGCATTTAAGAAGCCCCCAGCCTTGAAGACAAATTATCTGTAAAAGGTCCGAAAAATTCTGTCTCCAAACCACATCAACCACACAGGATGAACCTTAGAAATGAACTTGTAAGACAGCAGCAATTTCATTCTTAAGCATTCTTACAACCAAAAAACCACACAAGTCCCAAATTGTTTACAAGTTTAATGACTTCAAAATCTGCAATTTTCAATTCAAGCTTAATTTTTTGTAAAAAAAAGCTCATAAAAATTTAGCGTAATACTTCTGCTAATACAATGATTTTTTTTTAAAAAAGGAATATTTACAGAACTCCAAATAAAAAATAAAACTCAAGCACAGAGAAATTTCAGCAGAAAGTAGCTTCAGCTGGCAGTAATATGGCTTCCTGATTGCTGTACTGATCAACAGAAAAAAGGGGAGAAACACTGGTAGAACGGAATATATTTCATGTTTGCAGCTTTGCACAAGCACCCTATGGTTTAGGAACCACCAAACATTGGCAAAGCTACTAAAGAAATATCTACCTTCTATCTGTAAACACATTAAGAAAGAGATTTCATAAAGCAACCATAGACGTATCAAAAATCTGATCTAAAAATCTGAGTGCAAATCAATTCACATTAAAAACACCTGTAATTGGAATTACTGAATTGATTTAAAAACTGGTCCTGGGACTCTTAAGGTTATTTCCTTGTTCTTGTGCTGGATCTTGTCCTCCTCTCCATCTCTCCAGTGGTCTGAGCTGCCCTTGCATCCTCTTCTCCAAGTTTAGTTTTGTTTCTTCTTCCTCTTTGTAGAGACCCATTTTCATCATTCCCTATTTGCACATGGAAAAAATGTCAACTTGTATCATCAATCAAACATTTCCCACAAAATTCCATCTTCACCTATATTGTTTTGAAAGGAAATGTCCCCAACGACAACATTCCAAAGATTACATCTCTGAATTCAACAAACCAGATACCAACTCCACACTTCTGAACATCCAATATCCTTTAAGTCGGATCCCTGAGGATTTACAGCTATTTCTGAAAGTGGGTTAACATTAATGAGAGCACCAAAACCAATTAGCTGCCATTTTAGCTAAAATTCCTTCCACTGATATGTAAAACTAAAACAGAACCAACACCAAAGTCCTGCAAAAATCAAAACAGAGGAAGTTTTATGGCAGGAAATTCCTGGCCTTGTAGTTCTAAAGAGCTGCTGTCATTTCTACTTCAAGGCATTCATTTGATAACATTTTCTAACTGGGAGTTTTTAAGTCAAGCTGCAAATTCCAGGGAATATTTTAGGTGGCAGCAGGAGCAGGGCAGTGATTGTCCCCCTGTGCTGGGCCCTGGGGAGGCACCTCCAGTGCTGTGCCCAGTTTGGGTCCCTCAGTTCAGGAGGGACATGGAGGGGCTGGAGCCTGACCAGGGAAGGGAATGGGGCTGGAGCCCCAGGAGCAGCTCAAGGAGCTGAGATCTTGGATCTTTTCCAACCTAAATGATCCCATCATTCTGTGATCTCCATCAGCAGCCCCCAGAACTCTGCACACAATTGCTGTATCTACACAAAACTCAGCCAAGCTTAGAGGAGAGAAAGCCAATCCTTGCCTCACCTGATTTGAACTTTTTGGGTGCCACATCCTCTGCTGGCAGCTGGCATTTCCTTCTGCGAGAGCTGGGGGCTGCCTGTGGAGCAGGGTTACCCTCCTGGCCTTTTCCAGACCAATTCCCTTCAGAACCAGTGGATGCTCCACTCAAATCCTGAGCTTCCAGAGTGTTGCCATTTTCTGGCAAGTCACTGCTTTTATGGGGTGAAGTAGAAGTAGCTGCCTCTAATGGGAATTCCACCTTCCTCCTATTATTCCTCAGCTGCCTTGTTCTTCCTTGGCATGGATTATTTTCTGGAGATGCATCTTCATTTCCTTTAAGAATCCTCTTCTGACCTCTGCCTCTGGGTAGGTTGGGTTTTCCCCTGAGAGAAGTGGAAATTGTTCCTTCAGAAGCGGAAGAAGTTGTTTTCTTCCTGCCCACTCTGGATGGATTTTCTTTTGCAGGTGGAGCTACTTCCAAAAGTTTACTTTGTTCTTCAGGAATTCTGTCTTTACCATCTTCTGGCAGACCCTGAAGTGAGGTGGGACTAAGAGCCAGTGAAGTGGTTGCTTGCCTCAAGTTCCATTTTACAAGATCCATATTTTCTTGGGAAGAATTGTCCAAACTCTGTTTAGCTTCCCTATTGTTATTTTTTCTACCACTCTGCTTTGACAGGACCTGGTTTCCCTGAATAGAACTTTTGGCTTCTGTCAAGGGGGCAATTTCCTTCCTCCTGCCTCTTCGCAGCTGATTTTCTTTTCCAGATGGATCCCAAGTTTCTGAGGGAACGTTCTGCTCTTCTTTGGGAGCTTCCTCTCCATCACCTGCCAGCAACCCACGTTTCCCTCGAAGAGAGATGGAATTGGTTGTGTGTGATGCCAGAGCAGTTTCTTTCCTTCTGCCCCTTCCTGGTGGCTTCTCCTTTGCACAGGACACTGCTTCCAAAGACACACTTTGTTCTTCGTGAGTACTCTCATCTTTAGTTTCTGACAAACCACATTTCATCTGGAGAGGAGCTGAACTTGTTGCCTCTGCTGCCGGATCCACCTTTCTCCTTCTGTCCCTTGCTGATGCATTCACTTTTGCCTGTAAAGTTTTATTACCCAGAGCTGGATTTTCATCTTCTCTCTCTGCCAGCTTTTTAGCATCACCTCCCAGCACCTCATGTCTCATTCTGACAGAAGGAGATCTGGTCTGTGGTGCTGCAGCTGCCTCGCGTCTCCGCCCCCGTCTCGGTGGATTGCTCTCTGCTGAAGAGGGAGCAGCTTCCAAAGCTGATCCTTGCTCCTGTACAACAGCCTCATCTTTCCTGTGATCTGCACTCAATGTTTGTTTTTCCATAAAGGCAGGATTAGCTTTTTGTGGGATGGAATCAAGTTGCTGTCTCCTGCCCCTCCTTCCCTGTGAAGGAGGATTTTCGGAATTCTCACGTTGATTATCTTTGTCAGTCATCCCTCCATCACCCTCAGGTAAACTTTTTCCTTGAATTGCTTTGGAACTGCCTTCTTCAAGCTGAAAATTAACTTTTTTACCTCTTCCTCTTCTACACATCACTGCATTTCTTTGTGCTGGATTCCCCTGCAGGATTTCAGTTTGCTTTGCCTTAAGTATTCCCCGTTCATTTCTCGTCCTCCTCTGACTGCCCTGAACAGGACTGGCACTGTCTGCAGCAGGGACTGATGGGGCACCAGGGCTGGGCTGCTCCTTCCTGCCTTGGGCTGCACTGACACAAACAGGGCCCACGGAATCCTGGAGAGAAGATTTATCCACTTCTGCTTCTGACTTAAATTTGGGAGTAATTGGTTTTAGGCAGTTCACATTTTCAGTAAATTCATCAGCTTTTTGCTCCAAAGAGTCTTTTTTGCCTCTCCTGTTTCTAGTCCTATTTGCTTCCATGTTCTGAGCACTGATTGGCATTTTGTTAGTCTCTGAAGAAGGTGACTCTGTCTTTAATCTTCGAGCTGCCTCTGTTGTTTTTTCCTGAGCATTTTCTGTTTCACATCCCTGAGATCCTTTCATCTCATTTTTCATGTGGGATTGTGTTTCAGCATCAGTTCCAGCTGATGTTTCCTCAGTTTTCTGAATGTTTTGTGTATTTTCAAATGCGACCCCACGAGTGTCTGCTTTTATTTCAGCTGAGTGCTTTCTGTTTCTAGTACTTCTAAAAGACTTAACTCTTCTCTCTGTTGCCTTCAGTTCAAGTTTAGTGCCAGTTTCAGATTCTTGTGCTGTGACAGCCTCAGGAGCTTTGTCACAAGCCTGTTCCTGTCTTTGGGTAACCTTGGAGGATGGGTCTTCACGAAGCTTCCTGGTTGTTCCATGAAGGTCTCCAGGAGAAGCTGCTTTACCCTGGTCATTCCTTGCTCGTCTCCCTCTTTTTGGTGGAACCACTGGTTCTGTGTTCTCCACTGCTCTGCGCCTCCTCCTCGGTGACAGGAGCACTTCTTCACTGTCCTCTATCCCACTGTCATTGGCTATGCTATCAGGATTATTTAAACCTGTTGGCAGCTGACAAATTTCATTCTGAGTGTTTCCAGCTCCTGTCTTTGTGCCTGGATCATCTTCAGTTTCACTGATGCCACAGTCCTGCAAACTCTGCTTGGTATTTGCAGGTACTTTTTGTAGAACTGAAGAATCTTCAACACAAGACTCAAGATTGGCTTTTGGATGTTCTGACTCCTTCAGCTCTTTCCTTTTACCTCTTCCTGGTCTCTGAGCAGCTCCAGGATGTTCCACAGATGAAACAATGTCAAGTCCTTCCTGATCAGGGCGCTTTAAAACAACTTCTTGTACACAACGCTTTGTCCTCCTTCCTCTTCCTTTGTTTTCAGGTGTGGCCACTCCCATCTCCTCCTGGGTATCAGGACTCTGCAATTCCTTTAAACTCACACCAATTTCACTTGGCATTGCTGCAGCAGGAGGTTCAGCCCTCCTTGGTCTGCCCCTTCTGAGTCTCTGGGTAGGTCGCTCTTCACCAGTTGAGTCCTTCTGTTGAGAATCTTCACCCTGGGAAACTTTTCCTTTCTTTTCTAGAACAGGGTAAAGAGCACAAACAAAAATTAGACATTCCTGTGCCTGATCAAAGTATCTATGCTGATACATATCTGTGCTGTCCATTTTCCCCACAGAGGCATCTTGCTCAAACAAATAATACAATAAATAAAGAGATATTTAACCAATTCCTAGATTAAAGGCCAGGCTTCTGACTGAACTTGTTTAATTTATTTGGACAGGTCAAAGGGAAAAAATGATCTTAGCTCAGGAAATAGCTGTGCTCACTGACAGAGGTTTAAACAAGATTTTAACTTCATGGTAACATTTATGATTTTGTATATTCATTATTCCTCTAAGCAAAATATTGGTGCTTACCATGTTTCTGACTGGAATTAGAACCAGGAGGTGCAATTTCATCCTGAGAATCCACAACATTTACTGATCTGACCTAAGGAAATGAAAAATAGCATGGGAATAAAATAAATGCATGTCTGACAGCACAAGAACTTATGGAGCCAACCAATACCAGACAAATGTACAGCAATATATATAAAAATTCCTCTCATATCCTTTTCTTTACAAATTAAATCAATTAGTTTGTGAACACATCCATTGATCTCATACAAGCCCACAAACATAGCAAATTTAATCCTTGCCTTCTGAAGTGGAAGACAACATTGTGGAGAGATTGAGAAGTGCCTAAATGAGTGCTCAAAAGGAATCTGAGGTGTTGAAGAGAAATTGAGTGTTCTGTAGTGTTTTATTGTGGTTCTAAGCACTAAGTCCAGGGATACTCAGCATTTTATCTATGGAAAATGAGAATCAAAATCATTTTTTCAGAAAACGATACTGATAGTGGTGCCAGCACATCTCCACTGGGGATCAAGACGTTTCTCATAATAAAAACCAGCACCAGAACCAACCAGGATGGGCACAGACATCACCAAGCCTGACCCACTGATTGGAGAACTTCACTTTTCCTACCTGTAATGGTAGTGTGGAACGGTGAATGAGATGCTGGGAAAGTCTCTTTTAATTAATATTAAATGAAGTAATATTGAGCTTATCACTTTCATATTAAGCCTGTTTCTCATGATACTTTTATTTACAATCTTAAAACACTGGTTTGTGACAGGTCCCTTCAAATAATTACATTTTAACACACACAAATGTAGCTGTCCCTAAAAAATATTGCAAGATACAAGGCCTTGTACTAAGAAGTCTAAATTCATTTCAACCACACACTTCCAAGTCTAAAAACATCACTTCCAAAAGTCAAAGTATTTTACCTTCATTTCCTCTGGGGTACCAAACATTTCAGTCACACCAGTATAGTCCACTTCAGAATCAGAAGGTTTCTGCCTGGGTTCTGCCATGAGCCTTTGCAGTCCCACAAAATCCTCAACTGGTTGATGTTTCTCTTTAGGAGACTTCATTAATCTGCTAATTCCAAACATGTTTTCTATGGGCTCAACCTTTTCCTTTGGTGTCTGGAAAATGCGGCTGATCCCAACCATGTCTTCCACGGGTTGAGATTTCAGCTTTGGGGTTTTCTTGGTTGAAGTCACACCTGGCACAGCTTTTTCTGCTTCCCTGCTCTCTACTGGAGTCTCCAGCAACCTTTTCAAGGCAATTTCATCTATGACTGGTTCCAGCTCTTGCTGTGGGGTCCTCAGGAGCTGCTTAATGCCAGACAGGTCCTCCACCGGTTCTGCCTTCCACCGTGGGGTCCTCATGAGCAGCTTGATGCCTGACAAAGCCTCTACGGGCTCCAATTTCTGCTTTGGGGTCCTCATGAGCTGCTTGATGCCTGACAAAGCCTCTACGGGCTCCAATTTCTGCTTTGGGGTCCTCAAGAGCTGCTTGATGGCTGACAAAGCCTCTACAGGCTCCAGTTTCTGCTTTGGGGTCCTCAAGAGCTGCTTGATGGCTGACAAAGCCTCTACAGGCTCCAATTTCTGCTTTGGGGTCTTCATGAGCTGCTTGATGGCTGACAAAGCCTCTATAGGCTCCAATTTCTGCTTTGGGGTCCTCAAAAGCTGCTTGATGCCTGACAAAACCTCTAAAGGCTCCAATTTCTGATTTGGGGTCTTCAAGAGCCTCTTGATACCTGACAAAACCTCTCCTGCTTCTGACCTTTGCTCAGGAGTCCTTAAAATCTTCCTTTTGCCTGACATGACCACAACTGGCTTCAACTTCTGCTTTGGAGTCCTGCTTTTACTTCCTGATTTCACCAGAGATGCTGGGTTTTTTGGAACTACTGCCGAACTATCCACACTATGTTCATGCACAGNGAAGTCACACCTGGCACAGCTTTTTCTGCTTCCCTGCTCTCTACTGGAGTCTCCAGCAACCTTTTCAAGGCAATTTCATCTATGACTGGTTCCAGCTCTTGCTGTGGGGTCCTCAGGAGCTGCTTAATGCCAGACAGGTCCTCCACCGGTTCTGCCTTCCACCGTGGGGTCCTCATGAGCANTTTTTTCAGGAGTTTTTGTGGCTATTTCATCAAACATAGATGGAGATGACTCCTCTCTCAGAAAGCTGAATATGCCTGGACTCTCTTGCTTCTGCTCTGAAGCTTCTGAATTATTTAGCGGTGACACCATCATCTCTCCTGAAATAAGCAGTAGATTTATGTCATTTGGAAAATAAATTAAGCAGAAAATCCAAGCATTTTAGTTGCTGTATAATAAATAAAATTCAAATTTCAATATACCCTTCTAGAAATCAAAATCCAAACATGTGCAGTGGGCAGTGTCTGAAACAACTCGTCAGCAGCTTGAAGTTCCATACCAAATAGAATGAATAATAAAATATCCTACTCAGAAATCAACTGGAACTAAATTTCTTTTAATACCTGATAAATCTCAATGGTTCCTTTCATGGGTTGCTGGATCCTTCAACTCAGTTAAGTTTGCCTAGGCTGAGACTGGTGCTAACCCATAATATACTCCAATATTCTGTTTTTAAAACACCAAACCTACCAGATTCCTCAGGAGTGTGCAAGTCAGAAATGTCCCCTGCAGCCCATGGTGGCGTAAAATCAGCATTCTGAGCAGCAGCCAAAGGAAATGTTCCTCCTCCCTGATTTTCTGGAGTTTGAAACATTTCAGGCATTCCTAGAAATCATGTTTGGAGAAATGAGCAAATATTTTGACAAAATAACTGCTCAAAGGGCAGATGAAGTAACAGACTTTTAAAATCTGACCTGTGAAGCTTTCATCCATATCCATGTTTAGCTTCATCTTGGGATTTTTTACCACTTTAGGGATGTGTCCAGCTGACCTGACTGTGGTGGAATAAGCTCTACCCACAACTATGGTAGCAGGTGACTCTGCATGACCTGTGCTGAAGTGATCTTTTATTTTCTTCTCTGGAGTCTGCAGAGCGGAAAGAAAGAAAAAAAAAAGAAGTTATTAAACAAAGATTCATGGTGGAAGAGGTGGCCAAGCTCCTTCCATAATTTATCATCTGTCATGGTTAACTGGGAGGTTCCAGAAGATTGGAGGATGTCCAGTGGCCAACAAGGGTTGGAAGGCCCAGCCAGCCTGAGTTTAGGAAAGGCAGGTCCTGCCTGATTTTTATGATTAGAGGTTGGACTCCAAGATCTTGGAGGTCTTTTTCAACCCTAATAATTCTGTGATTCCTTTTGTACCAACCTCCATTTCCCACATGTTGTGAGAGATATCAACTCCCACTTTATATCACACCAAGAGCTCAGCTTCTCGATCAAAATCCATCCAAGCTGTTTGGTGGTAATGCAAGGAAAAAACCAAAGAAACACAACAAAGAAAAAGATACCTTTGGTGGGTGGTTTCTTCTCTTTTTCAGGGCTCTTCCTTTATGGACACTTTTTTTAGCAACCTTTGACTGTGGTCTTGCAACTCCCAATTTTACCACTTCTGCCCAAGATTTTGCAACTAGAAGAAAATGAGAAAGAACCACTTTTAACTCTCAGCTGTGTAAATGGAAGTTCACAATTATTTCTTTATGATTCCAATACATTTTCTGCAGTCTGGTAGTGGAAATGGGTTGCTGTTATCTGATAACAACACCTGAAGTGTTCTCTGAAATATTCTCAATTTGAAAATCCAATTTCAGCCAAAGTTTGAGTCCAACCAAGTACCCAGTGTGGCTTTCCACACCAAAACAATGAGCTTCACACAGTGTCAAACACAGCTCAGATCCTACAACTGAACACTGACCCAATTCTTTCCTCTCTCTCTTTTGGAAGGAACTCAGGTTTTCCCAACAGAAAGTCGCCATGAGCCCTTCAGCCTCGTTTATTATAGATGAGCTTTACTCTGGTGAGATTTTACAACAGAAGAGAAATTGTTTCTAAGTGAAGGTTCTTTCACCACCATCCTGAGGAATTTCAGTTATTTATTCTGAATTTAAATCTACACACACATCCCATAATTTTTCTTGTATCACCTTCTCCTTGTGACATACTCCCAAAATTCCCAAAGCAAGGTCACCTTCCTCACAGCATCATTCTGTGCACAGCAGTGGGAGCAGAGAATTACAGCTGTGGAATAAATGAAGCTGGAAGTTGTAGGACACCTGCCTTGTTTACTTCAGGAAAAAAAAGCCATCAGAACACAGGGACCATATAAAAGAAATGATTTTTTTAAAATAGAGATCAAAAGGAGAATGCTGTTCCTAAAGAAAACTATGTTGTTATTCTCTTGTCAGAATTGCTATGTCACTCTGTAAATAAAAAAAAGTTTGAAAAGCTGACATTGCCAGGGTGTGTAGGATGCAGAGAAAAATGCCAAGCATCCAGGAAATTATCTGAAAAAGCACAGGAAAGTTTTATTTTGGATCTGAAATTTTTAAGAGCTGTGATGTCCTTTTCATATTACAGAAGGAATTGATGCTGTGATATTAAAAAGCACATTACAAAGAGGTGGTAAGAAATGGAATGCCACTGATACTTGTCAAGAGCTCTGCTGCCATTAAAATGCACAGAATAATAAAGCAATAAAAATTCCTGGGTGAATGGGGAATTTGACTTTGTCAAACTGATTTAACTGATGAAAACAGGTTACAAATACACCTTACTTCAAAGTTATTCAAAAGCCAAAACTTGAAGAACCAGAACTCCCCTATTCCAGTTTCCAATGCTGTCAAAACTATTTCAAATCACTGCTCAACATTGGGAATTTTGAAGATTTGAAAACAACACCCAGTTATGATCCTGTTTTTTATTTTTATCAGTTATGTACCACTTGGAGTGGTTAAATACAGCCCAGTTCCTGGACAAAAAATAAGGCACAAAATAACCAAAGGAAGCTGCACTGCTATAAAATGTTAAGTTTTTCAAAACAAAACTGATGTGAAAAACATGGTTTAGTTTAACACTACTTGAACTTGACAGATTTTAAACATCAAGAGTCTAACCTTGCAAAGAGAATGTTAATGTTAGCATTTTTTAACTTCTGAACATTAATATTTGTCTTTAAATTAGTTTATAAATGCTTTAATAAATTTGCTTTATGAATGAGAACATGCATCGCTTTGCACTTCCAAGAAGTCCAGCAGATTTCAGAAGATTCACCAATTATTTAGTGGCCTCTGCATAACAAAACAGACCTTTTCCAGTTTGTTTTAAAGCATGAAAGTGAATATTAAAAATTAACTGTTGAAACCAACCTAATAAATTGGCACTGGAGGCACCACTTCTCCTCTTGGCACTGATAGCAGCCACAGCCCCACCTCTGCTCCTCCTGGCAGAGCCCTTCACACCCAGCTGGGCACCTCTGGCTGACTTGGCAGGTGTCACTGTCACCAAGGCTTTGGCATCGTGGGTAGCGGAAGATTGTGGTGTTTTCCCCTGGACATCACTTTTCCCCTCTGGAGCCAGGTCTTCTGTGCCAGCATCCTTCTCCTCTGCAATTGGGAAAGGTGTGGGGGGCTGGGAGATGGAGAAACGCCCTTTCCTCAAAGGGGCTGGAGAGCCTGCAGGGATTTTGGGTGTTGCCTTCCCTGAGACAAGGGATGAGGCACCTGGGGACTGCTGGGTTGGGGAGTTTTTGGGTGACCTTTTTTCTTCCTGGTAAAAAAAAATACACATTAGTGAATGGAGGATATTTTCTTCTTTTTCATGAAGTGATCTGTCCAGGCAAACCCTGCCTGAGACTTGGATTTTACTTGTTCAGGAATGATACAGGAAATGATTCCTAAACTGTTGATCAAGTCTGGGCTAAGTTTGGCAGGAGGCTTTACCTTACTTTTGATCCTCACACTTTCCCATCCTTACCCTTTAGCCATCCCCAGCCACCTATTAAATCATTTTATGTCAGTTTTAGTTTCAGATTGCTTGATTTTCAATTTTCAGCCTGATTTTTCTTTGTGTGTTTAACCCACCCAGTAAGCAGCAGAGTGACCTTGCCAATGAACCTGGTTGCACTTTCACTTTATAATTCACCTGCTTTTGCTGATGATTCTCTGAACATCCCAAAACATTCATGAGTGACACCAGCATGCATCACACAAGGCTTACTGCTAATTTTGAATCAACAAATAATAGAATAAATACATATAGCATAGAATTTATAGTCTGATCACAGTAATGGACTCAGCAACTTGATACTCTTAACATTTACCTGATCTATCAAATGCTTCAAGCCCTGAGCCTTTTTGAGCACAGCTCGAGGTGAGTTTCCATTGGGTAAACTCCTCCTGGCAGGGAGAGCTCCTCTTTTCAGGGGAGAGTTGGGAGGTAAACTTTTATCAAAGAGTTCTGGACTCAGATGACCACCAAAAGACACTCTCTTTCTTTTGCCCAAAGTCTGAGGGAGCATTTCACCACTTTTCCTCTTCTGAGAGATTCTTTTGGTCTTGCCTGAAAAGAACAATTGAAACGATTTTTAGATATCCAAGAATCCAAGGCAGCATTTTAACCTTTCCTTGTGCATTTCAAAGTTGGAAACCAACCCAAAGAAACTTATCTTAAAGGAAAATAAAACAAATCCAGGATATTTTATACACATGGTGTATTGTTACGGTCAAATGTAACTCCATGATAAATATTTTACAATTAGTGTCAGTAACTGGTTCCACATTTTATCCAAGTAGGAGAATTCTCGGAAAAGTGCTACAGAATTTCTCTAATACCAAAAACAAGGCAGGGGATCCAATGTATTTACCTGAGTCTTCTCCATGCAAGGGGCCAAAAGTTTTGGTTTCTGAGCCAGGCTCAGAGTCTCTCAGATCAGCAGCACTTCCAGGAGATCTTCTCTTGGTTGATGGTTTCCAAGGTCTTGTAGCACTGGCATCTTCCAAATCCTGGTTTTGGTGACAGCTGTCCGTGGCCAGCTCTGCTGGAGTTCCACTGGCTTTTCTGTCTGAATTGTGCTGTTCCTGAGCAGTGTTTGTCTCCAGTGCTGTTTCAGCCAGCACTCCAGAGGTCCTTGGCCTTCCCCTCTTCCTTCCAGGTGTCTGACCAGCAGGAGATGCCAACATCCCCTCTGAAGCCAGTGCCTCTAAATGGGCACTTTTGTCCACGGATTCTGTACTTCCCCTGCTGTTTCTTCTGGGACTCTTGGAATTAGGGAGAGATTCAGGGGTTTCACAATGTCCCACCTTTGAGTTATCCACATTTGCCTGATCCCAGATTTCTTTCAGCACTTCTTGGACAGGTTTTCCTGGTGTTTGTTGTTTGCTGTTTCGTCTTTGCTTTAAGCATTTGTCATCTGGCAAAGGCAGTTGTTTGTTATTAGTTCTGCACACTGGATCTTCCCTTGGAGCTCCAGCTGGGGTTTCTGGAAGTGCCTTCAGTTTCAGTGACCCACGCCATGGGGTCCTTGGAGTATCAGCTTTTCCAGGATTCATTCCAGTGCTTTCTTTGGGAGGTGACACGAAGAGGGAGCGAGGACTCTTCCTCCTGGGCGTTGGTGTGTTCAGCACACCTTTACCTCCTCCAGCAGCATGGGAGGTGGGAGTTGTGGGGCTGCTCATTGTCCCTTTAGCTGGACAACGCAGCCTTTCTATGGAGCACTGATCCAGCAAAAACAGGGAATCCCTGTGGTTCTCCTTGCTGGGTTTGGGTGTAACTGCAGTGCCTTTGGATCTGCCTGGTGTGCTTAATTCCTTAGGCTCCTGCAATGGACTCTGACAAGCATCTCCTGACATCTCCTTTGGAATTGGAGTTCTTGAACTCCTGGCAAAACTCTTCCTGGGAGTTCTTCCTGCAACTGCTGACAGCTGGTTGAACCCTGGGCTGTTTCCTTCTCTTACAATTATACATGCTTCAATATTTTCCTTCCTGCCTGTTTCCTTTCCTTTAGCTGAGCTGCCCAGATCAAGAGGACAACTCAGGGATGGAATGGGAGCACTTGGTTCTGGCAGAACATTCCCAGGGTCTCCTTTTGCAGCTTGCTGAGAGGCAGATCCCCTGTGCAGAGGCTTTTTCACTTTCACCTCATTTTTCAGATCTTCATAGAGTTGACTAAAGGGAGACATTTCATTTTGCTTTTTAAGAACATGATGTATTCTCTGTGAAGGTTTGGGTGTTCGGAGTTTGACGGGGAAAGCTTCAGGAAGATTTTCCTCTGGAGTTTGTTTATTTTTCTTGGCATTTTTTTCTTCACACTCAGCATTATCTACAGAGAAAGCAAAACAAAACAAAGATACAGATGCAGAGTTTTACTTCAAAATTGCAGAACTACAAATATAAGATCCATAAATACAGATTTAAAATTCCTTATTTTCCCTCCCAAAGACCTTCCTGGTCAACCAGGATCTACTGAAATGGAACACTTGGAAGCAGCTGGGGCTTTTTGCATTGGAACAAAAATTTGTCAGAAATTATAATAAAGAGCCTTCTCTGAAAATCAGGATTATTTAAGACAGGAAGGATGGGAAGGGGAAGTCCTGGCATTTAACCAGTCTATGGGTTATAATTACCCAGAATTACCAGCTCTGGATTTTTCTGATTCTATAACAAACAGTTCCTGTAAGGAATTATTTCAATATATACCATGTACCTCCAAAATCATACTTGTTTCAGTTTTTTATTAGGAAAGAATGCATGAGATAATGCAATATTTGCTTAAAAAAGGGGTAGCTGTAGGTCAGCAGAGCAGTTAAACTTTGATATTAAAGTGAATTCACAGCATTTAAACATGATGGGATAATCACTGACACAGCCAGTTGTACTCAGATTGAAAGTCTTAAAATGCTTTTTTCCCCTCTTTTAACTTTGTTTTAATTCTAATGCTAATAACAAATGCAGTTAAGGGGACAAAAGCAAACAAAGCCCTCATAAAACAGGTACCAACCTGAAGCATCAAGACTTTTAGCTCCTGAAGGTTGTTTGTGTAATAATTCCACTTCTGCCACCTGCTGAACATGAAGAACCTGTAAATTTGTACAACATTACAGCAGAGCAACAAATATTTTATATTTCAGCTCTCAATTCTACATTGTAAAGAACTTATAAGAGAATATGCATTGTCCCTAAACAAGCTTCAAAGTATTCAAATTAAATCCTTGAACTTTTCAATATTTAACATTGGCCAATACATTTGAGGCCATAGAGAGGAGAAGTTTATCTTGTTTTATCATTTAAATTCTGAGCTGTCAAAGCAGCTGTAAAATAAGAATAAAAACACTTGAACCTCCCCTTCTTACCAAACCCAGTGGAAGATTTATAGCTCTATCTGTTTTAGTAACATCATGAATTATTAATTATCTCTTACCAAAATCTGACAAATTTTTGACTAAAATTTAGACTGAAAACTACTGAAGTTTTAAAAAGTATTTACCTGAAAGACTTAATTTGTATTTTCAGACAGAAAGGCAGTTTAGGGCTGAAAAGTTACTTTTTAATAAGAAAACAGAACAAGGAAATAGAATGCCATGACACTACTACCAATATATTTGTAAAGAAAAACCCACAGTCACAAAATTACCTGCAGGGTTTCATCTTTTGGAGATCTGGATCGCCTCTTCTTTGGAGTTGATTCCAGAGGATATTCAAACCTGAAAGAAATTTTTTAAAATACCATTTTTGTAATATAATTGATGACTAAATTCCTATTATTAAGAAGAATGACTTAGGAATAATTGTCCCCTACCAACAATGCACACATCTTCATTTGAAAGGCTTTAGCAACTTAAAACCACTTTAAATTTCCCCCTAAAACTGACAACTCTTGAAACAAAATCAGAATGATCTCTCTACACAATTCTATGATTTAGCTTAATGTAGTCTAAGTGATAAAAAGATAACTTTAAGCATGATGAAATCCTGTAAGACTTTGTAGAGAAATATGAACTAAACTTCATTAATTTCCACTCCAGAATCAAATAACTAGAGAGCGTGGCCCTGGCACCCACCTGAAAGAATGATCAATGATGGTTAACACATCTCCATGCTTCAGGGGAACAGGCTGCTCAAAGCCAGCCCCGTTCAGCTGCGTGGGGTTCACTGTGCTTAAATTAGTCAGGACTGCCTGGAAATCAAACAAAAATGTGAGTGGCCTGCTGAGATGGAAGGAGGCAATGCACATGCCAGTAAAACACCAGCCTCTCACCTCCTTGTTCTCGTTGATCTCGATTTTGCATTGCTCGGCAGACACCCAGGGCAGCGGCACACGGATGTCGCATCCTGTTCTCCTGGGGGGAAAACGACAGGGTCAGTGTCACACAAAACACAGGGAAATCTGCTGGGCCATTAGGGCATTCCCCAAAATTTTAGTTAGTAATGGTATCAGCAACGTGATGTCTCTAATTTGAAGAAAATTAACTACTTAAGTATTTTTAAACTGGCAAAAAATAGCAGCTCACACTTCTCCAGTATCAGAGAACGGAGATCAGAAAAACAGTGAAATACCCAAATTATGAAAAAAGCAGATCACAACAAGCTGAGACATGGCTACAGCACAGCTGCTGCTATGGGATTACTTGCTTCCAGAGTTTCCTGAGACTTGTGGAATATTGTCAGACAAAATCAGCTGTTAAAGTCGTTCTCAGGCTTAGATTTCTGATCTGAGACTGCAAACAGGTAACTGGACCCTTGGTCTCATCTGCAGAACCACCTTTACCTTCTTAAAAGTTATGAGTGAGTTAAAACATGTTTATAAAGGTACAGACTTCTCCTTTCTGTCCTTTTCTTAAGCTAATCTCTAATGCTTTTGATTTGCTACTGGTCTTATCACTTTTAATCCCTTCTGATTTCCTGTGGCCAGAAAATTAAAATCAATCAATCAATAAAAGTAGTTTTGGCAAGGAAAGGACAAAAATCAGTAATAAAATAATGTTCAACTTTCTACTCTTGCATTAAATTTAGTCCACTATTACCTACCCTCCTCTGTACACCATTCCTAAATAAACATTTGTTTTTGTAAACAACCATTAAAAGACATAATCTGCAGGAAAACACTCATTATTTCAATATATGCAAGCAAATTCTCACCTTCCAATTAAACAAGAAGTTGAGTTGAGTGGATAAACCATTCCATCAGTCCCATTCCTTCTAATGATAACGATTTTCCCGTAGCGAGGCATCTCAAATGTAAAGAACCTTACCTATAAAAAACACCCAGATTACTCAGCCTAATGATGATTTACATGTTTATGAGAGTAAATTTTTATGTTTTATTTTGATCCAGAGATGAGATATTTTCCAATGGACAGCAGAGGAATCTCAGTACTGTCTATAAGTGTTTCCCCGTGCAGAAAACTGGGAATATGTTTATTTATTGTCAGACTTATTTGGTATTCAGGAGATCTTTGTTACCCATCGGAACCTTGGAAAAGTTCAGGAGCAACAAAGATTTTGTCCCATAAACAACTTGAAAACTCACTCCTCTTCACCTAAATCTTAATCTTTCAATCTCTTACCCAGATTTGAATTTAAAATAGAGACCAACTGATTATAGTTCTGTCCTCCTGGAAAAGGAGGGGATCGTGGCAGCAGCTCCCAGGAGCACTGGCTGGAACAGCTGGGGAGGGGCTGGAAATTGGGCAGCTCCTGAACTCTGTCGCGATCTGGCATAAAACCCCCAAACGCACAGCGCAAGCAGGTGCGCATTTATGTATTTTCATATGATGCATTATTTAACGTATAAATACAATTACCACAAGCGATCCTAAAAGAAGCATCTTTATTAACACTCTGTTTGAAAGCAGCAAGGCAAAACAAGAGAATTAAATGCAATAAAGAGACACTGTTATGGAATTTTTTTGGTGGGTTTCATGCGATAAAACACTTGTTGACAACAAGACACAACTCTGAGGGGAACCCGGCAGTCCCTTCGGCTTTTAGGGAAGGCAAACACTCAGTGCCCTGCACCGAGAGCACCCTGTCCACAGCAGCCANGCGCGACGCCGACTGAGCCCTTCCCGCGCGCCGGCTCCCCGGCACTCGCACCGCACCCCCACCTTCCGCCCTGTGTATCCCTCCGCCATGCACAAAAACGGAGCCCCCGGGAGCCGCGCAGACGGACGGGCCGGGAGCCGCCGTCACCGCCCGCGCCTGCCNAGAAAACGAAACTTACAAGCCCGGGCTTCAGGCGGTCACAAGACAAGTAAACACTGGGGGAGAAGGGGGCAACAGACACCATGGCAGGGGGCTAGAGCCACAATGGGGGGCTAGGTGGCCACCGAAGCGGGGTGTCAGGCGGCTCAACTCCTCCTCACGGCACCCGTCATCCCAAAGCAGCGTCCCCCCAGCCCAACTCCCCTGTCCGCCCGCTCGCTCGC